>JAJHSJ010000014.1:19006083-19103943 GCA_021015155.1 Magnolia officinalis
TGCTAATATAGGTATTTCGTCACTTTTCCGGCTCAAAAGAGAGGTTCTGGTGGCCCTCCTTGAGCCAAACGTCAGACTTAAGCTCACTGCACATGGATCTATGAGGGCTTACGTTTTCGACTTGATCGATTCCCAGATCGCAGTGGCGGGCAACACTTTCAGTTCAACGGTCAGGGGGCCACGATCCGAAAATCCAAGTACATGTAAATGTTCCTGAAATTTTCCTGATCCGAGGGTGTAATTTGGTCTGATTTTGACGGTCTGGTTGCTTAATACTGATGCGCAAACGAAAGGTGCCAGATCACTATTCCAGATATTTTATTTTCAAAGGAATAGTGTGTTTTCACACACCTCGCTCCGGATCGAAACGAATGGCCGTGGGACATCGGCTGGACCTGATTTTTGAGATGATTGTCAAGCCCAGTAAGGCGGCCCTAGTTCCTTAGCTTCGTGTTAATCGGACTCCCGATGTGCGGTCTAGACCTAATACGAAGTTTCGTTTCATTCCCGAGAGCAGACGGGAAATGAGTTTGGTTCTAAACTTTAGGGAACCTAGAGTCACTGATTTTGCAAGTTTGGGTCTTGCAGATCGTATTTAAAGCGATCCCAACGGATTTCATGGCTAATCGAGTTTGCACTTAGTTAACTTGTTAAATTTCTAAAGGATTTAATCCTAATTGTTTTCTGGTTGAGATGGTACTTAGGCCTTTGCAGTTTGTATATAAAGTGATCCAAGTTTTACTACTTAGCTAGTTTAAGATAGTGTCTAGGGCGAAAGTGCTTTGAAAAATTGAAAGCACAAGGTAGTGAAGGGTGGGATTTGTGAAGAAAATGGTTTAAGACGGGATTTGAGGCTTTTAATTGATGAGCGTTTGAAAAGTTAATCAGGTGTTAAGATTGACCCAATGCCTAAGGATGTCTAATCCCAGGTGGCAAAAATTGGGATGTTACAGTAGAATCCTTAGCAGAAATCAGCAAGGTCTTCTCGACTTCACTAGGAAGAGTATCATCTAAGTGCATGTTTGGTCCCTGCACATTGTGTCAATTTAACTATTTAGTAAAATTAATACTAATGTTTCTATGGTCTTTTAGAAACTAATGTCATTCCTTGGCTCTTAATTAGAGAAATAAAATTAAATTTCTTGGATTCATGAGATACTCTCAGATATAGTACATGGGCCAAATGCAGGGAATGGAAGTGATTAATAACTGGCATAGATGTGTATGTCTAACAGTCTAGAGACTGGTGAGGGTTAGCCACAACATATTTCTTTGGTATCTCACCCACCTTAAACATGTTGATTGACGTCATAAATCTGTAAATTCAACAATCTGTCGATGACAGGATCGATGCCGTCGAAGTCGGCTCGATGCCATCAGAAAAATCTAGAATTTGTCGATTTGGTTGCTGGACACTTTAGGTGCCCTGTTCGATGCCATCAAAGGCTGCTCAATGCCATTGAAGGTTGTTTGATGCCATCGAAAGTTTGCTCGATGCCATTAGTAAAATCTCAGATTTTCATGTTTAGTCACTGGAACGTTTTGGTATTTGTTCGATGCCATTGAAGTAGGTTCAATGCCATTGAACTATCGCGTAGAAAATACGCAGAATTGCATAAGTGCGGGATTTTTTGCGGATTGCTTTCCTATTCCAATTGTGGTTCTCCTAGAGGTTATAAATATGTGTATAATTAGGATTAGGGTGTATCTCAAGAGTTTTCAAATTCATTCTTAGGGTTTCTAAGGGCTTGTAAGGGGAGATTCAAGGCTTGTTCGAATCGAGTAATTTCTCTCTTGTAATTTTTGCTTAATTTTTTGCTTTCATATCGTGACTTGTCGTTCTGTGTAGTGAATTTTTTTCTGCAAGGGTTTTTCACGTTAAAATTCGGAGTCTTTGTGACTGTGCTTGGATTGTGCAATTGGATTACTCTACTTGATTCATCTCCGTGTGCTTTCCACAGTCCCCCAACAAAACACGGCATACACATACACCAATTTGACCTTCAAACTCAAAGGCCCCGTTGAATTTGGATTGCGAGCATTTATTGTTGATATTAATCTTCTAAGTGGAAGTCAATCACTTGTTCCATCCATGAGCTCGTGCTGTAGATCATTATTTCAAAATCCAGGGAGGAGAATTTCATTGCATCATGTGTTTAACAGAAATTGATGTTGTGAAACAGAATCGGCATCTATTTACAATAGTGGTGAGAGTTTTCCAAAATTGGATAGTTTTTCATATCTTCGCTCTTTGTTTCATTTGGGTCGATGACTGTCTATTGACTCTGCAAAATCACTTCTTTTTACTGGTGGATCTGAAATGTATCCCTATATAGCTTTCCGATGATCTGACAAGTTGGTTCTGATGGGGTTTTTTCCCCGTCTTCGACCGGTCTGAGCCCGCTCGACCGGTCGTGGGAGGCGCTCGACGGTCGTAGGTTCGAGCCCTGGCACGACTCAAAGTCCAGCGAGTAATTTTGCTGTTTTTGTACTGTAGCTAGGACTGGTCGAGGGTGAGTTAGGACTGGTCGAGGGTGGCTACGACCGGTCGTAGGAAATCCAGGACCGGTCGTAGGTTACGCAGTTTGTTCCGCGATTTTGCGCGAAACTGCGGATTTGAGTCCTTTCGCAACTGGGATGCGGAAAGGAGTTTCCCAAAACTATAAAAGGGGTTGCCTAGGGTTTTTCTAGGTATCACAAAATAGCAAGAGGGTTTCCTAAAGCTTTGCAAGGGATTTGCTAAAGGGTTTAGGGCTATCAAAGGTGAGAGAGAGGGAGAAAGAGAGAGAGGAAGCTTTAGAAGGGAGGTTCTGCTCGTGGAGGTTTTCTACTTTGCAATCTACATCTCAGCGCTTCTATGTCCTCGTAATCGGTTAGATCTCTCCGTTTTTCTATTTCTCTTATTGTTTATCCACTCCTGCGTGAGTGAAGAAGGTTGTAAACGTTCTACTTCATAGTGGATTGTTGATCTGGACGAGGTCCCGTGGTTTTTACCTCTTTGAGGGTTTTCCACGTAAAAATCTCTTGTGTGTGTGTGATTGATGCTTTGATTTATTTCATTGCTTTTATTATCCATAATTCTGGTTTGTTTCGGGAGGCTAGATCCTAAGGTTTGTGCAAGGCATCCCAACAAAGTGGTATCAAAGCTAAGTTCATTGAACGGGTAGGATCGGTTTTGAATTATGGAAGGTGGCTCAAGGATGATCAGCCTCAATGGTTCTAACTGGACCATATGGAAAGGCTAAGATGGAGGACTTGCTTTACTGCAAGGACCTATATTCTCCAATCTCAGGCATATCAGCAAAATCCAAGGATATGACTGATGATGATTGGAAGAAGACGGACCGAAAGGCGGTGGGGTTTATTAGACAATGGTTGGATGATTCTGTGTTCCACCATGTGTCTACGGAAACCTCAGCCGAAAGCCTATGGCTAAAATTACAAGGGCTGTATGAGAGGAAGACAGCCGGTAATAAGATATTTCTGATAAGGCGACTTGTGAATCTCAAGTTCAAGGATGGTGGTTCTGTGGCCGAGCACATGAATGAGGTCAGCAATATAGTGAACCAACTCACCTCTATGAAGATGGTCCTGGATGATGAATTGCAGGCTTTACTATTGCTTAGTTCATTGCCTGACAGTTGGGAGACATTGGTGGTGTCTCTAAGTAACTCCGCGCCAGACGGAAAGATATCCATGGAACAGGTAACTAGCTGTCTCTTCAATGAGGAGACAAGGAGGAAGTCTCAGGGGTCTACTCAGCAAGAGGCTCTTGTGACACAGGAACGGGGGAGAGGAAAGAACAGGAAGGGCGGGAAGGCCCGAGATAAATCAAGAGGCAAGTCGAGCAAAAGAAAAGATGTTGAATGCTGGAATTGTGGCAAGAAGGGCCACTATAAGCATGAATGTCGTAAGAACGACAAGAAAGGAAAAGGGAAGGAAGATGAATCAGATTCCACTGCGGTCGCTTCAGATGGCGACATGGTAGTTATTCTTTATACAAGTCACGATGTATGTCTCACGGCTACGAGTCAGGGCACCGACTGGGTGATAGACTCGGGAGCTTCTTTTCATGCGACTCCACACAGGGACTCCTTCACAAGCTACAAGTCAGGTGACTATGGGACTGTGAAGATGGGAAATTCTGGCGTATCAAAGATCGTGGGAGTCGGTGATATTTGTGTGAAAACTGTGGGCTGCACATTGGTTCTCAGGGATGTGAGGCATATCCCAGACCTTCGCCTCAACTTGATGTCGACGGGAAGGTTGGATGATGATGGCTATGAAAGCCGGTTCGCTGGTGGGCGCTGGAAGCTCATCAAGGGTTCATTGATCGTGGCTAGAGGAAAGAAGTGTTGCACCCTGTACAAGGCAAGTGTCAGTATGTGCAAGGGTGGGTTGAACGCAGCGGAAGATTCAGCTATTGACATGTGGCACAGGCGTCTAGGCCACATGAGTGAAAAAGGGCTTCAGGTACTAGCAAAGAAGCAGCTCCTTCCAGACGTGACAGGTATGCCTCTTAAAACCTGTCTTGATTGTTTATCAGGGAAACAGCATAGAGTTTCATTCGTTAAAACTGCTTCTCATGTTAATAAAGTGCATGCATTAGATTTGGTTTATTCTGATGTTTGTGGTCCTATGAGGACAAAAACCTTGGGTGGGGCATTGTATTTTGTTACTTTTATAGATGATGCATCTAGGAGGGTTTGGGTTTATGCTTTGAAATCCAAGGACGAGGTCTTTGGTGTGTTTAAATTGTTTCATGCTATGGTCGAGAGAGAGACAGGTAGACCATTGAAGTGCATCCGCACTGACAATGGTGGTGAATACATTGGCGACTTTCATGAGTACTGCAAGTCCCAGGGTATACGGCATGAACAGACGGTTCCCAAGACCCCCCAGCATAATGGTGTAGCTGAGCGAATGAATCGCACCATTGTTGAGAGAATCAGATGCATGTTATCCCATGCGAAGTTGCCCAAGACGTTCTGGGGAGAAGCAATGCGCACGGCGGTGTATTTGATAAACAGGTCTCCATCAGCCCCGTTGAATGGAGAAGTGCCTGAGAAGGTGTGGACTGGACATGATCCATCGTACAGTCATCTCAGGGTGTTTGGATGCAGGGCATCCGTTCACGTACCAAAGGACGAGAGGTCTAAGCTCGATATGAAGATCAGGCAGTGTGTGTTCTTGGGGTACGGTGATGAAAAATTCGGTTACAAGTTATGGGATCCGACCGAGAAGAAGCTCGTCAGGAGCAGAGATGTGGTTTTCTTTGAAGATCAGTGTATCGAAGACATTGGTAAGCCAGAGAAGAACCAGCCTAGTTCAGGTGAGCTAGAGGACATGGATCCGATTACTCCTCCCGTGGTGCCTGATGACGGGGGAGTACAGCAAGGTGCAGAGGACGAGGAGTTCCTTCAGAAGATGGACCAGGGGAGCAGCCCCCACTTGATCCACCTGTTGAGCCACAGGTGAGGAGGTCATCTAGGGACAGACAGCCGTCCAAGAGGTACTCGCCGCATGAGCATGATGCTAACCGATGGGGGAGAGCCAGAAGATTATTCTGAGGCCCTAGCCGACGAGCATAAGGAGGAGTGGTTGAAAGCTATGCAAGAGGAGATGGAATCCTTGCATAAGAACCACACCTATGACATGGTGAAATTGCCTAAGGGCAAGAAAGCTTTGAGCAACAAGTGGGTGTTCAGAAAGAAAGTTGAGCAGAAGAATTCACAGACGAGGTTTAAGGTCAGACTTGTGGTGAAAGGGTTTGGTCAGAGGAAAGGCATAGACTTCGAGGAGATATTCTCACCAGTGGTGAAGATGACATCCATACGGGTGTTGCTTGGGTTGGCGGCTAGCATGGATCTGGAGATAGAGCAGTTAGATGTTAAAACTGCCTTTCTCCATGGTGACTGACCTGGAAGAGAGATCTACATGCACCAACCAGAGGGGTTCGAAGTCAAGGGCAAGGAGCATATGGTGTGTAGGCTGAAGGAAGAGCTTGTATGGGCTGAAACAAGCTCCACGGCAATGGTACAAGAAGTTCGATTCGTTCATGTTACAGCATGGGTATGACAGAACGGAGTCGGACCACTGTGTGTTCACGCGTAAGTTCTCAGACGGTGATTTCTTAGTTCTGCTGTTATATGTTGATGACATGCTCATCATGGGAAAAGACATCAAAAAGATTGACAGGCTGAAACAGGAGTTGGGCAAGTCTTTTGCGATGAAAGACTTGGGCCCGGCTAGACAGATCCTAGGAATGGAGATAACCCGTGACAGAAGTAGCAGGAAGCTTTGGCTGTCACAAGAGCGGTATATTGAGAAAGTCCTAGAGCGGTTCAATATGAATGCAGCGAAGCCGGTCAGTATTCCACTGGATGGTCACTTCAGATTGAGCGACAGGCAGTGTCCCAAGACGAAGACAGAGGTGGAAGAGATGCAGAAGATACCCTACGCGTCAGCTGTAGGAAGTTTGATGTATGCTATGGTGTGTACACGCCCAGACATAGCATATGCGGTTGGTGTTGTCAGCCGGTATCTTGCCAATCCTGGCAAAGAGCATTGGGCAGCGGTAAAGTGGATACTGAGGTATCTAAGAGGCTCATCCAGGTTGAGCCTATGCTATGGTGACGGTAAACCTGTGTTAGAGGGCTACACAGATGCAGATATGGCAGGTGACATAGATTCCAGGAAGTCTACATCGGGGTTCATGTTCACGTTTGCAGGGGGAGCGGTTTCTTGGCAGAGCAAGCTACAGAAGGTCGTAGCATTGTCGACGACAGAGGCCGAATACATCGCAGTCACAGAAGCATGTAAAGAGATGCTTGGATGAAAAGGTTCCTACAGGAACTTAGCCTAAAGCAGGAGGAGCACGTGGTCTATTGCGATAGTCAAAGTGCTATACACTTGAGCAAGAATCCAAGTCAGCATTCCAAGTCGAAGCACATAGAGATTCGGTATCACTGGATCAGGGATACTTTGGAACAGAAGGTGTTACAGCTTGAGAAAGTCCACACGGACGATAATGGGTCAGACATGATGACCAAGGCTTTGCTCAAGGGCAAGTTTGAGGTTTGTAGAAACCTGGCTGGCTTGAAGAAGGTGGATCCCTCCTGGGTCAAAAAGGGGGAGATTTGATGGGGTTTTTTCCCCGTCTTCGACCGGTCCTGAGCCCCGCTCGACCGGTCGTGGGAGGCGCTCGACCGGTCGTAGGTTCGAGCCCTGGCACGACTCAAAGTCCAGCGAGTAATTTTGCTGTTTTTTACTGTAGCTAGGACTGGTCGAGGGTGAGTAGGACTGGTCGAGGGTGGCTACGACCGGTCGTAGGAAATCCAGGACCGGTCGTAGGTTACGCAGTTTGTTCCGCGATTTTGCGCGAAACTGCGGATTTGAGTCCTTTCGCAACTGGGATGCGGAAAGGAGTTTCCCAAAACTATAAAAGGGGTTGCCTAGGGTTTTTCTAGGTATCACAAAATAGCAAGAGGGTTTCCTAAAGCTTTGCAAGGGATTTGCTAAAGGGTTTAGGGCTATTAAAGGTGAGAGAGAGGGAGAAAGAGAGAGAGGAAGCTTATAGAAGGGAGGTTCTGCTCGTGGAGGTTTTCTACTTTGCAATCTACATCTCAGCGCTTCTATGTCCTCGTAATCGGTTAGATCTCTCCGTTTTTCTATTTCTCTTATTGTTTATCCACTCCTGCGTGAGTGAAGAAGGTTGTAAACGTTCTACTTCATAGTGGATTGTTGATCTGGACGAGGTCCCGTGGTTTTACCTCTTTGAGGGTTTTCCACGTAAAAATCTCTTGTGTGGTGTGTGATTGATGCTTTGATTTATTTCATTGCTTTTATTATCCATAATTCTGGTTTGTTTCGGGAGGCTAGATCCTAAGGTTTGTGCAAGGCATCCACAAAGGTTCCACTTAAGATATCTAAGCTTGGAGAATGTAAATTAAGAACAGAGATGGGAACAATTTGTGTACTTCCATTGAGAAAATGAACCACATTCAAGCCTTCTCCACGAGATCAAAGGATGTAGAGGAGATTCTCAACTTGCATTCTCTGCCATATACTCCACCAATTCTCTGGAATCTTTGCTTGAGAGGGCGTTTGCTCAAGTTACCCCAATGGATTACCTCACTTGAGAATCTAGTCACCGTACGTTTGAGGTGTTTTAGATTGAGGGAAGACCTTCTCAAAGCCCTTCAATCACTGATCAACAGAACTCTTTCTCAAGCTATGGAGAAGAGTTATGATGCAAGGCCAAGGATATCCAAGACTCAAGGATTTAAGTCTTCTTTGTTTGAGTGAATTGAAGAAGGTGATGGTGTAGAATGGAGCATTGCTTTTCCTTGAAAAGCTAAGGATTAGACACTGTAGAGGGTTAGGAAAGGTATCTTTGCTATATTCTTTATTGAGGGGGCTAACAAAGGACGGAGAAAGAATTAGCCAATTTCATTAAGCACATTCCACTCGTACCATATATAGACACTAAAAAAAAAAAAAAAAAGACTATAGAGATTTTTCATGACCTATCGAGACTTTTCATGACTTTAGAGAGAACCTTAGTTGAATTTTTGCTCTGTTCCCTCCTTCCAAGTAGTCTTTGTTTTTTTTAAAAGTTGTTTCAAGATGTCAGTTCCTCTACAACAGTTATTCATGTCGTGGCCACAATGGTCACTAGGCCTCAGCATAGAAGCTGGATGCCCTAAAAGCCATTGCCAATGTAAACATTATATGAGCCACCACATGAATTTAGAGGTTTGTGTTGAGAAGTGGAGTAACATCTGGGGCCGCCCACGACCAGTCGAGGTTGCGCGGATTTCGTGTCGCAAGTCCTTTCACAACTGGGATGCAAAAGGAGTTTCACGAATTTCGTGTCGCAAGTCCTTTCGCAACTGGGATGCGAAAGGAGTTTCACGGATTTCGTGTTGCAAGTCCTTTCGCAACTGGGATGCGAAAGGGAAGTTACCAAAACTATAAATTGGGGTCCCTAGGGTTATTCTAGGGTTAAGGTGAATATCGGAAAATATTTCTATGGTGTGGGCAAGGGATTTTCTCTGTACTTCCAGGGAGAGGTTAGTATATTGCCTTGTAATCTTCGTTTCTCTTCATAGTGGAATTTTGCATCCGTGGTTTTTTACCCTAGTTTGGGATTTTTCCACGTATATCTTGTCTTGTAGTTTGTTTGAATACTTTATTCCTTTCTAGTTTATATTTCTTCCTGTTTATCGTTTGTGGGTGAGGCCTGAGATTGGATCTAGGCTCACTGCATCGTTGGCGTGCTGCGTAACAACTGGTATCAGAGCTATTGGTTTAGTTCTATTGGGAGCGATGGCGGAAGATGGGAAAACTAGAATTGAGAAGTTTAATGGTTCAAACTTTGCCTTCTGGAAGATGCAGATGGATGATTATCTGTATCAGAAGGACCTCTATATTCCTCTAGGAGAAAAAGAGAAGAAACCAGAAAAAATGACAAATGATGAATAATTTTACTGGATAGGAAGGCTTTAGGAACGATCCGACTCTCTTTGTCTAAGAGCGTCACCTTCAATATATCCAAGGTGAAAACGACAAAAGAATTAATGGAAGCCCTAGCCACCATGTATGAAAAGCCCTCAGCATCCAACAAGGTTCATCTTATGAAACAGCTATTCAACATGAAGATGTCAGATGGTGGGAGCGTGGCTAAACATCTAAATGAGTTCAATACAGTCACGAGCCAGTTGAAATCCATTGGCATTGCTTTTGAGGATGAGGTCAGGGCATTATTGATCTTATCCAGTTTGCCAGACAGTTGGGATGGTTTGGTGATTGCTGTGAGCAATTCTTCAAGATTGACAAAGCTGAAATTTGATGATGTGGCCGGTCTAATTCTCAGCGAAGAATCTAGAAGGAAGGCATCAGGAGTTTCAGGGGATTCAGGGAATGCTCTAAACGTTGAAGGAAGAGGAAGATCGCTGAATAAAGGAGGCAATAAACACGGGCGCTCTAAGTCGAGGAAGAAGTCTAATGGACCGAAAGACAAAGACGAGTGTTGACATTGCGGCAAGAAGGGGCACATGAAACGTGATTTCAGGGCGCTCAAGAAACAAGAAGGAAGCTCTCAAGGCGGGAATGATTCAGTGAATCCGTCTGAGGAGAGCGACACAAAGGCGTTGATCTTGTCTCTTGATGCGAGGAATGAGTCTTGGTTATAGACTCGGGTGCTTCGTTTCATGCTACTTCATGTAAGGAAGTTCTGCGTGATTATGTGTCAGGTGACTTTGGGAGAATCTACCTGGGTGATGATGAGCCGTGCAATATTGTTGGAAAGGGGGATGTTCATGTAAATCAGAAAGACGGAACAGTCTTGAAATTGAAGGATGTCAGATATGTACCGAGTTTGAAATATAATCTGATCTCAGTGGGATAGTTGGCCGATACCGGTTATGTGACGACATTCACCAGTGACTCCTGGAAGATCACAAAAGGTGCCTTGGTAATATCTCAAGGCAAAAAGGAAGGTACTTTGTACGTGACTTCAGGATCGTATAGTTCACTCGCAGTCGCATCAACTGGAGTGAATGGGCAGTTATGGCATCAGAGGCTGAGACATATGAGTGAGAAAGGGATGAAAGTGCTATTGTCAAAAGGGAAGCTACCAGGGCTGAAGTCTATTGACTTGAAATTCTGCGAGGACTGCGTGTATGGCAAGCAGAAGAGGGTAAGCTTCAAGAAGACGGGACGCGCTCCAAAGACACATCTGTTGGAACTTGTACACACTGATGTGTGGGACCGGCCACAAGTATTATCTCTGGTGGCTCACGTTATTTTGTTACCTTTATTGATGATGCTAGTAGAAAACTGTGGGTCTACTTCTTAAAACATAAATCTGATGTATTTGATGTATTTAAGAAGGAGAAAGTTATGATAGAAAATGAGACAGGTAAAACAGTAAAGTATCTCAGATCTGACAATGGGGGAGAGTATTATGATAAGAGGTTTGAGGAGTATTGTGCAACAAATGGAATCAAACATCAGAAAACGATTCCAAGGACACCACAGCAGAATGGTATGGCTGAGCGCATTAACAGGACTATCCTTGAGCACGCCAGGAGCATGAGGCTACATGCAGGGTTGCCCAAGATCTTTTGGGTAGATGCTGTGAATACTGCCGCATATCTCATCAGTAGAAGTCCCTCAGCACCATTGGATGATGGGCTACCAGAAGAAGCGTGAACTGGGAAGGAAGTGAACCTTACACATCTCAGAGTGTTCGGTTGCACTTCATATGTTCACATTGATGCAGAGCACAGAAACAAGCTGGATGCGAAGTCCAGAGGTGCACGTTTATAGGTTATGAGCAGCATGATTTTGGCTACAGGTTTGGGATGCAGAAAACAGGAAAATCATTAGAAGCAAGGACGTAGTCTTCAATGAAAAAGTCATGCATAAGGACAGTGTGCAGGAAAATAAGGCCGAGAAAAAGGAATTATATAGTTGGAAGAGTTACCGAATATGGGTGTTACAGTGCCACAGGATGAGGTAGAGCCGCATACACCAGTTGTGAGGAGGTCTACTCGGGAGAGGAGACCCACGGTCCGATACTCACCCTCCTTACATTATCTACTACTGACGGATAATGGTGAGCCAGAGTGTTTTGAAGAAGCATTACAATCAGATATAAGGGCTAAGTGGGAGTAGGCCATGGATGATGAGATGGACTCTCTTGAGTCTAATCATACATGGGAGCGAGTCACTCTACCCAAGGGTAAGAAAGCTCTTCATAACAAGTGGGTTTACAGACTGAAGGAGGAGCACGATGGTTCGAAACGGTACAAGGCCAGATTGGTTGTGAAAGGGTTTCAACAAAGGCAGGTATCGATTTCACTGAAATATTTTCACCGGTAGTGAAAATTTCTACGATTCGAATGGTCTTAAGTATAGTAGCTATAGAGGACTTACATCTAGACCAGCTAGATGTTAAGACAGCTTTTCTTCATGGGGACCTTAAAGAAGAAATATATATGCATCAGCTGACAGGATACGTGGCACCAGGTAATGAGAACAAGGTGTGTAGACTGAAGAAGAGTCTATATGGCTTGAAGCAGGCCCCGAGGCAGTGGTATAAGAAGTTCGACAGTTTCATGTCGGGAAATGGTTTTAGAAGATATCATGCAGACCACTGTTGTTACTTGAAGAAGTTTGATACGTCTTACATCATCCTTCTTCTGTACTTTGATGATATGCTTGTGGCCGGTTCAGGCATGAAGGACATCTCAGATCTTAAAAGACAATTGTCTAGAGAATTTGTTGTGAAGGATTTAGGAGCTGCAAACAAATCCTAGGCATGAGGATAAAGCGTGACAGGGAAAATAAGAAATTAGTTTTGTCACAGGCAGAGTACATAGCCAAGGTACTTGATCGATTCAATATGAGAGGTGCTAAGCCGGTTAGTACTTCATTAGCCAACCACTTCAAGCTATCTAAGGAGCAAGGTGCAAAGACGCAGGAGGAACAGGACTTCATGGCTAAAGTCCCATACGCGTTAGCTATTGGGAGTCTCATGTATGTTATGATGAGCACGAGGCCAAACATTGCTCAAGCAGTGGGAGTTGTTAGCAGGTTCATGAACAACCCCGGGAAGGAACATTGGGAAGCTGTGAAGTGGATCCTTAGGTACTTGGTAGGTATTAAGGACGTAGGGTTGTGTTATGGTGGATCGGAAATCAAGTTACAAGGCTACGTGGACTCAGACTTGGCAGGAGATATCGACAGCAGAAGAAGCACTACAGGTTATGTTTTACTCTGGGTAATGCTGCAGTCAGTTGGGTCTCTCAGTTACAAAGGATAGTATCTATCAGTACGAAAGAAGCAAAATATGTTGCGGCTACAGAAGCATGCAAGGAGATGGTGTGGATGCAAGGTTTTATGGAAGAGTTGGGTAAGAAGCAAGTAGATTGCAAGCTGTACAGTGACAGTTAGAGTGCAATACACTTGACTAAGAATTCATCCTTTCATTCCAGGACCAAGCATATTGCCATCAGATATCACTTTATACATTCGTTACTGAAAGATTGATCGATTGCTCTGGAGAAGACTCATACAAGTGAGAATCCTGCGGATATGCTGACCAAGGCGGTCACAAGGGAGAAGCTGAAGCTCTTTTCAGTTTTGATTGGTCTTCAGGCTTAAAGACGGGGAGGTGGTGCACTCCGGATGAAGAAGACAAAGGTTTATGGCGATGTGTCTCCAAGTGAGAGATTGTTGAGAAGTGGAGCCACATCTAGGGCCGCACACGACCAGTCAAGGTTGCGCGGATTTCGTGTCACAAGTCCTTTTGCAACTGGGATGCAAAAGGAGTTTCGTGGATTTCGTGTCGCAAGTCCTTTCGCAACTGGGATGCGAAAGGAGTTTCGCAGATTTCCTGTCGCAAGTCCTTTCGCAACTGGGATACGAAAGGGAAGTTACCAAAACTATAAATTGGGGTCCCTAAGGTTATTCTAGGGTTAAGGTGAATATTGGAAATATTTCTAAGGTGTGGGCAAGGGATTTTCTCTGTACTTCCAAGGGAGGTGATGTTATGCTTGTTGTAATCTTCGTTTCTCTTCATAGTGGAATTTTGCATCCGTGTTTTTTACCCTAGTTTGGAATTTTCCACGTATATCTTGTCTTGTGGTTTGTTTGAATACTTTTATTCGTTTCTAGTTTATATTTCTTCCTGTTTATCGTTTGTGGGTGAGGCCTGAGATTGGATCTAGGCTCACTGCGTCGTTGGCGTGCTGCGCAACAGTTTGTGGGTGGTGGTCCATTATGTGGGACATATGGTGATTTAATAGGCATGATTTTGGTGCATCCCATCAATGTTAGGAAACCCAAATCCGGAAACCAAGTGTGCATCTCAGTCCGAGTTTTGCATTGCAACCCAAACACAAAGTGTACTTTAAATCCCATCTCAGGTAATTAATCAGAGACTAATCCATAACAATGATACCAATTCTAAGTCCATTCATCTATATTCAGTCACAACAATTCAATTCTCATTCACATACATTAAATTAAACCTTCATTCATTCATTTCCAACCATTAGTAATCATAAAAGGACCTACCCATTTGGGTCATTATTCAATGTAAATAACCATACTCAATAAATATTTAATTTCAATTCATGTGCAGCACAATCAATCCAAAATAAAAACAATGACACAATCTGGATAGTCTAACAATTTATCAAAAACAAATTCAATGAATAACGAACATGTCCTATTTAACCAACATGAATAAACTACAAAGAAATCAATCCAAAGCTGCCAGCTCTTCTTCTATCAAATAAGGCCACGTGTCTGTGTCCCGTGGACCATTTGCCGGCTAGGCCACATTCTCATGCTCTTTAGCAAACTCTTCAGCCTCCGTTACATCTATACAATTTTTCTTCAATAAAACATGCATGCATTCCCATCTAACCATTGCATCAAGTGAGAAACCATGGTGATGGGATGCTACTCAATCATGCCTATCTAATCACCCGGAGGGCCACATGACGGACGGCCACGCACAAACCTTCAAATTCATATGGTGGCTTACAAAATGATCGCATAAACTTGGCTTTCAGGACATGCCATTTCATTATGAGGTGTACAAAACAAGGTGGGACCGACACATGATTGTCGTTGAATAAGTTGCACGGCTTCAAAGGATCCTAACTGTGGGGACCATCATGTATGCATGTGACTTACATCCACACTGTCCATCCGATTTGACAGATTATTTTAGGGTGTGATTGCAAAAATGACGCAGATCCAAATCTTAGGTGGACCAAACCACAGGAAATAGTGGTGATTAGATGCCCACCTTTAAAAGCATTTTGGGGGCCACTTGAATATTTTTCATCTAACATGTTGAAATGGTCACAAAAAATCAGATAAAGGGACTGCACAAATATCAGCTTCATCCAAAACTTTTGAGGCCCACAAGAAGTTTTTAATTGTCAATTAGCACGGTTTCGTGTGGTTTGGTCCCCTGAAATTTGTTTCCTCTTCATTCTTGGGATTATTCCCTAAAATAAGTTATCAAAAAGGATGAATTGCTTACATATAAGGCACATACATCACAGTGAGCCCTACATTCAGGGATCCACCAACATCCACTACAAGAAAACTGGTCTTTACCGGCGGTCAAAACCGCCGGCAAAAGGTGATAAAACCGCCGGTAAATTCTTTACCCGCGGTTACCCAACAGCCGGTGAAGCCTCGGTCGGTAAAGGCTTTACTGGCGGTCGGGACTTTACTGACGATTGTGCTGGACGCCGCTAAATCTCCAGTTTACACTGACAGAAAATTGGACCAAAGCTACGGATAAAATCCGTAGCGAAATATAACTAGCCCCACAGTGCAACCGTAGCCATAGAACGAATATTTCTCATTTTTAAAAAAAAAAAAAGGTGAAATTAAAGACAAAGAAAAGAGTGGAATTAAAGACAAAGAAAAGAGTGAAATTGAAGACAAAAATCTGGCAGAAATATACAGGAAACACAGATTGCAAAACAAAAATAATGGATTCACTTACCGAAAGAGTAAAGCCATTAAATGGATTTTTTCCCTGCTTTTGAATCTGCTAATAGATTCCTAGCATTTCGAATATATGATGGAGAGTCTCTTGGCCTGTGCATACGATCCGATGCTCTTCTTTGGTTGCTGATGAAAAGATCTGAAAGCATAATTCCATCTACAAATACCTTGATCTTTCAGTGCTTCAACCACTCCAATGCTAACAGCGACGATCCATGCTCTGCTAGTCGAACTCATCTCTGTCCTGTGCTGCTGCTTCTTGGGTTTGCAAAGAAGCAAATTTTGGCAGTGAAAGATTATATAAACAGACAAGGAAAGATAGGAGGTTACAAAAACTAGAGGCGGATTTTTGGCAGCAAGGTCCGCCTAAAATTTGAATTTGGTTCAGTTTTACAACTATGGGCTAAAATAAGTTGTAAAAACACATAAGCAGCGCGGAATATAATGCATACATCAGCTGAGTTGGAAATCATAATAATGAAGGATAAGTTTCAAAATAATCATAATAATAACAAAAATAAATGTTTGAGTGAGGAAAATGGAAGGTTAAAAGTTGAAACCGATGTTAAACTTTTGCTGCTTGGACTTGGAAATCGTCATTAAGACCAATGAAGAGGAAAATGGAAGGTTAAAAGTACATAGGACATACTGAATCTATCCAACTGAAAAGGGGAAGAGAAATTGAAGATGAGGATTTCGATGAAGAGAGAATCCATTAATTAGAGCTTTGAGTTTCTTGGACTGCAGGGGATATTACATTAAAAAAGTATAAAATGAGAGGGAGAGAGTTTTACATTTTTTCTTAGACAAACAATGTTAGAAAAAGAGTTAAAGGGTAATTTTTTTAATTTAAATTTCAAAAATTTTGAAATATGATAGGCCTAATTGGGTTCATGGGCTTTTGAACTGTTAAGTCCAAGCTCAGCCCGCTTGAAAAGGAGCTCTTGGAATTCTCTGCGGCATTTGCTATAAGTACAGGATAAAGTACTACCATGAGCGGAACACCATAAAAGCTTTCAAGAGCAATACAGGCAAGATGGTAAAAGTTGCAATGAAACAATTAATGAAGAATTATAAGTACTTATCATCCAATTACCTGACTTGTTCATCACCATACACAGGTTCAAAATTCATAGATGTCTTACCCTATGCAGCAAACAATAATAACATTAGATTCTACCAGAGCATATGTTGTAGAATGAGCACAAGGAAACAAGTGAGAAAGATTTTCTTTTGCAAAAATATGTAAATTGAACATACTGTAAATCTAAAGAATATAATCTAAATACAGTTACTGCTTTGGATGTTCTTTTCATCATGTTCCTGGTGAGGCCAAGTATCCAACACTCCTTTAAAGCATTTCTCTCACTAATAAGTTTCATTACATTAAAAAACCATGCTATAAACATTGTTTAGTGCAGCACATACCTCAAGGTAGCCGAATGTAGTTTTATCAGCAGCTACAACACCATTCTTTCCCCCAGCTTCAACGACCATGTTACACATTGTCATCCTTTCTTCCATCTTACAACATTTAAAACATCTTACAACATTTAAAACAAGATTCAGTTCAATCTGTTTAAAAACTGCCAAAGAGAACTTTGAATTATCTGAAATAACTCATATTGACATGTGTTCTTAGGTATTACTTATGGTAAAACTTTCGATGGTAAAGCCAGTGAACTCCATGGATTTGTATGTTGCACCAGACACACTAATTTCACCAATAATCTTGAGGACAAAGTTTACATTTTGCATCATGAAAAACAAGTTAGAATCCAGCATTCACAGCCCTTAACAAAATGACATCTTGAACAAAGGAAGATCGAATTGAGTTATCAGTAAGTGTAAAATTTACCAACAACCATGACAAAATAAATAGACAGGAAATCCATGATACATGAAACGTGAAGCTTACTTGCAAAATCAAATCCTTGGCAAGCAAAAAAACTGGGCATTTCTCCAGCCAAGATAAACCTCAGTGTTGGGGGAACCTGCCATTGGAGCATCTATGAAAACTGCAACTTGCTGACATTGATAAGCAAGGGAGCACCAAACAGTGAGAAACTACCATGGAAGAGTGCATATAAGAGTGCGCCCCACAGCAAATATTGTATCAAACAACCACAATAAAAGGGGTTGAAGGCATTGTGGTAAGCTATTGTTGCCTCGCCCCCTCAATTTCCAAAGCCTATGAACCATGAATAACAAGCTGAGGGGCCCTGATTAGAATGATTTTTCATCAAACACATATGACATACCCATAATAATATAAAGATTAATTTACAAGAAAATTTATAAATATAGCCATGTTCCTCGAAAAAAAAGGTTACCCACAAAGCATCCTAGTTTTTTTTTTTTATTTTATTTTATTTATTTTTTATTTTTTATTTTTTTTTTACACCAGTCTAAGCAGCTAACATACCTGACCACAATGCATTTTGTGTCTATGTAGCAACTAACTTGGAAATAATGAATATCAGTGAGTTCAAAAGACAGGACTTATCCTTGAAAGGCAACAGTAGCAAGAAGAATTCTACAAAATGAAGATGTGCCTTGCAACTTTTCAGTTATAGAAATGTACACTATTGAAACCTTTCTGAATCTGACCATGATGTTTACATGGTGTTAAGAAATGTTTACATGTTTCTCAATCTACACAGACCATGTAAAAGGAGTGATTGTGAAAAAAGAATATAGCTCATAGCTACCAAAAATCTGTAGCCATAGAGAAAATCTTTCTCATCCAAAAAAAAAAAAAAAGGTGACCCTCATGTATCCTAGTTTTTTTTTTTTTTTTTTTTATTTTTTTTTTTTTTTTTTACACCAGTCTTTGCAGCCAACGTACCTTGGTTAATGTCAATGATCTCCATGTTGCCAATGATTGCCATTGTTTCCAAGGGACTGATTTCTTCTGTCGATCTTTGGTGAGCTGTGTAGCAGTAGAAGGCATCAGGACCAGTATTTCGGAGTCTCTCAATGCAGCAGATAATCTATCTTCTGGGCGGGAGTGGTCAGATTAAAAGAATCCTGGGATTTCCCGCCAAGGCTTGTCTGCGGTCATTTTCTGCAAGAGTAATGGTGTGCGGGTAGGTATCTATGGTACTGGCTCAGCGCTGCAGGGGGATCTTTTCTTTTAATTTGGACTGCATCCAAGTCATTGCCTGCTGGAGTTGCTTGTGTTGCTTTCTGTTTAATGCAGGCTTGGTGGCAACTATTCTGATGCAGAAAGACACTTTAGGAAAGTCTTAAGACTCTTAGTCCCAAGGATTTTAGAAAATATTTGACTACCAACAGGATTCATGAGAAAAGAACTGTGGTCAGAAGCTATGTTAGAGGACCAAAAATTTGCTCAACCTAAGATATACATAGCTAAGATAAAAGTATTTCAAAAGATAAGTACCTTCTTTTCACAAACCAGGTCAAAAAGTATTTCAAAAGAGAAGTATCTTCTTTTCACAAACAGGTCTTATTCTCTGCATCTCTCACAGCAATAGAATAAACTGCAAAAGATTTTGACCCAATCTTCTCGAAATATGCTCCCACAACCTATAGAAAAATTGTAAGCACTATGATATGAAGCAAAGATACAATGTAAAGATAAATTAAAAGGTTCGTATAAGATAGAAATATGAAAGTAAAGATGTTAATGAAGCTACCATGACCTTAACCATTTTCATCTTTCTCAAGATACCAACTCCAGAGCATCAACAAGTCGGACTGGATCAAGATATTGGGGTCCGATTAATAAGCAGATTGGATCTGAGTCAAACCTGACCGACCATGCTTTATTTGTTTGCACTGTTCCTCTACCATGGTGAGTTCCAATAGCCCACGTAAAAGAGAAAGATGACAACAAAGATGATCTGGGTCGACCCTATGACCCAAATATTGTAACATATTATCTGCCAAGAAAACCTTGAGACAAAAAAGATGAACAAACCCATTACTATCACCTGCTTTGCATCTATAAGCTTCATATGAAATTCATTGCTATCTCCCTCTTGCAAGGTCCTCAAACAACTAATGTTAAAAAAGAAAAAAATAAATAATGTGGGGGTGGCAGTACAAAACCAAAACAAACTTCATGCAACTATGATAAAACAATTCACCTTGTGTGATTGGATGATCCCATATATGCTGTCAGGTTCATTGATTTGTGTGACCGTTGCAACTAGTAATTCAATGTGGGGTGGCAGCTGGAAAAATTGAATGTAAGTTGGTGAGTCAGATCATGAACTTGAAAAAATTGATCAATACAATTTAACATTGTAAGTCATGAAAAATTGATCAATGCTCCAATACATAACAGAGGTGAAGTATGAGCCACAATGCTGCCACGTAAATGTAGCCACCAGGAGGAGATTACAATACAGGGGCATGTGAAAAAAGAAGAAAAAGAAGAAGAAAATCAATATATACATGCACATAAACCTTCTTTCTCTAACTATAGCACGCAGGAATACACAAATAAGCATAGAAAAAAGGAATGTTGAAAAAAAAAATACTGATTTATGGCTGCTGTTCTCTGGAATATCGGATCTAGGAAATATTGAACCTGTAGCCATTCGGATCTCTAGCCCTTTTCCATTAAATCTGAACCATTTATGGCATTCTCAGGACATAATCCAGTGGTTAGGAGCGCCTTTACCCACCAAGTTTATCCAGGAAAAAAAAAAAGCTAACAAAAGTTTAGGAAACTGCCCATTGAAGAAGACCATAAATGGACAACCGGAAACCAGCAGCAATCAAGATCCCCATCAAATAAATGTAAGAGATCTAACCATCAAAGAAAGAAAGAAATGATTGATTATTTCGTAAAATCCAAATAACTACTAGGAAACTAGCAACCACAGTAATCCCCAGAGTTGCTGAACCCAATCTTGTCGGGAGCTCTCCCTTTTCTGCAAGAAGCTACAAAGTACACTTGGTAAGCTCTCAATTAGCATATCGGATACTATCATCATTACTTCATATTCCAATGCAGGGGTAGCTCTCAATTATGAAATCGCTGCAAGATATCCATTCCGGGATGTCTCTAATAGAGGTTTACATTTAGAAAATAAGAAATAAGAAAAATCAGGATTCACAGTAGTTTTCAGAAAACAAAATCCAGTGTCAGCTACCATTCAAAACAGGGCATCACCAAGTTTTAGGAAGTCAAAATCTATGCTGAGATTCATCTATCCTGTCAAGGAACAAAGAAATAGATATTTTTGTTGAACTGGCACTCCAGGAATAAAACCTTTTGTCTACATTTACATCTGATGATGACAAAATGTTCTCACATCTTATGAGATAAGAGCTGCAAAATGAATAAGGACATCATAGCACCAATAAAAAAATATATATATTTTAGTCGACCATTAAAAGTAGCTACAATACAAGCAGATACATGGATATACACAGCCAGTGAAAAGAATAATTCTTTCAAGCATTTGTTTGCATGTGCAAGGAAATTACAACAATGGAAGTATCCAGAAAACAAGTAACTACGAACTACACAAATGAAACATTCCTATTTAAGTTGATATTCAGTTTCAAAAACATACAACCCAATTTCATTATGCTGTGAAGGAATAGGCACTACACAACTGCATTTTTCAGGCAAGTCATTGGAAACATGATATACATCACACAAGATGCAGATGGCTAAATATCGAATGTGAAACAGTTCGAAACCTTGTCATGGTTTTTTATCTGTTCTGAGGGTCCTTCCATTTCAATCTACCATGGAAGCTTCTGATGGTGAAAGATAGTACTTTGATGAAGTTATAGAGTCCATCTCCAAGGATGAGAGCTATGGAGATAAAGACATGCAAACCCAATCAGCAATTCATGGTAGAAAGAGAGAATTCCATATTTTTCTAGGGTAAAGTATTTAAATAGACAAGTTTGCAACATCAGGTTGGTGATCAGCTGTTGGTTAGTTACCTAAACGGTTCTGCAGCAACTATTATACTACCAACCATTTAAAGTTGTCAGGAAAAAGAAAAAAGAAAAAGAAAGAAAGAAAGAAGAAGAAACCAGCAAGGTGGAAAACCAGAGGGTAATAAAAGCAAACCATTATAGTCCATTTTCAGACATTAGTTTCTTGCATTTTCCAGAAAGCCTTTAATCTCATTCTTTAGGGCCTGATTCTCTTCACTCAAAATATGCACCTTGGCTACTAGCTCTTCACTCTTGGCCTGGCACAAGCAAGAAGCAAAATATAAAAATCAGATTTAATCCATGGAAGCTGGCATGAACGTGATCTCAATTTTTGACAAGGCTCATTAGAAAGGGAACCAGCTAAATAAAAGATATGATGTGTATAAACGTTATTGAGGAAGATGATTCAAATATTTGTTGAAATCTTACTTGAATAAATAACCAGCTAAATAAAAGGTATGATGTGTATAAATTACAAAAAGAAAAACACCCTTAAATGACATAGGAAAGGAACTTTCATATAAGAAACCATGTGAGATCATTTACAAATTATTCATGTACGACTCTCAAGGCATTATATGATCCTCAACCTTAGGCTTTGCACAGAATTCCCAGGTTTTCAATTCTCAAGGACAAATTTTGACACAGGCCCTCACGTATCTAGCTTCTCTATGTTGGCATTGATAACTAAATCCTCAGTTGGCCATAGTTAAAGATGAACTGTATAGTACAAAGCCTCAACAAATGTACATTTTGCTAAGGCTTCACAGTCCATGCATATGGGGCACATAGTTTGGTGATTGAGTTGTTGACTTGACAGGTCCCATCGTTTATGACACCCCCGATTCTCCTAGATTGGAAGATCCTCACCATTTAATTTGGTTTTCATTCAGTTGGATTTGGGCTGTTGACACAATTTTATCTTAACCGCCTATTTTTATGCACCAATCATATGGGGTTTTTGGACATATCCAATCCACGGGGACCACATCAATCAACAGTCTGGATCACCAAACCACAGGCACCACATGTATGAAGTTGGGAGCCTCAGCAAACTGTAGATTTGTTAAGACTCATAAATTAGTACTTTCTTGAGAAGAGCTCACCAATTAATACTCAATGGTTACTTTGTTTGAGTAGTGAGGGAATCAATTGCAATCTGATCATGCCTTGAAGGAAGCAATTGCAAAACAACATGAAAGCCAAATAAACTTGAAATTGTCTCGTGAAAGGTTACTTTCTTCGGATGAAAACAGAGCCAAATACTTGAAAAAAGCAGTCATACAACCTCCCTCCCAAGAACTGAGCAACCTTGGGATGCTTCACCTGTCCAATATGAAAGAAGAAAAACACAGTCATACAGTAAAAACTTACCCGTTTGAATTGGGACCGAAATTCATGAACAGATAAGCCACGCAAGGGAGAGTTGAGATGGAAGTCCCTCTATTAAAACCGCGTGGAGTGCAGAATGTTGCGTGTATATGCTATCCAATTCATACATTTGCATTTGACATGCCACACTAAAATAAATAGATTCCTTTAAATAAAGACATTCCAAGACACACGTGGCCACATCACATGAGTTTAAATGATTTTTAAAATGATTTTGCATTGGTTCGATGATGGAAATGAAGTGACAATATCTGTTACTATCTTAGTATGACTTGGCTGTACCTTGAAACCAGTGATGTGGGTGGGACCCTATAGTACCCATCATAAAAGAAAAAACTTCCTAAAGTCCAACATTGTGTTTTTTGACCATCCAACCAATTAATAAGGCCACGCAAATCTAGATGAAAGAATAAGAAAAAAATAACTTATTCAAAACTTTGTCGGCTATAATACTGACAAAGTTGGGCAAAGAAATGTATTGAAAACCAGATTTTTGCTCTCTTGTTTCTCCTCTCAAATGCCTTAGAGCTTCCAATCCCTTCCATTGATCAAGGCGAGAGCTCTGCCTTCCCATGAGAGATGTGCTCATCCATGCAGAGGTTTCTTTTTTGGATGATGTCTCACTTAGCTCATTCCCACTCACTGAAAATTCCACAAAGACATGCCATGGTTTGCAAACTATACACAAGCACCTAGAAAGAAACAAAAATATAATATAATGCTTACTGCAAGAAAATACACACACGCAAAAAAAATAAAAAAAATAAATAAATAAAAATAAAAATAAAAATAGACCGCATTATTCTGATCTAGCTGTCTACACAAGTAAATTTGCCTGTATTGTACTACAAGCTGTCCACTTCTTTAAATGGACCATCTTTTTACCAAATGATATTCCAAACAATAAATATGGGTAACTAACCACAGTTCAAGATCCATAAACAACAAATCAACAAATAAACTTAAAGAGATCAAGATAGGATCTCAAACATCTTTTATTAAAAGAAAGGCATAATAAAATCTGATAAATCAATTTTAGGGGCATTAATCTCAATAATAACTAAGAAATGGTAGGACATGTCTCAAACCTAAAAAAAGGCATCCTCCATGAAGTCCAGTTTCAAAGTGAAGAAAAAAGACTCTAATAGCCACATATCCTCTCTTTTATATAGGTTTTGCAGTTTTATTCCACAAAGCAACAATGTTAAATATATCAATATGAAGGCCATTTCTTACTTGTTCCACTTTACTACCATTTTCACACCCAGCTCCAGCCATGACTATTTAACTGCTACTGCATCAACATCCGCCTTTCATATTGTGCACGAGATGGCAAACCTCATATATAAAAAATTAAAAAATAAATAAATAATGACAATTACCGAAAATCCAAAAACACAATGTAATACACTATTACATATAAATCTAAAATTGAAACCAAATTTTAAATCAAAATAAAACGCCTGATAGCCAAATATAGAAAATCCCAAAATAAATAAATTAAAATTAATACCTCTTCGACCGCCTTCTCTCTCAAACATTCTGATAACCTCAATGCCTTGATCTCCGCCTGCACTTCCCCCAACTCCCGATCCTTATCTGCAATTCAGGAAAACGCCATTTCAAATCACCCCCAAAAATCAAAGAAACCACCAAAAGCCACTGGGATCACAATTGCAATCCAGCCCACCTCTGACTTCATTCTCCAATTGATTCGACTCCACCTTAACCGGATCCGACCTGTGCAGCAGATTTATGAACTCATCCGCGTCGAGGCTCGGCCGGACCGATGTCCGCCTCCTTGACCCCTTGAACGATCCCGACACCGTCAGCTTCGGCGCATCCGTACTACCATTGTTCAGCATTGCCAGGGAGAAGCCCTCGCTGCTGCCGCTGCGTCGCTGGGAAGATCGGCCATGACAGATCCGAACAATCTCACATCCAAAAACCCTAGTCTTCAGTAACCCTGATTTTGAAAGAATTAGGGTTGAGAGAGAGAGAGAGAGAGAGAGTAGAGAGAGATTCTAGGGTTAGGTTTACTGTTTTTGACTAGTTGTTATTCCTCGATTCTGCAATGGAGAGAGAGAAAGAGAGAGAGTCGTTTTCTCTTCATTTTAAAAGAGAGGGTAGATCGGGCGAGCGCAAATGAGGGCATCCCGTTTTTCATTTTAGAGCCCCTTTACCGGCTGCCGGTAAAACTAACTGCCGGCCAAGGATAACCCCAATCGACGGCTATGCCTATTTTTCTTGTAGTGATCCATGGATCTCAGGTTCCACCAAAGCCACATCCGGAATAAGCTTACTCAATACAATTTTTAGAGGAACCGGCATCCTTTTTTCTTTTTTTTGAGATAGCTGTAAGACTGTCACTAATAAAGGAGAGAATTGATCCGGCATCCTTAGATAACTGTAAAACTGTCACTACAAAAGGAGAGAAAATAAAAATATAAAATTTGAATGGGAATTAGGGAAATGTAAAACGTTCATCTGACAACTGCTCGCCAGAATGACAATGAATCCAGATTTTCTGCTGGCCACAAACAAGATTTTTCTGTTTGTTACAATGTGATTGGGCCACATGATCATAGATTGCATTTAATGCAAGTGCTATAATGTCAGTGATAATGTGGACCAATCACAATCCAGGATAACAGAAAATTTCTATTTGTGGCAAGCAAAAGATCAGGATTTCATGAGAATTCCCTATAAGTCTTTGTTCAAGGGTCATAATGGCGTATGAGTGGAATGTGATGAATGGAATCCACTAACTCTTCAACTCCATCCTTTCTTAGCCCCTTCAAGAAAGCCTCCGCCGACATGTCTTCCAGGTAGAGTTCTTTGAGGTTAGTGAGGTGTTGGAGCCCCAATGGCACCTTCACTAATTCTTGGCAACCTCTGATGTCTAGCCTTTCAAGGCTAGACATTGCTCCCTTCACCACCCTCACCTTCTTCAACCTTCTCAACTCAATGAGCCATAATTTCTTAAGTCTTGGATATCCTCTACCCTCACAACATAACTCTTCCCCAACATAAGCTTTTCTGAGAATGAGTTCTGCCAAATTGGGAAGTGATTGAAGGGCTTTGAGTGGGTCATCCCTTAATCTAGACCAATTCAGACGAAGGACGACCAGATAATGGTGCAAGGCAATCCATTCAGGTAGCTTCTCCAAACGCCCATTTAAGTACAGACGTTGAAGAGGCAGCAAAGAATCTGATGATATAGAATGCAAGTCGAGAACCTCCTCCTCATTTATCGATGCCACTTCAAAGGAGTGAAGGTGTTTCATCTTCTTAATGGAAGTGCACAAATGATTCCCATCTTCCCTTCTTAGCTTGATAATGCCTAACCTTCTCAGTTGGGTCAGACTCCCTAACGCTCTAACGATGCCATTCTCTGCCTCTATATGTGCCAACTTCTGTAGGGATCTCATACTCCCCATTCCAGCAGGCACCTTAATTCCATTTACACAATTAAATGGCCTGTAAAAGCTCTCTCTCATGTAGGAATAAACCAGAAGGTGCCGTAGGTGCTCGAGCTTGAGAATCTCAACCGGCAATTCACGTATGAAGGTGCCCTTAAGATTCAATGCTTCTAAGTTCTTTAGCTTCCCCAACGAACTTGGAAGCTTCTTGATCTTTGTATTCTCCAAGCTTAGGTATCTCAAATGCAACAAGCTTGTGAGATCATCAGGAAAGATTTCCATGGACATGATTTCAAGATCGACCACCTTCAACAACCTGAACCTGGAAAATGAAGTGATTGTAGGGGCGTTTGATAGTCCATCCACACCAAAAATTAACAAAGAACGAAGATGGGAGAATGTATCAGATTTCAGAAAATTCCCCCCATCATTGTAAATAGACAGACGGCGGGTTCTGTTACACTGCCTGGTGCTGGTGTTCTCTTCAACAGAAGATGCAAAGAAATGCTCCTCCCTGAATTTTGGAATAATCATCTCCCGTACAAGATCATGGATCCGACAACTGATTACCTTCCCGTAAGATTTCCGTTCTGCCACATGAAGGAGATTTCTAGTGATGAGAGCATTGAGGTAACCTTCAGCAACCTCTTCCACTGACCTGCCTTCATTTCTTTCTACAAAACCCTCAGCTATCCATAGACGAATTAGTTTCATACGCTTAATGGCATAGTCTTCAGGGAAAATGCTCAAATACAAGAAGCACGATTTCAGGTAGTAAGGCAAGTCATTGAAACTGAGCAATAATATTTTCATCATGCTTCTAAGATTGTCATCTCTTTCAATCTCCGATCCAAGGCTACGGTGAATCATCTCCCACTCCACATACGTCTTGCCCTTCATTGACAAAAGACTACCTAATGTAACAATTCGAGAAAGTTTCTCCAATTCATGAGGACAACTATTCTCCTTGTTTGATTGGAATGCTTTCTTGCAAAAGAGGAACCATGCTTCTTCTTGATGCAGAGGTTGAAGATAGTAGATATGATCGGGCGGTCCGATGCAAGAAGACGATGCAACGTCACCTTTGCGTGTAGTGATCATTACCCAGCTACCATATTCGCTAGCAGGCAATGCATTACTTATGAAATTCCATACATGCGTCTCCCATACATCATCAAGAACAAGTACATACCTTTTGTTCTTCAAGTAGCTCCGTAGCACTTGGATTAGCTCGACCTCTGTCATCGAATCTACTCCTTGGGGAGCTGGATCTTGCTTTGCCTCGAAGAATTGCTTTATCATGTTTCTGAGTAGATCCTCCAGTTTGAACGATTGTGAGACTGTGATCCAAGCATATATTTCAAAACGTTTCTTCACTTGTTGGCTATCATAGACTTTCTTTACAAGAGTAGTCTTACCAAGGCCACCCATCCCAACCACAGAAATCGTCGAGAGCCTCGAATCTCCATTCATTAACCATCCGATCAATTTGGTCCTTGGCACGTAAATACCAACAAGATCAGTTTCCTCAATGAAAAGAGCATTCAGTCGAAGATCATACCATTGATTTCTCATGTTGTTGGAGCTTGAAGCTTGCTCCATCCTATTGAGAGCATAAGCATCTTTTCTTTCTTTAATCTTATGGATTCGGGTTTTGATATCTTGTATGGAGGAGGCAATCTGATAGCGTAACTTCAATTGCTTGTTGAGTATAGGAAGAAAATTGAAGTATCCAAAGGCATGGTGGTGCTGTCGTGCTGTGGAGAGCATGAACTGGTCGAGAACATCCTCGACTTCGTAAGAGATTTCTCTAACTTGTTTCACCCATGTCTTGAGGCCTTGGTCTGTGTCTTGTCTTGCATCAGCATCCCTTACGAAGGATTTGATGCTTTCTAATTCATCTCTGATATCACGGACTTCTCCATGGACTCCATTCAACAACTGCGCTTCCTCCACCAGCAAAGCCCCCAAGCATTTAACTAAGAAGATCACAGCACTCTCCGCCATTTCTTCTTCTTCTACTTTTCTCTCAAACAACTGCTGGAAGACGTGCGGAGAAAAAGGAAACTGTCTTAAATTATTTAACAGCTATTTTACAATGCAATATACAATGAGGAAATCGATTGGCTACTCCCCCTGCCACTAGCCAATGGATAGTTGTCGGTGCTCCGTGGGCCCCACCATGATGTATGTGTTTCATCTATGCCATCCACCCATTATTCCATATCATTTTATGGTATGAGCCCAAAAATGAGGTTGATCCAAATCTCAAGTGGATCGCACATTGTTGATTTTTTATTTTTTTTAAATTTCTTTTAAACAAATTTACCTCTTTTCTTTTTTAATAGCCGATTGAACAGTAGAGGTGATATATATATTTTTTAATGGTGTGTTCTTGTGTGTGGGCTGTGGGATGTCCAAGATTGTTGTGGAGAGAGATTTACTTGTGGGAAGCACAGTTTGTCATTGTACACATGTTGGCCATGAAGAAATACTTACATTGATCAGGTGAAACAAGCCCATCCGTGAATTTGCAAACTGATATATAAAATTAGAGCTCAAATCTTTGTAAGGTCGGCATCCTGCGGATCGGGCAAAACAACCTATCCGCTTGAGGTGTACAAGAAAAAGTTGGCACGAAAATGTCTATAGTTGAAACCTTGGTAGGGTCCAATATGATGTTTAAATGCCATCTGTTGAGATGTGGAGTCACATTTGGACAGGGCTGCTCGACCAGTCGATTGCCCTGCTTGACCGGTCGAGTGGCCCTCTTGGCCAGTCGAGGACTGACTCGACTCAAAGTACAGTGAGCATTAGTTTTTTGGTTCCGAGGTGCTCGACCGGTCGAGGCCCATGCTTGACCAGTCGAGGTTACGCAGATTCGTTTCCAGATTTTGCACGGACTGCGATTTTTTGAGTCGGTTTTCGCAGAGGTACGAAAGGGAAGTTGCCTAAACTATAAATAGGAGTCCCTAAGGCTTTTCTAGTGTAATGGGAGTTATTCTAAAGTGTGGGCAAAGGGTTTTCTCTATACATCTAAGGGAAAAGGTTAGTATATTGCTTGTAATCTCGTTTTCTTCATAGTGGAAGTTTGCACCCATGGTTTTTTACCCTTATTTGCAGTTTTTTCACGTATATCTTGTCTTGTGGTTTGTTTGGTATACTTTGATTCTGTTTCTAGTTTATATTTCTTTCTGTTTATCGTTTATGGGTGAGACCGGAGATTGAATCTCGGTTCACTGCGTTGTTGGCATGTTGTGCAACACCATCTGTATTGTTCGTAAAGTCATTTCTATAGAGATGAGCTGGAACAAAAAATTTAAAAAAAAAAAAAAAATCCCTTACTCAAAACTTTTATGGCACCTTGAATATTTCAATGGTGGACATTCAATCCTCAATGTTTCCTATCATGCACCCCACTTGAGTTTTGAATAAGCATTCTCTTAAAGAAATCGGATTGTCTGCTGAGTTACTCAGTACGCTTTCTTCGTACTGAGTAAACTCAGTTGGGCCTATTATCAATGTATCCAAATCTCAAGTGGACCACACCACAAGAAACAGTGGGAATAATGACTTCCATCCTTGAAACCTTTCTAGGGCCCACAATGATGTTTATTTGTCATCCCATATTCAAGGGCAATGCTACTATCATGGGAACCTTGTGAATTTGGAGGTTTGTGTATGGTTGTCCACTATTTTCTATGGCAAGCCCACCTAATGTTTGTGTAGTCCTACTTTTTGGGGTATAAAGCCTGATTTACAGGTTGGGATGCCATCGAACAACCTAATGGGCCCCACGTGTAGCACTTGTAAAATGAGCTTATTATGACTAGTAGATAAATCTACCTCTTAATTAGTAGTTGGGATAGTCCAATTAATCTAATCATAGGGCCTATGGACGATAGGGATGACCCGTGAATCAGACATTTCACTTTCAGATTGAGGTATATGTGTATTGAAGGTTTCGCATTGAGGTCTATTTATGCCGATGGACCCTCTTCTTTCTCCAATGCCAAAGCAGTTTGTTTTATTAGCACATGCAGTCGATGTCATTGTCGTGCTCGGCTTGTGTCATATGAATAACCTCACTAGCCGTCCGGCTACTTTTGTCCTGTATCCTATCGTTCCCTTGTGGTTGTGATTCCAGTGCACTGCCTAAAGACACTTGAAGCAGACAAAGGACCGTATAAGTATCTTCTATTATTCAAGGAACGGGTCCCGTCATAGTTGTATGGCTGAGATTACAATGCCTAGCCAAAGGATGGGACTTTCAAGTCCATGACAGACGGCCGTAAACGGATTACAAGGAGAAGGAAACTATATTCAATTATTCAAGGTAACGCGATGGCCTGGTCGAATATTCATCAATCGCGACCATCCATTAGATTTTCACTACTTTTCATGGGCCACAATAACAATAATAATAACAACTGACATTAGCTGGAGGAGATGCTAACGTTGCAAAACTTGGATACTCATTATTGTACCTTATTTCTCACCGAGCTTGAGAAACTCAATTGGAGAGGACATGTTATGCTAAGGAAGAGATACATGTCGGAGATTTTTAATGATGTTTGGAGTGCTTTTCAAGTAATCACAACTGACAAAATGATAAGACAGTGAGTACTTGAAAGGAATTCAAACACAAACCAAGTGGTGGGGAAGCATCCATGTGGTCGATCGAGAGGGCAATTAAGACGATCTTGGTCAACAAAGTGGAGTAAGTGGTCGATAGTGGTATGGAAGTGGAAAGAGTGGACAATAGGTGTTAAGAAGCAGACCAAGCGGTTGAGGAAAGCAAAGAAATGGAATATAGCTAAGAAGCTTGGTTAAGCGGTCAAAATAGAAAGATGTGGAGAACAATTGATTAGAGCACAGGCGACCGATTGACAAAAGAGATGTGACCAATGTGTGACGATGATCGATTAACGACAAAAAACAAAGCTTGGTCAAGAGAAGAGGAACAGTCAAGAAGAAGAAATGTACTAAAAAAAATATCTAAAAAAGAGAAGAATTTAGAAAGGTTTTTCGACTACTGTTATTCTACCATATTTCTGTCCATTCTTATGATAGCCAATCTAAAGGGACACATGTAATCTAATGAGAGTTATGTGGTATATTCGAGATCTGCATATTCGGAGAGAATTTTGCAAGTATGCAGCTGGTGTCTATCGAGCGGTTCTGTCATCCGCTAAGTGTGAGTGGTCGACCAAAAAGTGGACGTGATTGAGCGGTTATCAGAACAGGTGGCAGGTTTAGAAGCAAGGAATGCAAGTAGTGCTAAAATAGTTACGGTAACCGTCAGAACGTGGGAAGCATCTAGATGTCAATCTAATGTTATAAATAATGAAGGAATTCAGGAAAAGAAATTGTCTCATACCAATCAATCAAACCAAATCAAATTTATCTTTTAATTACTTTGTGATCCTTATCATTATCATTGTCATTACTAGTCGTCTACATTCCTTAGTATAATCAGTAGCAATAATAGCTAGCAGTAATCAGTAGCTTAACTCTAGCTGTAATTCTATCTATCAGAAATGCACTTTGTAGTTGTTCTTTGTGAGTGATTGTAAGATATTTTTTTTTCTTTTTTTTAAAAAATATGTATTAAAAAGCCCGTAGCGCCCTTTCATACGGAAGGCAAAGGTGTAACTTATCTTCAGATGATGAAATCCCACCATTTGATAATTGTCTGATCATTTTAAACACTTTAAGTGGCAGCTGAATAGGCGACCAATCTTATTTGATATCGGTCACATACAGTCGATTCCGATGTATATACCTATCTTGGCACATGGAGTCATAGTTGTTCGGTTTGAATTGAGTTGCACATTCAATTCTAGTACACTTGTATTAACCACATGAGCGAATTGTGATAGCGATAATATTAAGATATTATCAATATTAACAACAATAAATTGAAAACTGCATACAACAATATGCTCGTTTGAAAATTTAAAATATAATATTTTTAATAAACAAACTTTCTGTGAGAGCTCTGCGTTGGTGATATTATTGAAATATCACCAATACACTTGTGATGCAAGCATCACCTATAGTTCATACAGTCAAAAATATTAGCAATACATTGGTGATATCGATACATTGGCAATACAAGAGACACTTGGAATTTTTGCAATTGAAAGTATTGGCAATTTAAATACATTGACGATACTTAGCGATACATTGCTGTGCGTAGAATTTTGAATACTATCGGTGTTATCGGTATTGCTACCAATATTATTGGTATCACTAGGCTAGAGATAATGATAATATCGGAGATAATTCAAATAACGGTTTCACTTAGGCTGGTTACTCTACAATGTTGTGGAGTAAGCTTATTTCACAACAATAATTTATGTCGGCGGAAATTGATCTATACACCTCATCTTGAAAGTTGGATGACCTGAAATCCTGTCAAATACAATCATTATGTGAGCCGCCAACCAAATTTGGAGGTTTGGGGGTGGTGGTTGTTGGGGGCCTTGCACAAAACCTTAGGATCTAGCCCTCCAGAACAAACCAGAATTATGGATAATAAAGCAATGAAATAAATCAAAGCAACAATCACACACCACACAAGAGGATTTTACGTGGAAAACCCTCAAAGAGGTAAAAACCACGGGACCTCGTCCAGATCAACAATCCACTATGAAGTAGAACGTTACAACCTTCTTCACTCACGCAGGAGTGGATAAACAATAAGAGAAATAGAGAAAACGGAGAGATCTAACCTATTACGAGGACATAGAAGCGCTGAGATATAGATTGCACAGTAGATAACCTCCACGAGCAGAACCTCCCTTCTATAAGCTTCCTCTCTCTCTCTTCCTCTCTTTCTCTCACCTTTTGATAGCCCTAAATCCTTTAGTAAATCCCTTGTAAAGCTTTAGGAAACTCTCTTGCATACCTAGAAAACCCTAGGCAACTCCTTTTATAGTTTAAGAAACTTCCTTTTCGCATCCCATTTGCGAAAGGACTCAAATCTGCAGTTTCGCACAAAATCGCGGAACAAACTGCGTAACTTACGACTAGTCCTAGAAATTCCATGACTGGTCTTAGCCTCCTTCGACTGGTCGAAGCCTGTCCACGACCGGTCGAAGCCCACCTTCGACTGGTCCTGGAAATTCCAGGACTGGTCTTAGCCTCTTAGAAAAATAGCACGAACTTACTGGACTTTGAGTCGTGTCAGGGCTCGAACCTACGACCGGTCGAGCGCCTCCCACGACCGGTCGAGCGAGGCTCAGGACCAGTCTAAGACGGGGAAAAAACCCCATCAAATCTCTCCCTTTTTTACCCAGGAGGGATCCACCTTCTTCAAGCCAGCCAGGTTTCTACAAACCTCGTACTTGCCCTTGAGCAAAGCCTTGGTCATCATATCTGACCCATTATCGTCCATGTGGACCTTCTCAAGCTGTAACACCTTCTGTTCCAAAATATCCCTGATCTAGTGATACCGAACTCTATGTGCTTCGACTTGGAGTGCTGACTTGGATTCTTGCTCAAGTGTATAGCACTCTGACTATCGCAATAGACCACGTGCTCCTCCTGCTTTAGGCTAAGTTCCTGTAGGAACCTTTTCATCCAAAGCATCTCTTTACATGCCTCTGTGACTGCAATGTATTCGGCCTCTGTCGTCAACAATGCTACGACCTTCTGTAGCTTGCTCTGCCAAGAAACCGCTCCCCCTGTAAAAGTGAACATGAACCCCGATGTAGACTTCCTGGAGTCTATGTCACCTGCCATATCTGCATCTGTGTAGCCTTCTCACACAGGTTTTCTGTCACCATAGCATAGACTCAACTTGGATGAGCCTCTTAGATACTGCAGTATCTATTTCACCGCTGCCCAATGTTCTTTGCCAGGATTGGCAAGATACCGGCTGACAACACCAACCGCATACGCTATGTCTGGGCGTGTACATACCATAGCATACATCAAATTTCTTACCGCTGACGCATAGGGTATCTTCTGCATCTCTTCCACCTCTGCCTTCGTCTTGGGACACTGCCTGTCGCTCAATCTGAAGTGACCGTCTAGTGGAGTACTGATCGGCTTCGCTGCATTCATATTGAACCGCTATAGGACTTTCTCAATATACCGCTCTTGTGACAGCCAGAGCTTCCTGCTGCTTCTGTCACTGGTTATCTCCATTCCTAGGATCTGTCTAGCCGAGCCCAAGTCTTTCATCGCAAAAGACTTGCCCAACTCCTGTTTCAGCCTATCGATCTTCTTGATGTCTTTTCCCATGATGAGCATGTCATCAACGTATAAGAGCAGAACTAAGAAATCACCATCTAAGAACTTGCGCGTGAACACACAGTGGTCCGACTCCGTTCTGTCATACCCATGTTTCAACATGAACGAGTCGAACTTCTTGTACCATTGTCGTGGAGCTTGTTTCAACCCATACAAGCTCGTCCTCAGCCTACACACCATATGCTCCTTGCCCTTGACTTCGAACCTCTCTGGTTAGTGCATGTAGATCTCTTCTTCTAGGTCACCATGGAGAAAGACAGTTTTAACATCTAACTGCTTTATCCCCAGATCCATGCTAGCTGCCAACCTAAGCAACATCCGTATGGATGTCATCTTCACCACTGGTGAGAATAACTCCTCGAAGTCTATGCCTTTCCTCTGACCAAAACCTTTCACCACAAGTCTGGCCTTGAACCTCGTCTGTGAATTCTTCTGCTCAATCTTCTTTCTGAACACCCACTTGTTGCTCAAAGCTTTCTTGCCCTTAGGCAATTTCATCATATCATAGGTGTGGTTCTTATGCAAGGATTTCATCTCCTCTTGCATAGCTTTCAACCACTCCCCCTTATGCTCGTCGGCTAGGGCCTCAGAATAATCTTCTGGCTCTCCCCCATCAGTCAGCATAATGTATTCATGTGGCGAGTACTTCTTGGACGGCTGTCTGTCTCTAGATGACCTCCTCACTTGTGGCTCAACAGGTGGATCAAGTGGGGGCTGCTCCCCTGGTCCATCTTCAGAAGGAACTCCTTCGTCCTCTGCACCTTGCTGTAATCCCCCGTCATCAGGCACTATGGGAGGAATAATCGGATCCATGTCCTCTAGCTCACCTGAACTAGGCTAGTTCTTCTCTGACTTACCAATGTCTTCTATACACTGATCTTCAAAGAAAACCATATCTCTGTTCCTGACGAGCTTCCTCTCGGTCGAATCCCACAACCTGTAATTGAATTTTTCATCACCGTACCCTAAGAACACACACTGCCTGATCTTCATATCGAGCTTGGACCTCTCGTCCTTTGGTACGTGAACGGATGCCCAGCATCCAAACACCCTGAGATGACTGTACGATGGATCATGTCCAGTCCACACCTTCTCAGGTACTTCTCCATTCAACGGGGCTGATGGATACCTGTTTATCAAATACACTGCCGTGTGCATTGCTTCTCCCCAGAACGTATTAGGCAATTTTGCATGTGATAACATACATCTGATTCTCTCAACAATGGTGCGATTCATTCGCTCAGCTACACCATTATGCTGGGGGGTCTTGGGAACCGTCTGTTCATGTCGTATACCCAGGGACTTGCAGTACTCATGAAAGTCGCCAATGTATTCACCACCATTGTCAGTGCGGATGCACTTCAATGATCTACCTGTCTCTCTCTCGACCATAGCATGAAACAATTTAAACACACCAAAGACCTTGTCCTTGGATTTCAAAGCATAAGCCCAAACCCTCCTAGATGCACCATCTATAAAAGTGACAAAATACAATGCCACACCCAAGGTTTTTGTCCTCATAGGACCACAAACATCAGAATAAACCAAATCTAATGCATGCACTTTATTAACATAAGAAGCAGATTTAACAAATGAAACTCTATGCTGTTTCCCTGATAAACAGTCAAGACAAGTTTTGAGAGGTGTACCTGTCACGTCTGGAAGAGCCGCTTCTTTGCTAGTACCTGAAGTCCTTTTTCACTCATGTGGCCTAGACGCCTGTGCCACATGTCAATAGCTGAATCTTCCGCTGCGTTCAACCCACCCTTGCACATACTGACAATTACCTTGTAAAGGGTGCAATAATTCTTTCCTCTGGCCACGATCAATGAACCCTTGATGAGCTTCCATCGTCCACCAGCAAACCGGCTTTCATAGCCATCATCATCCAGCCTTCCCTTCGACGTCAAGTTGAGGCGAAGGTCTGGGATATGCCTCACATCCCTGAGACCCAATGTGCAGCCCACATCGGTCTTCACACAAATATCACCGACTCCGACGATCTTCGATACGCCAGAATTTCCCATCTTCACGGTCCCATAGTCACCTGACTTGTAGCTTGTGAAGGAGTCCCTGTGTGGAGTCGCATGAAAAGAAGCTCTCGAGTCAACCACCCAGTCGGTGTCCTGACTCGTAGCCGTGAGACATACGTCATGATCTGTAGAAAGAATAACTACAACGTAGCCATCTGAAGCGACCGCAGTGGAATCTGATTCATCTTCCTTCCCTTTTCCTTTCTTGTCGTTCTTCTTACCACGACATTCATGCTTGTAGTGACCCTTCTTGCCACAATTTCAACAATCAACATCTTTCTTGTTACTCGACTTGCCTCTTGATTTATTTCGGGCCTTCCCGCCCTTCCTGTTCTTTCCTCTCCCCCGTTCCTGTGTCACAAGGGCCTCTTGCTGAGTAAACCCTTGAGACTTCCTCCTTGTCTCCTCATTGAAGAGACAACTGGTTACCTATTCCATGGATATCTTTCCATCTGGCACGGAGTTACTTAGAGACACCACCAATGTCTCTCAATTGTCAGGCAATGAACTAAGCAAAAGTAAAGCCTGCAATTCATCATCTAGGACCATCTTCATAGAGGTGAGTTGGTTCACTATATTGCTGACCTCATTCATGTGCTCGGCCACAGAACCACCATCCTTGAATTTGAGATTCACAAGTCGCCTTATCAGAAAAATCTTATTACCGGCTGTCTTCCTCTCATACAGCCCTTGTAATTTCAGCCATAGGCTAGCGGCTGAGGTTTCCGTGGACACATGGTGGAACACAGAATCATTCAACCATTGTCTAACAAACCCCACCGCCTTTCGGTCCATCTTCTTCCAATCATCATCAGTCATATCCTTGGATTTTGCTGATATGCCTAAGATTGGGGAATATAGGTCCTTGCAATAAAGCAAGTCCTCCATCTTAGCCTTCCATACGGTCCAGTTAGAACCATTGAGGCTAATCATCCTTGATGAGCCACCTTCCATAATTCAAAACCGATCCTACCTGTTCAATGAACTTAGCTTTGATACCACTTTGTTGGGGGCCTTGCACAAAACCTTAGGATCTAGCCCTCCAGAACAAACCAGAATTATGGATAATAAAGCAATGAAAATAAATCAAAGCAACAATCACACACCACACAAGAGAATTTTACGTGGAAAACCCTCAAAGAGGTAAAAACCACGGGACCTCTTCCAGATCAACAATCCACTCTGAAGTAGAACGTTACAACCTTCTTCACTCACGCAGGAGTGGATAAACAATAAGAGAAATAGAGAAAACAGAGAGATCTAACCTATTACGAGGACATAGAAGTGCTGAGATATAGATTGCACAGTAGATAACCTCCACGAGCAGAACCTCCCTTCTATAAGCTTCCTCTCTCTCTTCCTCTCTTTCTCTCACCTTTCGATAGCCCTAAACCCTTTAGCAAATCTCTTGCAAAGCTTTAGGAAACCCTCTTGCATACCTAAAAAACCCTAGGCAAATCCTTTTATAGTTTAGGAAACTTCCCTTTCGCATCCCGGTTACGAAAGGACTCAAATCGCAGTTTTGCTCAAAATCACGGAACAAACTGCGTAACCTACGACTAGTCCTAGAAATTTCAGGACTGGTCTTAGCATCCTTCGACTGGTCGAAGCCTGTCCACGACCGGTCGAAGCCCACCTTCGACTAGTCCTGGAAATTCCAGGACTGGTCTTAGCCTCTAAGAAAAACAGCACGAACTCGCTGGACTTTGAGTCGTGCCAGGGCTCGAACCTACGACCGGTCGAGCGCCTCCCATGACCGGTCGAGCGGGGCTCAGGACCGGTCGAAGACAGGGAAAAAACCCCATCAGTGGTCTATCATGTGGCCTACTTAGAGATTTGATGGGCATGATTTTGAGGCATCCCATCACCATGGGGTCTCACTTGATGTACTGGTTGGATTTCATGCACATTCAACTTGGTGGTCGCACAAATAATTGAATAAATGTTTACATGCAACTGAATATGATTTCTATAGTGGAATTAGTGTGTTGCAGAAAATCTCATACTATAACGTGGTAGTGAAAACTGGCTTCTTATTTCAAAAGTATGTATCTTCCCTTGAAAATCTTAATGCTACAAAATATATACATGGTGACGGAATTCACCATGTTGTGTGTGTGACATCTTCCTCATCCATCAATTGTGCTTATTACTTGGCGATGCTAGGCTCTGATGAAAAACCATCAGCCTCATCTGCAACTAAGTTGGCCACACGACAGGAAACATTGGGAAGGGATGACAAACATGAGCAACCTCGTCTGCAACTAAGTTGGCCACACGACAGGAAACAATGGGAAGGGATGACAAACATGAGCTTGTGCATTGCACTTGACATGACATGCACATTTAATCTAATCTGTTCATCAAGTGAGCCTCACCAGGACTATGGGATACTCCAAAAATCAGCCTAATTAACCAGAACTCAGGCGGCCAACCCACATGAAATTTTACATGTGTGCATGGGGTGGCTCACTGAGTTTTGAGTTAGGCTGGTTTTACATGTACAGTAAACACATGAGGGGGTTACATGTGATGGATAGAGCAGATGCAAGCACACACAACACATGAATCCTTTACAAAACCTGTTGTATGCAGAAGATAAAATACGAAAGTTGCATGGAGTGCACCATATCGGTTAGAGTGAGGTCCACTTCATTAATCAGGTGCACCTTCACCGTACCGCCCATAAATGAAAGCAGTCCACAGCTTTAGAGGGCCGTGCCATATGCTCATGTAAAAGTGTGGAACCTACATTGGAAAGAACCGTCATTTCATGTGGGGAGTCTTTACCCATCATGCATATGGTGCTTGTTTCATGTGGGATGAATCTGGCTTTATGAGTCTTGCGGTGCCAAGGATTTCGAATCGCATATGGCCGATTGCGTCGGGTCCGGAAACACCGGACCCTTTTTTGAATGGCAGATTTCACGAAGAAGGGGAAAACCTGCTGCCGAAACAGAGATCTCGCTTCCATTTCGAAAACTCTCCTCAAATGTCTCTACGGATTTCAACTCGAGATTGAAGGGAAAGTCGCCCAAATTCAGAGATTTCGGCCTATTTATCCGAAATATCACACACAAGCAGTGAAGATTTATTCTGGATTTTCAGCAAATACGGGATGGTAATTGATGTGTATATCCCATTCATCCCTGAATCCTCGAAACCAAGGGGTTATGGATTTGTCAGATTCAGGTACGAGCAAGATGCAAAAAATGCCATGGAGGTGTTGAGCGACAAAAGGATTGACGGCAGGATAGTAGATGTGAGATGGGCCAGAAATAGGGGGCTTTCAGACAGGTCTAGCCAAAGCCATTGCAGCACTGGACAGGGGAAGCAGCAACATCAACAGGCCCCTACCATCTCCTATTTGGGAGCTCTGAATAGGGTAGCTGGAAACCGTTGGAAGACCGCTCCGGAGGAAGACAATAAAACTGTAGCATATCAAAGAGCAGTAGAAATAAGACTCCAAACATTGAATTTAGGAGTGGTCATTACTGTCTCCAGCCCGAACATTTCCATTTTGAGGATCCGAAACGCGATTCATTTATCCTGTTTTGGTCCTTCTATTTTGGAACTCACGAGAATATCCCCCATCAAAATTCTTCTCGTTTGGAGGTCGAAGCAGGCTTTTAACGATTTCCTTCTCGATTCCGAGCTACATGAATCCGTCAATATTATATCAGCAGTTAAGTGGACCCCAGAGGAGGTATTTTGAGAAGAAGGTATTTTGGTGAGACTGGTTGGAATACCGGCTCATGCCTGGATGGAGCCAGTATTATTGGACTTAGGTAATCAACTGGGAAGAGTGATGCAGATTGATCCCATCAGTGCATACGGCATTTTCCAATCCTTTGCTCGGGTCAGAATTGTTATCATCCCTGGCACGAATCTGCAGAGAACCCTCAAACTCCGAGTTCTTGGTAAATGTTACCCAATATTGGTGGAGGTGGAATCATTTCATATATGGTCCCACATACCTCCTCAAGATAAGGTGATCAAAGAGAGCACGAAAGATTGGGTCCTGAAAATTTTTAGATCCTCTCTGTCGGCCTCTCAGGAACACTCAGTAACTGTTTGTGGAAATACCGAAGTGACAAACAAAGATGTCGGGACTCATATTAGGTTGGAGGCACATGCTCCATAGATCAATGTTTTGGCCTCAAAGGTCGGAAGCGATCTAAATGAAATAGTAAGTATCAATGGGGTAGGTAGCAAGGAAATTGCGACCCGTGAGACTGTCATGGGACCGGAGGAAAACACTGTGCGGGACCGAACTCCTAACGCAGTCAGGTGTGTCGATTCGAATCTTTGCTGTGTTCAAGTCTTAGAATTCACTGATACTGTTAGAACAGGATTGGATCTCAGTATAGGCAAAGCACCTCTCTATGCCCCAGCCCATCGATGCTTCAGATACAGGAAATAGCCCCTACTATCCAGAACTATCCGGAATCAACCAGAATAAACATGGAGGAGATAACTTCAGCTCTGCTTCCTAACGACAACACCAATATCCAAGTGGAGGGACAGGTGAGAGAAACATCTGGCGATCAAATCATGGCTCTTCAAATTTATGACCCAGGTTCTGGATACGGTGTTAAGGATCTTGCAGTGGTTCAAGGCAGAGAAGAGATAGAAGCGGTGGGAGAAGTACAGAGGGTTAAGACTGGCCTTTACTCTGAAGGTGAGTATCCAGCACCAACAACCCCCTCCCCAAGAGTGCCCAGACCTCAGCTTTGGTGGGGCAATGGGGGCTTTTTAGCAGCAGTACAGCAGGCCTCTCAGTAGTAAGAAGCTTACAGTGGTTAACAATGTCTGTCCAAAATCGGTGGAAATGGGGGAGCATTTAAGGCAGAAAAACAGGATCGTAGACCCTTATAACAGGACTTTGGAGGGTCGTTTCCGATCCAAATCGCTAGGGAACAGCACCATTTCAGAAGGCACAAGAAGTCCTGTAGTTGAAGATAGCTCGGGGACCTCTTCCCATGGCTCTAAGGGAGAGTCTTCACTTGAAACTATTTGTGGATTGATGTTAAATTCAGCAGAAACACCAGGCTGTAAAGACGAATTGGTGGTGGATCAATCCCCATTCTTCTCTCATGTTGAAGATGACATTGAGGATAACAACCCCGCCCAGCAATTGGAGACAACCATTTACCACCCATCCAACCACGAGTGTGAGGAGGGAGAGATGAAGGCCTCAGATCAGAATCAGGAGACTTCGAAGGAACAGGTTACACCCAGGAAAAGAGCAGCAGCTGGTCTGAATACTCTACCCAGGAAGAAGTTGGCCAGGAGAACTCTCAAAAATCCGTCAGGGGCGGCCTCCATGGATGAGTGGCTATCCAGGTTGAGGCACTTACAGAGAAGGGTTGTGACAAACAACGTTTCCCATGACAGATAAGATATTGGTATGGAATGCCCATGGAGTGGGTAATCAGCCCACCATTAGGACGCTGAAGCGCCCCATCAAAGAACATAACCCGTGGATTGTTGCGATTCTAAAGCCGATGGTAAGAGAATCCAAGAGAGTTCAGATTGGTCTAAGGATAGGCTTCCATTCTTCGTTCTCTAACCTGGATACCGGTGGCAAAATCTGGATCTTCTGTAAACATAAGGCCTATGTTCAAGAGATAACCAAATCGACCCAGATGATATCCCTGTCCATAGATCTTCATCAGCAAATGAATCCAGTTTATTTGTTAATATTATATGCTAGTTGTTCGAGAGTCCTGAGGAGAATGTTGTGGGAGGAAATTGCTTATTTTTCCAGAGCAGTTCAAGGGCCGTGGGCACTGTGCGGGGACTTTAACGTGGTCAGTGAAGCTACTGAGTGTCGTTGTAGGGGAAGTTTTGAAAGCGGCAGTTCGAGAGAATTTTCGGAAGTTATCAATAATGCGAGCCTCATGGATACTGACTTCCTGGGTAGCAAATTTACGTGGTCAAATAACCAGATTGGTCCAGCCAGAGTGTGGGCTAGACTTAATCGAGTGCTAATGAACTCTACGTGGAGCAATGCCTTCCCTTCATTCCAGATACATCACCTCCCTCGCTACAACTCTTATCATGCTCTCCTATTGTTGGTTTTTCCTGCGCAGCAATTTGCATGTCTGAAACCTTTCAAATTTCAACACATGTGGACCCACCATGATGCGTTCCTTCCGCTGGTGAAAGAAGCTTGGTCCTCAGCTTTCGACCCCAACCCCATGAGAAATATTTTGGTAAAAATGAAGGCTGTTAAGGATAGGCTGAGAAGCTGGAACAAGTCAGAATTTGGCAACATATTTAGCGCAGTCCAACAGGCAACGAAGATGCTAACCGACTTGGAGGATTAGATTCAGCAAGGAGAAATCATGGGGTCAGTTGACAGCTCTCTTCATATCAACCTCCTAGAAACCAGGGCGTCGCTCTCCAAGTTGGAACTTCTCGAAGAGATTTTCTAGAAACAGAAAGCCAGGAATAACTGGCTTGAAGAGGGTGATAGGAACGCGAGTTTCTTCCATGCGTCTACAACGAAGAGAGCCCGAAAATCAGTCATCTCGTCCATCCGACTCGAGTTAGGGCAGACTGTGGTGTCGCAGGAAGAAATCAAAGCGGAAGTAGTCATATTTTTTCACTCCCAGTTCTCTGCAGGGGCAGTTGAACAGGGGGGGGGGGGGATGTTTTAGAGGTCATGCCTCCTTTGATTATGGAAGAGGATAACACCCTCCTGATGAATAAACCGTTAATCTAAGAGGTTCAACAGGTGGTAATGTCTATTCCTGGGGATAGCGCCGCTGGCCCAGACGATTTTTCAGGCACTTTCTTCTCAGGATGTTGGGAGATTGTGGGTCATGACCTCCTGTATGCGGTTATTTATTTCTTTGAAGGTGCCTCCTTGCCGAGGGCCTTCGCGTCCTCCCTCCTTGCTCTCATTCCTAAGAAGGAAGCTCCAAAGTGTTTTGTTGATTATAGACCCATCAGCCTATGCAATGTGATATACAAGATCTTCGCCAAAGTCATTGCCAACCGGTTGAGAAAGTTACTCCCCTCGCTAATTGCTCCTGAGCAGGGAGCTTTTGTCCAAGGTCGTTCCATCTCAGAAAACATCGCGCTTTCGCAGGAAATGCTTAGAGAGATAAACAGAAAAGTGAGAGGCGAGAACATTGTTATCAAGCTTGACATGGAAAAGGCCTACGACAGAGTGGATTGACTCTTTTTGAAGAGAGTTTTGAGTCATTTTGGATTCTCAGCCCCATAGATCAGGCTTGTGGAGCGTTGTTGGAGCAATTGTTGGTTCTCGGTTCTCGTAAACGGGGAGGTGGGTGGTTTCTTCAAATCCACTCGTGGGCTTCGGCAAGGCGATTCGCTGTCCCCCAGTCTTTTTATCCAGGCTTCTGAGGTCCTTGCGAGAGGATTCAAAAAACTGGTGAATGAAAGATCTTGTCTCCCTTTCAGAGGAAGGAAACGCAGTGTAACGGTGTCCCACCTCCTTTTTATTGACGATACGCTTCTTTTCCTAAATGGAGGGCTCCATTCCGTCCGAGCGGCTAAGCATTTCCTTGACCTTTATTAGCAGGTCTCAGGCCAAAAGGTGAACTTCCATAAGAGTGTGTTCATGCACCCAGAAAACATGACGGCTTCCAGGATTGCGAGTATCCAAAGGGAATTGGGCTCGATCAATCCGGTGGAGAGCATGGTATATTTAGGGGTCCTAATTTCAGCGGGTAGACGGAAGAAAGATTCATTTCAGAGACTGGTGGACAGGGTGGATGGGCGTATTAGCGGGTGGAAAGGAAGGTTCCTCTCTATGGCGGGTAGGGCCACGCTGGTGAGCCACGTACTGGCCAGCATACCAGTCCATATGCTGGTTGCTACCCATGTCCCAGATGGTGTTCTTAAAAATTTGGAGAGTCGCTTTGCTGATTTTCTTTGGGGCTGGGCAGATGGTAGGAAAAAACTTCATTGGCGAAGTTGGCGGTACATTGCTCTGCTAAAGCGAAGGGGGACTGAGGATTAGGCGGCTTCAGGATGTCATGATCACGTTTCGTATCAAGATGGCTTGGACAGTTTCGAACACAGTGAAAATTGGGTTGTGGGCTTCGTTCATGCGGACTACGTACAGCCAGGATCTGGAGCTTAATGGTCAGCCTCACCTTACGCATGCGGTGTCTCCCTTATGGAAGAGAATTAGAGCGCTTCTCCCATACGTCAAGGCTACTACCCAATGGCAGATTGGTGAAGGTAATTTAAGCCTTTGGAAAGACAACTGGACAGGGCTGGGCCCTTTGCAAGACAGGCTAACGACCACTATTCCTCTCACTCTCCTATCGTTTAAAGTGAAGGATTTTTTTTGGGGGAAGATGGGCCCTTTCCCTCCTTCCACAGTTTTCTCCGTGATTTCTCAAAATCATATAGACGTTATTTTCTATAGGGGTTATTGTGTGACAAACGGTGCTGATACCCCCTTCGGGGCGCATAATCCTTTTGGAAAGTTTTCAGTTTCTTCGGCATGGGAGAGCTGTCTTGCTCGTAGTCCCCAGACGTTTTGTGATGGAAAAATCTGGAATGCAATGATTCCCCCGAAGTTGTCCACTTTTGTACGGCGGATCCTTAGAGGGGCGGTTGCGGTAGATACAACCGTTCAAACCCGAGGGGTGCAGATGGCCTCGAGGTGCAGCTGTTGTGAGCAGTCCAGTAGGCAGAGGCCCATGGTGGAAACCGCCGACCATATTGTCACGCCCCAGACTCTGTAACCGGACTCACAAGGAAGCCGATAGCCGGTTCTCGCCGCAACAGCCTCCGTGGTACCGCATTCTCAGCTCCTGAGGCAGGTTCCGATCCTGGGATCCTACAAGGAGGATTTTCATAACAGTATAATCATTACCAATACGAGCATACCCAAGATCACAGCAAGTACATCTGGAAGTAACAAAAGATACACATCACAAAATTCACTAAGAATTTGAACTTTTACAAGTATCCATAAGGTCCAAAAGGACATACATAAGATAATAGAAGAAAGAAAGGAAGTCTGCAACACTGGGTCCTCAAGCTCAGCTCTAATCCAAACTCTGCCACTACGACGCCTGCCTAGGATCTCCTGCACGCATCAATCGTGCATAAGCTTATAGAAGCTTAGAGGGTGGTGTAAGTGTGTGATAATAATGCTCAGAAGAAGATAAAGAATGCAGAAGGGAGTCATGATCAATACCAATACCACTAACCTTACCAAGGATATCATGAATGTAAGAAACTATACCAAGGCAGTACGATAATGCAGGAAGTCATACCAAGGCTATATAATGCAATGAGTACTATAGTGCGATGAGCACTGTAATGCAATGAGTATTGTAATGCAATATGAGTACTGTAATGCGATGAGTACTATAATGCAATGAGTACTGTAATGCATTATGAGGCTTAGATATCCGATGCAAATGCAATGCGAAGTAATGTCAGTACTCATATCCAATCCACATATCAAGTACATTTCTATCATAAGGAAATCACCGGGGTCCATTACACTACTGGATGACTGCCGCTCTACAGACCCCGCACAGTCAAACGAGCGTAAAATACCTCACTACCCTGCCTGCGGACAACCAATCACCAACAAGGCCTGAAGGTAGCGGACCCATTCACGAGCTGGTCAGACTCAGCCTAGCAATGCCCCCTTACATCAGGCGAATAAGACCACACCCCTATCAAACTGACTACACGACAGTGGGAGTCACGGGCTAACGGTATAAGGCCCCCGTGCGCTCATATATTTCACTCGGTCACGATGTTGGAGCAGATCCTTGGTACCATGGAAGTTTTGGGAATTTCACCCATGGGCATCCTATGCACCCGGTATGCTCAAGTAACATTTTTGGTGTCCAAACATGGTCATCCATGATGTATCTATGGAGGCTACAACCCTGATGAGGCGAGGGTGATAATGTTCATATGTTATGCAATGCCAGATGCATGAATCACACCATCAACTATACATCAATTCCAAGCATCCAACATGCTCAAGAGGGAATACTGCGTCCCTCAGGAAGGCAACATGCAATGCCCAATGACACAATCATAACCACACACACAGTGTCATCCAAGCATATAATGATGCACATGGGCCATAAAGATGGGTCTAAACGCATTATGCGGCGATATACAAAGTAGTACACCCTCCTATCCAAGAAGGGACCAAGACTAGGTATTTAAACAATATCCATAAGAAATTCCACCTCTAGTGGGGTCCCATTTACCTGGGGTACCCCACGAGACTAAGCATACGACTACATGTCTAAGTAACACAGAAGTGAGTCTAGCAAGAGTTTAAGATGAGCATCTAATCACATTTAGATACAATCGGGCTTAGAGGGGTCCATAATGGGGACATTTAACCACCTTTTTCTAAGAGGCATCTCAACCACGAACTATATGGATACAAGGCCCAAGGCCCTACATTCAAGATAAGAACACAGGTAACCACATACATACATTCCTCATAATAGGTCATAAAAAGATATAATACCACTTTTAACAACATGGACCCCAAGATGAAAATTAATGCCCAAGGCTCAATTCCCAATGGCCATAGAATCCATGCATTAAGTTGGACTTGGTGGGCAGCCTGCGTACACAATATACGGCCCAAAAATAAGTTTAAGTTTGGATGATGAAATGGGCCCAACTACATCAGCTCAATAACTAGCAATTTAAGTGGGCAACCAAGGGCTCAATACTATCCTTATCTTAGCCCAAAAGTCCATCAAAATGGTGGAAGCTGGCCCAATATATGGTTGGGCCAAGCAGGGACGTCCCAACCCACTCTCGGCCCATGGGATGTCCCAAAAATCTGATCTAAGATGGGGTCCTCGTGTGATCACTAAAGGTGACCCAAAAGAATGCACTGATTAAGCCCAAAGATTATAAGAAAACCCAAGCATGCAACACGTACGCAAGTACTCAATATGGTGGGTCCCATGTCCAATAAAGTTTCAACCATAACAATGTACATTTTAGACCCCTTGATAAACGTTCGGCCCACTCAGCTTCTTGGGCCTGCTAAAGCCCAGAAATTAGTCAAATAAGTGGGAATGATCTCATGAATGCCAACAATATTCACAGGGAGCCCCACCAGATGGAGGGTGTGTATATGTCAAGAAAAGATGAAGTGGGTTTGCTACTGGATTGTGAATCCAGCAGCAACCCAAGGCAGAGAGTGCCTCCATGATTGGGCGATCCAAGGCTTGGACAGCCTGGACCAAACATGTGTTAAGGTAGGTTCCACATATATACACATTGAGCCTTAAACAAATGGCCTAGGGTTTATGGTGGGCCTTTAACCATCCATAAAAGAACTCATGGGCCTACCTTAGGACCACCCAGGAGGACATCCAACCTCAACTGGTTTCCAAGAGGTAGCCCGCCACTACTCGAGCATGAAATGAGGCCAAAGGCCTAAGCAATCCATGGCCTAGTGTGCCATACACTAAGCCTAATACTTAGGTAGCATGGTGGGCCCTTAAGTAAGGTTTGAGCCCAACCATAAAGGTCATAAATCTATATACTGTGGTGGGCTTCATGGGTAGCCTAGTAATTCATTTACATGGGCAAGTTTCACATTTAACACAAATGAGTTGGGCCTCACTTTTGGCCCAAGTACAGAGTCAGTTTAGTGGGCAGCCAAGGGCACATCCTCTTGTGTATTATTGCCCCTAAGCCCATCACAATAGATAGGAGAGTATAGGCCCAAGATCAATGGGCCTATCCAAAAGAACTGAGTCCACAGGGCCTACTTGCTAACACAAACATGCATATAATATATCACATAATAGGCCCAAAAGAAATGGCCCAAACAAAAGTCATCCAATTCATACATTATGGTGGACTTGAAGGCAGCCCGTAAGCCCAAGAATACACATGGACAAGGCCTATACTGACAGTGTGGGCCTTGCCACACCGGCCCAAAGATTTAGCAAGGCCGTCCACAATATACATTTATGTGGGCCTTACAAGTCAGCCCACAATTAAGCATTTTATGAGGGCATCAAGGCTAATAAATGCACATGATCATCTTGTAGACAGCCCATTGGGCCCATGAATTAATAAGGTCAGCCCTTGCACAATCTTGGGCTCAAGGGATATGTTTCCAGCCCATTGGGCCTATAAAGCTATCAAAAATTCTGGTTAAGGCTAACCCACAAACCACCACAAAGGTGGGCCTCAAGGGGCACTAATTAAGCCCAAAATGTCTAAGGAAGGAGGGCAAAGAGTGTGTGCAACGCTCCATTAAATCTGGTGAGCCGCCACGGCTCCAAAAGATCAACTATGCACAAATTTGGACCCATTGCTGGAATTCCAGCCCACCCACTTCCTAGGCCCGTTGGAGTCCAGAAATTTATTTAATTTAAATGGGTTACTGACCCATGGTGACCCATACATATCACAGTGGGTCCCACCAGATAAGAAGGGGGATATACAACACTTACTTCAAGTGGGTCATGCCGTTAGAATGCAGGCCCAGCAGCCCAAGGTAAGGGCATATCATGGTGGTTAGTCATATGGGCCTGGGTATTTGGCCCAAAATTGACCCAATTTATAGGCCATACCACGGTCAGTCCAGGGGCCTGATGTCACGTCCCAAACTCGGAAACCAGGCTCACAAAATTCCCGATCGCCGAATCCGACGCCGACAGCCTCCATAGCACCCCATTCTCGGCTTCCAGCGCCCATACGCCAGATTTCCGATCCTGGGATCCTACAAGGAGGATTTTTAGTATGATTTTTTTTTGTAATGGAGCATAACCACAAGCATAACCAAGTCACAAAACAACAACACAACATATCCACTATAACAAAAACTTTTAAGTACAATGCGGGAAGGGAAATACAGTATAGTCAAAAGGCTCCAAAATGATCTGATCCACACTCCTGCCTCAGCGCTGCTGATGTCCAACGCTACCTGCAACGGTCGTGTATAAGCTTACAAAAGCTTAGAGGGTGGTGTAAGTGTGTGTACAAGGCAAACGTCAAGTGTACAATATCAGAGTAATGCGAAAATATGCGGTGAGTCCATGAATACAACCAGAACTAAGTAATGTGAGGCATGAATGATATCGGCCATACCAAGGCCATGCGATGCGAAACATGAATGCAATCGGCCATACCGACGCAATGCAAGGCCAACGTAGCCGAATGCCATATGCGAGATGCAATACAAGCATGTCAGTCCTCATCATGTACACATATCAGTACAGTTCCTCTCTGGATATCACCGGGGTCTAATACACCTCACACTGACTGCCTCCTCCCTAGTTGCACAGTCAAGCAAGTGGAAGAGACCACACTATCCGCCTGACCAGTAGTCTGCCAATACCTACCCGGCTCGTCGATAGCGGACACATTTGCGAGCTGGTCAAACTCAGCCTAGCTTATAGCCCCCTCACTCAGGCGGATAAGGCCACACCCCTTTCCAACCGACCACGACACAGTGGGAGACGCGGCCTACTGGTATTCGGCACTCGGGCGCTCGTGTATCCACTCGGTCTAGACGTTGGAGCATCTCCTGGTACCAAAAAGGTTCTGGGACTTTCACCCAAGGACATCCTAAGTGCCCACAGTGCTAGAACAAAGTATTTTCGGTATCCGATACGGCCATCCACGATGTGCCTGTGGAGCCACGGCCCTGATGTCGCTAGGGCGTTCAGTGATCAAGTCACACATATGCAAGATGCATGATTCACACCGTACAATCATGGAACAATCTCACGCGTACCACGCGATCATGTGGGGCACTCCGTCTCATAAGGAGTCCCGTAAATGTCTCAGTCCAACGGCTTATGCTATGATCAAACATTCCTCATATCAAGCATACAAATGATGCGTATGGGTATGAATTATGGAGCTATACTAAGCATGTTATAAAGTGGTGAACTATCATCAAATGTGGGCCTACTAATGGGCCCTAGGGAGAGTTATAATGCGGACATTTAACCAACATTATTCTTACAACGTGGACGTCAAACCAACATTTCTCCCAAGGCATAACCTGTCATCAAACATTATTACATACACTATGGAGGAATCCCTCATTGCAATGGACCCTAAGGACATCCTGTTGGGCCTCGACCCATGGGCCTTATATTCATCAAATGGGCCGCATCATATGGGCCTTTTGTAAATTAAGTGGGCCACATCAAAAGGGGCCTTATGTACATTGTAATGGGCCATATCCCACGGGCCTTTGAATACATCACAATGGGCCTTGTAACATGGGCCTCAAATACATTGAATGGGCCCCATCACATGGGCCTTATAATTATCAAGGTGGGCCTCAACAACGGGCCACAAATACATCCAGATGGGCCTAATCACAAGGGCCTTACATGTATACCAAGGTGGGCTACACCAAAATATAAGTGGTGAGGATGATTTCCACCATAAAAAAATAAAATAAAATCCCTAAGGCCCACCAACAAATACATATTATATAATATAATATATATAATATATACAATATAACATATATAATATAATATATATATATAATATATGATATATATGTATATATAGATAATATAATATATATATATATATATATACACACACACACACACACACACACACACACACACCACATGCACGCACGCACACATGCACACACACACGCGCACAACACTCACTCGCACGGCAGGGGGGTCCCACCGTCCAGGGTGGACGGTGCGGGCGAGGCACAACACATACATCCCTGTGGGTCCCATGTGGGGCCCACCATAACATTTATCTTCCATCCAACCTATCCATAAGGTCGCACGGGTCTGGAAGGAGAGGAAAAACAAATTTCAGCTTGATCCGAAACTTCTGTGGACCCCAAATGGGTTTCAATGGTAGAGTTCAATTCACACTGTTTCTGGTGATGTGGGCCACCCGAGCGTTGGATCTGACTGATTTTTGGAGGGGACCCACCTCAGGGGGTGGTCCACCTCATGGACGGCGTGGATACAAAATATACATCATGGTGGGGCCCACGGCTGAGGGGCTGTGGGACCCTGTTAGCCCGCTACACGGGCCTGCGGCCTGCGCCTCTGGCGCTGTCAGCGGCAGCAGCGGAAGCTGCTGCCCTTATATATATATATATATATATTTTTTTGAAAACCTGTATTTCTGAGGTTTTTTGTACGTGGGGCCCATATCATATAAATCCACTCCACCCATTGCATTCCATGGCTCAAGACAAGCCAATCAAGTCCAATATTGAGTATATTTCGGCGTGTAGCAAAATCAAAGTGAAGTTAAACGGTGAGAATCACTGTTTTGAAAGGTATGGCCCACCAGTGAGTCGGATCAGCTCCATTTTTCGGCTCGACGCCTAAAATGAGGTGAAAAAGGGGATGGACGGCTTGGATTGAGTACATACGTCAAGGTGGGGCCTACACCAATGGCTCACCCAAATAGCCTTGAAACAAGGCTTATATTTGTGTTTTCCTTTCCAGCAACGTCCAGACGCTGGACGTTTTTGGGCTTAGCAATATATTTAAGGTGGGCCTTGTTTAGGTGGGCCACCACATGATGGATGGTGTGAGTTCAACACATATAAGATGGGCCCCACCCACGGTCGGCTTGGATAAAATACTTATTTCATGGTGGGGTCCATCCGGGTGGGCCACAAGGCCATATCATCTCATACACACACAAAAAGAAAGAAAGAAGGAGAGAGAGAGAAAGATAAACGTGTGGTGGAGGGACCCCGCCACTATGGGCCCTCCTTTGCATGATTCACAACATACATTAAGTGGGTCCCATTTCATATGGCCCCACTGATCAAAATCAACGGTGGAGATCCTTTCTCCACCAAAATGGATGGTCTAAATGACCATGTTATGCAAAGAAAGTAAACATCATGATGGGGTCCATGGAGAATGGCCCCATCATGGATTGATCTTGAAATCAAAGTGGACCATTGGCCACATTTAGGGTCCAAAATGAGATCCATACCATTGATCGGTAGGCCTCACTTGGCCCATCATCGAAACAAGAAATCTACACCTATAGAAGCACCCACCAGTTGATTTCTTCGGTCAGTTGGAACGCCACCCTCCTTGTGCTCCTCTTTGATGGTGGAGATGGGAAATGGATGGCTAGGATGATGGGTTTTGGAATGGGAATGGTGGGCCACAAATCACATTTCTCTCTTGGAAACCATGGACGTGTGGGCTCTTTCTCTTGCTTGGAAATGGTGTGAGAAAAGAGGGAGAGAGAGAGAGTTGTAAGGAGAGGTGATGGGAGATGGATGATGGATGTGAGTGATGGGTGAGGTGATGGATTGGTTGACTTTGGAGGTTACTTTACTTGTGGAGAAAGGTAGCATGGGTTGCTTGTACTTGACATTGAAGTGATTGATTGATTGATGTGATTGATTGATTGATGGGATTGATTTGATATGGTGTAGAGATTCTCATGGGATCGAGAAAGCGCGGCGTTTCTTCGAAATAAACGCCGACTCACGTCTTCTAGTTAGGGTATCGGATCGGTGCGTGAGTCGCGGCGTTGGAACCGCGGAAACGGTGCGGTCGCAATGATACAGGTCTCGGATTAAACCGACTCGAATCTAAAGAAAATAACTTGCGGTCGTGCGCAACGTCGGTTATCAGTCGCAGATTGTCGGACTTCGACGGAAAGGATCGCTGTAGTCGACGGAACAGTACGGACTAGGATACGGGTCTTACACCTGATGGCCCTAAAAATTTGTAAGATGGTCCTTCAATAGGTGGACCACAATCCCATAAAATTTCAGAATTTTTAAAAATTTATAAATAATTTAATTAATTTGAATCAAACAATCTATCCAGAAAATCGGACTAGCCTGGACGTCCCAACCTGGTGGGCCAGTCCGGGCCTTTCCACGGTATGAACAGGGGTTCATTGGCCCTAAAATTTGGTAGGTGGGTCCCACCATGAGTGGACCACCTCTATGTAAATTTTCATAATTTTTAGATACTCAGAAGTATTTTAATAAATTCGGGAGTTACAATGTATATAGGGTGGAATGTTGCTGGAAATAACCGTACTAAATTTGGACCATCCAAATGGGTGGGTTCTGGGCCTCTAAAATTCCTGAAATTTGGACCCAAGGTCCCTCATCAAGCCTAAAATAAGGTGGGATCCAGAAGTATGGCCCACCTTTCGAGAAAATATATTTTTTTAAAATTTATTTTTATGAAACTATACTGCTGGACTGCACAACAGAAATATCTGGCAGCCCACTACATTGGGCCACCCTTTTGGATTCCCAAATGGGGCCCATTGGCCCTAAAAATTTGCAGGTAGGCCCTAACATGGGTGGGACACCTCTCTCCAAAAGTTTAGAATTTTTGGGATATTAAAAGTATTTTATTTAACTCCTACAATTTATGGACAGCAAGGTATTTCAAAAATATTCTGCTGCTGAAACAATGCTGCTGCCCCTGATTTGTGCACCCCATTAGAGTGGGCCCAAGTTTACCAAATTTTAGGAAAATGTAGGACCAACATCCCTACACAACTATACAACAAGGTGGGGTCCACAAAGGTGGCCCACCATTTCAAGAATAGACTGATAATTATGTTAGTACAGCAAGCACGGTTGCTAGACAGTCTAGAAAATCTGCACTATCCACCCTCCTTGGCCCACTCTTTTGGGTGATCAAACAGGGACGGATGAAGGTGAAATTCAACATACTTCTAGGTGGGGTCCACACCTCCAGAAATAATTAAATATTGCATTTAAAACATCCTCTAAATCAGTTCATAATCTGTGTCAAAAACAACCCAAAAAGAGTCCATAATTTTTCTTAACAGCAAGGTATGTCTGAAAATAACTGAACATAACCACTGATTAAATGGGAAAATACCCCACAAAATTTGTATTAAGATCCACCTTAGTGGGCCCCACAAACATCCAGGCCATACCCCCTTCATGAAACCCATTGCATCTGCCCAAAATGGAGCAAATAGAGTGTCAACATTCAAGGAATGGACAACCATGGGCGTCCACTTTGCTTGGACGGTATGGATATTCCGGGGCCACTAAGTGGGCCACACATATTATGAAAACAAGAATAAAATAATGGAAAATAAAAATAATTCAGCCACAAGAGAGGAAAATGACATGCATCAAAGGAAAATGCTATGATGGGGTCCATGGGGAATGGCCCCATCCATGGAACATGTATGCAAAGAAATGGGTCATTGGCCTCACTAATGGAGGCATGGGGGACCTCCATCATCACTTGATGGGTCCCACAAGTCCTTAAAGATAAGATAAATGAAGATTTAAGAGAACCCACCTTGATCTTTACAAAAATTTAGGTCTCCTTACTCCTCTAGCTCCAAGGAAGGGAAATCAATGGATGAGATGATATTGAAATGGATGGATTTAGAGAGATTAGGGAAAGAAGGGGCTGGAGAAAATGGGGGATTTCCTGGCCATGGAGAGAATGAGGAGGGAGAGAGATAAGGAGATATATATATATATATATATATATATATATATATAGAGAGAGAGAGAGAGAGAGAAATCATTTGTTTGTAAGAAAAGAAATAATTACATATGGGAGGAGAAAACAAAGTTGTAGGGTAGAGTAGGCTTTTGGGTGGTGTGTGTGGGGTGGGTAGTGTTAGCTATGGAATTTTAGTGGTGTGTATAGTGTTACATGGGAACTTGTGCCAAGAGGAGTGGGGTCCACATGCATGACACCTAAATGGGCCACATGATTAAAGGTCAAACAATGAAATGTACACAACTTTTGATTTACATATCAGATTTATGCGTGAGATGCGGCGTTGGAACTGCGACGACGATGCGGTCGCAATGACATATGTCTCAGGTTAATCTGAGTCGGGTTTACATGACTGAACTCAAGGATGATGCAAGCACTACCTGATGGTCGCGAGTCACCGAAATTTGACTGGTAGGACCTCGATACCAAGATGAATGAGATGCATACTCACACACGCACATGCACACATGCGGACTCGGGTCGGGTCTCACAATCCTCCCCACCAACAAAGAAATTTCATCCTCGAAATTGACAAAACCGAGACAACGAAATGCATAACATCATATATATATATATATATATATATATATATATATATCACAATCATCAATCAAGAGAAGGCAAGACAAGCAATACATGCAATCAATCATTGAACAGATAGGGATAATGCTCCCTAATCTCCGCAAACCTGCAATGAAATCCATCAATACGTGCTCCCACTTCCACTCTGGAACACTCAACGGCTGCAAGGGACTAGGAGGCCTCAGATGATCGGCCTTGACACGCTGACAAGCGTCACACTCAGCCACAAAATTAGCAATTTGGCCTACCATCCCTAACCAGGAATACTGCATAGACAACAAAATAAGCTCGACATCGGCAATACAAAACTATTCAGCTGGCAAGAGCATCTCACCAACCAAAACGGAACACGATAATATCATCCGCCTAACACAGCGATCTTCCCAAAAATGTCGATACTGACAATCCATTACGACAGACTCTAATAGAAATCTGATCGAACAAAAGCCCTTGGATACAAAAAGGGTGCGATACACCAAAACACAAGACTTACTTACGGAGACAAGGAGAATACCCATAACAATTCCCCTAATAACTAAGAATCCTGATGATTCGTGCAAAATCAAGCCTGAGGTGGCTGGGGAGGTGTCTGTCTACTCTGCATATGCGGTCTCTGCTGCTACTGCGGTCGCTGCGAAGGTCCATCCTGCTGATGGGGACACTCGCGCCTACGGTGTCTCGTCTGCCCACAACCGAAGGAAACTCCAGGAAAGGGCTGGAAGATGAAGAAACCAGCGGTGCTAATGATGATGAAGAAGCTATTGCATGTGATGCTGATGCTCTGGCGGCTTGATAGGCTACGCACCTCTGCCGCTGTCGACGCTGCCGAGAGCTACTAGAGGGGGTCTGCCTCTTCCGACCTCTCCTCTGATCACGATCCCTTTACGAACTGCTCCACTCGACCTCGCCCTGAAGTAAAAATACCGCCAACGGAGCACGCTGCAGAGTCGAATCTCAGAAAAGGGGACTTGCACGCTCCTGTTCCGCCTGTCAGGGCATCTCAGGAACGGGTTGACGGGTCTGAAGAACATCAGTGACGACCTGCATCAACTGCTAGAGATGTTCTGCTCCTACAGGGATCGTCAGATAAGCAGAGGTAGCACTGGCCTCTGACGGAGGCACAGGTACGGCGCGAACCTCAGGAATAGGTACGACAGGCTCCAGAGGGGAAACAAGAATCTCAGATGATGGAACAAAAGTCACTTGGATCGTTGGAGCGGGATGAGAACCAAGTCCATGGGCACCACAGCCACTAGCATCACAATCATGGGCACCTCGACTAGACGGCATGGTCCGCAAAAAGAACAAAGGTGATGGACACCTAAGAATTAGAATCCTTGAAGGCACAAACGAAAAGAGGAAAACGCACTCGGGACACTTCTTGTCCTAAGCTCACAGCAGATATGTGATACTATCCCAAGTTATTCCAAAATTACTCGTTATGCTGTGATACCAACTTCTGTCACGCCCCAGACTCGGTAACCGACTCACAAGGAGCCCGATGGCCGGTTCTCGCCTCAACAGCCTCCGTAGTACCCCATTCTCGGCTCCTGAGGTAGGTTCCGATCCTAGAATCCTACAAGGAGGATTTTCATAACAGTATAATCATTACCAATACGAGCATACCCAAGATCACAACAAGTACATCTGGAAGTAACAAAGGATACACATCACAAAATTCACTAAGAATTTGAACTTTTACAAGTATCCATAAGGTCCAAAAGGACATACATAAGATAATAGAAGAAAGAAATGAAGTCTGCAGCACTGGGTCCTCAAGCTTAGCTCTAATCCTAACTTTGCCACTACGACGCCTGCCTAGCGTCAATCGTGCATAAGCTTATAGAAGCTTAGAGGGTGGTGTAAGTGCGTGATAATAGTGCTTAGAAGAAGATAGAGAATGCAGAAGGGAGTCATGATCAATACCAATACAACTAACCTTACCAAGGATATCATGAATGCAAGAAACTATACTAAGGCAGTACGATAATGCAGGAAGCCATACCAAGGCTATATAATGCAATGCGTACTGTAATGCGATGAGTATTGTAATGCAATATGAGTACTGTAATGCGATGAGTACTATAATGCAATGAGTACTGTAATGCATTATGAGGGTTACATAGCCGATGCAAATGCAATGCGAAGTAATGTCAGTGCTCATATCCAATCCACATATCAAGTACATTTCTATCATAAGGAAATCATCGGGGTCCATTACAATGCTAGATGACTGCCGCTCTACAGACTTCGCACAGTCAAACGAGCATAAAAGACCACACTACCCTGCCTTCGGATAACCAATCACCAGCAAGGCCTGAAGGTAGTGGACCCATTCACGAGCTGGTCAGACTCAGCCTAGCAATGCCCCCTTACATCAGGTGAGTAAGGCCACACCCCTATCCAACCGGTTACACGACAGTGGAAGTCACAGCCTAACGGTATAAGGCACTCGTACGCTCATATATTTCACTCGGTCACGGTGTTGGAGCAGATCCTTAGTACCATGAAAGTTTTGAGAATTTCACCCATGGGCATCCTATGCACCCGGTATGCTCAAGTAATATTTTTGGTATCCAAACATGGTCATCCACGATATATCTATGGAAGCTATAACCCTGATGAAGCGAGGGTGATAATGTTCATATGTTATGCAATGTCAGATGCATGAATCACACCATCAACTATGCATCAATTCCAAGCTTCCAACATGCTCAAGAGGGAATACTACGTCCCTCAGGAAGGCAACATGCAATACCCAATGGCACAATCATAACCACACACACAGTGTCATCCAAGCATATAATGATGCACATGGGCCATGAAGATGGGTCTAAACGCATTATGCGGCGATATACAAAGTAGTACACTCCTCCTATCCAAGAAGGGACCAAGACTAGGTATTTAGACAATATCCATAAGAAATTCCACCTCTAATGGGGTCCCATTTACCTGGGGTAGCCCACTAGACTAAGCTTACGACTACATGTCTAAGTAACACAGAAGTGAGTCTAGCAAGAGTTCAATATGAGCATCTAATCACATTTAGATACAATCGAGCCTAGAGGGGTCTATAATGGGGACATTTAACCACCATTCCTTAAGAGGCATCTCAACCATGAACTATATGGATACAAGGCCCAAGGCCCTACATTCAAGATAAGAACACAGGTAACCACATACATACATTCCTCATAATAGGTCATAAAAAGATATAATACCACTTTTAACAACATGGGCCCCAAGATGAAAATTAAGGCCCAAGGCTCAATTCCCAATGGCCATAGAATCCATGCATTAAGTTGGACTTGGTGGGCAGCCTGCGTACACAATATACGGCCCAAAAATAAGTTTAAGTTTGGATGATGAAATGGGCCCAACTACATCAGCTCAATAACTAGCAATTTAAGTGGGCAACCAAGGGCCCAATACTATCCTTATCTTAGCCCACAAGTCCTTCAAAATGGTGGAAGCTGGCCCAATATATGGTTGGGCTAAGCTGATTCGTATCCTAGTTCGCACTGTTCCGATGAATCCTGCAATCATTTCCGTCGAAGTCCGGCAATCCGCGACTGATAATCGACGTTGCGATCGATCGTAAGTCGTATCCTTTAGATTCGAGTCTGTTTAATCCGAGACCTGTATCATTGCGACCGCACCGTCGCCGCGGTTCCAACGCCGCGACTCACGCACCGACCCGATACCCAGGCTAGAAGATGTCGGCCTGCGTTCAATTCGAATAAAACACCGCACGTTGTGAACTTCGAGGGAATCTCTACGAGATGTCCCATCAATCAAATCAATCACTCATGTCAAGTATAAGTCAAGTCACACCTACCCAAGTACAACAACCCATGCCTCTCTCTTACACAAGCAAGCCCAAGTCAACTCTCTCTCTCTCATTTTCAACTCTACCATGCCCATGACATCACCCTCCATCCCTCCCTCTCCTTTTATTTTATTTCTTTTCTCTCTCTCTCTCTCATTCTCCCATTTTCTCCCTCTCCCACGTCCAAGCTCTCCCCAAGTGCAAAAAAAATGAGTTGTGTGGCCCACCTTTTCTCTCTCAAAAATCCCTTATCCTAGCCCTTGATTTCCCATCTCCACCGTCAAAGAGGAGCACAAGGAGGGTGGCGTTCCAACGGACCGAAGAGATCAACCGGTGGGTGCTCCTATAGGCTAGTTTTTCATATTTCTATGATGGGCCAAGTGAGGCCTACCGATCAATGGTGTGGATCTCACTTCGGACCCTAAGATGTGGTCGATGGCCCACTTTGATAAATTTTTATGTATGATTGGATGCAAGGGAGGGCCCATAGTGTCGGGGTCCCTCCATCACACGTGTGTCCCACTCTTTTTATCTCTCTCCCTCTCTCTTTTCATTTTTTTTCTTTTCTTGTGATGATGTAGTTGATTGGCCCACTTGAATGGACCCCACCATAAGGCTTGTATTATAGCTAATCCATTTATAAGTGGGGCCCACCTTAGATGTAAGGTACCCATACCACCCATCATGTGGTGGCCCACTTAAATGGGGCCCACCTCTTAGCATGTTAGGCCGTCCAGCGTCCAGGGACGCTGGACGTGTTTGGAAAAAAAAAAAAAAAAAAATACAAATATAAGGTTGGTTTACAAACTTTTTGGTGGTCCACTTGTTTAGGACCCACCTTGATGTTTGTATCCAATCCAAACCGTCCACCCCTTTTCCTAACTCATTTTAGGCGTTGAGCCAAAAGATGAGGTTGATCCGAGATTCAGGCGGGCCATAGCTTAGAAAACTACGATTATTACCGTTGAAAAACCACCTGATACTTCGGTACGCCGAAATATATCAAATGTTGGGCTTGATAGGTTGGTCTTGAGAGATAAAAACCAATGGCAGTGGTGGATTTTATTGACGTGGGCCCCACACCTGAAAAACTGTAGAAAAACCGTTTTAAAAAAATAAAAATAAAATAAAAATAATATATACAGCAGCGCCTGCTGCTGCAGGCGCCGCTGACAGACGCTGCCAGCGTCAGCATGCAACGGGCAGGGTCCCACGGCTCCAGCCGTGGGCCCCACCTTGATGTTTATTTATCATCCAATCTGTTCATATGGTGGGCCACCCCCTGAAGTGGGCCCCCATCAAGTTTCAGCCGCATCCATGGCTCAGGTAGCCCACACCACAAGAAACAGCGGTGATTGAATTCTACCATTGAAACTCTTTTGGGCCCCACAGGATTTTCAGATCAAGATGAAATTTGTTTTTCCTTTTCACCTGGGTATGTGGGACCTTGTGAACGGGTTAGATGGGAAGTAAACGTTATGGTGGGCCCCACGTGGAGCCCACAGTGACGTACGTGTTTTACTCCACCGTCCAGTGGACGGTGGAGCCCACAGTGATGCTTGTGTTGGTGTGCACGTGTGTGTGCATGTGTGTGAGTGTGCGTGTGTGTGCACGTGTGTGTGCATGCGTGTGGGTGTGTGCACGTGTGTGTGAGTGTGTGTGGATATATATATATATATATATATATAATATTATATATAATATTATATTGTATATATTTACTGTATGTAAATTATATATATATATATATATATATATATATATATAATAATAATAATAATAATAATAATAATAATAATAATAGTAAAATGAGACAGATCTTGGATTAGGTGGACCACACTAACAGAAAACAGTGGGTTCGACCGTCCACCATTAAGACCCCCCCCCCCCCCCCTTTTAGGTCAGTATGACATAGGGAACAGATTAGATGGGAAATACACGTTATGGTGGGCCTTAAGAATTTTAATGAAGGGACTCATTATACTTGTGTTCGGGTGTGGTCCATTGTTGTGGCCCATCTGTGAAGCCCACCTTTGATATGGTTATGACCCGTTGTCGAGGCCCACCTTGATGTGTATTTGTGGCCATTGTTGAGGCCCACCTTGATGTACATAAGGCCCATGTGATTTGGCCCATTCGAGGTATTCGTGGCCCGTTGTTAAGGCCAACTTCGATGTATATGAGACCCATATTACAAGACCCATTGTGATGTTTTCAAAGGCCCATGGGTTATGGCCCATTGCAATGTACTTAAGGCCCACTAATGCGGTCTACTTGATTTATATAAGGCCTATATGAGATGACCCATTTGATGTATCTAAGGACTATGGGTCGAGGCCTAATGAGATGTATATTGGTCCATTGCAGTGTGCGATTCTCTATGGTTTGTGTAATGATACTTTATGGCGGGCTATGCCTTGGGAACAATGTTGGTTTGACGTCCACATTGTAAGGATAATGTTGGTTAAATGTCCGCATTGTCACACTCCTTAAGGTCCACTGATAGGCCTACTTGTACTCTGCAGTCCGTTTGGGCCCATCTTCACTTTGAGCAACCCCCATTATCATACCATAAGTATAGTGTTGCCCCATGATTCATGATCATACGCATCATATGCATGCTTGAGATGAGTGGTGACTGATCATAACATATGCCTTCGGGCAGACTGTTACGGGCTCCCTGATAGGCGGAGTTGCCCTGCATGAGCGCATGGTTTACGCAGGACTGTTGCATGACTGGTAGTGTGACTCATGCACTTGCATTGTGTGATTGTAGTTACTGTATGCCCTAGCGATACCAGGGCCATAGCCTCCACAGACACATCGTGGGTGGCTGGATTGGATACCGGAAATGTTTGGTTCTAGCATACGGGCGCCATAGATGTCCCTGGGTGAAAATCCCTAAACCCGATGGTACCAGAGGATGACTCCAATGTCGAGACCGAGTGGATGTACGAGCGCATGAGGGCCGAATACCAGGAGGTCGCGTCTCCCACTGTGTCGTGGTCGGTTGGAAAGGGGTGTGACCTTACCCGCCTGAGTGAGGGGGCAATTTCTAGGTTGAGTTTGACCAGCTTGAGGAATCGGTCCGCTATCGACGAGCCGGGCCCGATATTGGCAGGCGGATAGTGAGGTCTCTTCCACTCTCCCAGTTGTGCGTTCGGATAGGGGCGGCAAGCTGGCTTGAGTGTAATAGACCCCGGTGATTATCCAGACTGATAACTGTATTGACATGAGGATTGGCATACTTGAGCTGCATTATGCATCGCATGGATATGTGTACTTATGGGTACTGGCACGCTTGCTTTGCATCTCGCATATGACATTTGGCTACATAGGCCTCGCATCGCATGGTCTTGGTATGACCGACAGCATTCATGCCTTGCATTACATAGCTTTATTATAAGCTGATAGCATTCATGGACTTACCGCATATTTCCGCATTACTCTGATATTGTACACTTGGCACTCGCCTTACACACACTTTCACCACCCTCTAAGCTTTTTGTAAGCTTATGCACGATAGATGCGTGCAGGTGGCGTTAGGTTGCAGCAGCGTTGAGCTCGGAGCGTGCAGCAGTCTTCTGGAGCTTTTGTTATTTTCAGTATATTGTATTTCCCTTTAATACGCCTTGTACTCAAAAGTTTTTGTTCATAGTGGATTTTGTGATGGTGTTCTTGTGGTTATTGTTCGTGGGTTATGCTTGTGGTTATGCTCATTACGAATCAAATTGATTATTAGAAATCCTCCTTATAGCATCCCAGGATCGGAACCTGGCGTATGGGCGCTGGGAGCCGAGAATGGGGTTCTACGGAGGCTGTCGGCGCCGGATTCGGCGATCGGGAATTTTGTGAGCCCGGTCTCCGAGTTTGGGGCGTGACAGAAGTTGGTATCAGAGCATAACTTGGGAATAACCGAGAACAGCATCACATGTTTACTATGAGTTTTAGGCGATTAGGTTCCGAGTGCGAAACCTTCCGAGTTAGTTCCCTAACGTGCGATTCTCAAGGTTGATTGGCGTCCTTATCTTCCTATAGGACATGCCACGCAGGCCAGTGACCCGATCGACTCCCGTCCCACCACCTGAGGATCACGAGGCTCCAGCTTTACCACCCGCGCCTCCCGTTCCACCGCCAGAGATCCCTGCCCCCTTTCCTGAGGATGACGTTCCTCCACCTGATGCCGGTGAGGATCCGACCGTGTCTGTTAGTGCCTCTCAGTTACAGCAGATGTTGCAGGCTGTGACTGCTGCGCTTCAGGGGCAGGGCGGGCGCCCAGTTGTTTCGCCAGAGCAGGCTGAGCAGGAGCGTGCGAGTGCTCTTCTTCGCGAGTTCAGACGGCTTGATCCTCCGCGTTTCCAGGGCGAGCCAGATCCGACTGCAGCAGAGAGATGGCGCTCCGATGTGGAGAAGATCTTCGATACCATGTCATGCACGACCCAGCATCGAGTTCGGTTAGCGGTATTCCTTTTCCAGGGTGAGGCAGAGCATTGGTGGACCTCCGTTACCCGTGTTGCAGGACCTGATTACGTCTGGACATGGGATGACTTTATCGATAGATTCGAGGAGCAGTACTTCCCTGACCACATTCGACGTCAGAGAGCACTGGAGTTCGAGACTCTGGTGCAGGGGGACATGACCGTGGCGCAATACGCGGCCCGTTTTGTGGCGCTATCGAGGTTTGCGCCATATATGGTTGATGATGAGGGGCGAAAGGCCCGCCGTTTCGAGAACGGCTTACGTTACGGTCTTCGAGGCCGTGTTATTGGGCATGAGCTCCCGACTTTCCAGGCGGTAGTGCGGAGGGCTCAGATTTATGAGGCCGAGTGGGCCAGCGGACAGAGCGATCGAGATCAAAGGAGGGGTCAGAAGAGGCAGGCCCCTTCTAGTAGCTCCCAGCAGCACCGACGACCGCAGAGATACAGGAGCCACCCATCCGCTGGAGCACCAGTAGCACCGACGGCACCCCCAGCGACACCACCTCAGAGACAGCTTTCTGATACCTGCTATGGATGCGGTGGGATAGGACACCGTAGGTGGGAGTGTCCCCGACCTCAGCAGCAGCAGCCGAGAGCACCACAGCAGCCTCCACAGCAACCGAGAGCACCACAGCAGCCGAGAGCACCGCAGCAACATCCGCAGCAGCAGCGACAGCAGATTCCACCACCGAGGCCCCCTCAGCAGCAGCACCAGCCTCCAGGACCTCCCCCGCAGCAACAGAGGCCTCAGAGGGGACCTGCACCTCGCAAGCAGACCCAGGGCAGATTTTATGCCGTTCAGCAGGACCCTCAGTCATCAGGAGTAGTCGTCGATGATTCGTGTGACTTGGCCCCTACACCATCTTGATAGATTGCTCCTAAAAGAAACGCCTTAGAAGTTAGAAGCTTGAGAATTCATGGGCGTCATCCCCATCTTTTGATGTATGTTGTACTGTGTTTTGATCATACATAATGTTATGTTCCCTTTCCTCTTATGAGTTACGTTTAGTTGCGATGGTAGTGTAAATTTCGAGGACGAAATTTTTATTAGGTGGGGAGAGCTGTAAGACCCGTATCCTAGTTCGCACTGTTCCGATGAATCCTGCGATCATTTCCGTCGAAGTCCGGCAATCCGCGACTGATAATCGACGTTGCGATCGATCGTAAGTCGTATCCTTTAGATTCGAGTCTGTTTAATCCGAGACCTGTATCATTGCGACCGCACCGTCGCCGCGGTTCCAACGCCGCGACTCACGCACCGACCCGATACCCAGGCTAGAAGATGTCGGCCTGCGTTCAATTCGAATAAAACACCGCACGTTGTGAACTTCGAGGGAATCTCTACGAGATGTCCCATCAATCAAATCAATCACTCATGTCAAGTATAAGTCAAGTCACACCTACCCAAGTACAACAACCCATGCCTCTCTCTTACACAAGCAAGCCCAAGTCAACTCTCTCTCTCTCATTTTCAACTCTACCCATGCCCATGACATCACCCCTCCATCCCTCCCTCTCCTTTTATTTTATTTCTTTTCTCTCTCTCTCTCTCATTCTCCCATTTTCTCCCTCTCCCACGTCCAAGCTCTCCCCAAGTGCAAAAAAAATGAGTTGTGTGGCCCACCTTTTCTCTCTCAAAAATCCCTTATCCTAGCCCTTGATTTCCCATCTCCACCGTCAAAGAGGAGCACAAGGAGGGTGGCGTTCCAACGGACCGAAGAGATCAACCGGTGGGTGCTCCTATAGGCTAGTTTTTCATATTTCTATGATGGGCCAAGTGAGGCCTACCGATCAATGGTGTGGATCTCACTTCGGACCCTAAGATGTGGTCGATGGCCCACTTTGATAAATTTTTTATGTATGATTGGATGCAAGGGAGGGCCCATAGTGTCGGGGTCCCTCCATCACACGTGTGTCCCACTCTTTTTATCTCTCTCCCTCTCTCTTTTCATTTTTTTTCTTTTCTTGTGATGATGTAGTTGATTGGCCCACTTGAATGGACCCCACCATAAGGCTTGTATTATAGCTAATCCATTTATAAGTGGGGCCCACCTTAGATGTAAGGTACCCATACCACCCATCATGTGGTGGCCCACTTAAATGGGGCCCACCTCTTAGCATGTTAGGCCGTCCAGCGTCCAGGGACGCTGGACGTGTTTGGAAAAAAAAAAAAAAAAAATACAAATATAAGGTTGGTTTACAAACTTTTTGGTGGTCCACTTGTTTAGGACCCACCTTGATGTTTGTATCCAATCCAAACCGTCCACCCCTTTTCCTAACTCATTTTAGGCGTTGAGCCAAAAGATGAGGTTGATCCGAGATTCAGGCGGGCCATAGCTTAGAAAACTACGATTATTACCGTTGAAAAATCACCTGATACTTCGGTACGCCGAAATATATTGAATGTTGGGCTTGATAGGTTGGTCTTGAGAAATAAAAACCAATGGCAGTGGTGGATTTTGTTGACGTGGGCCCCACACCTGAAAAACCTTGGAAAAACCGTTTTTAAAAAAAATAAAAAATAAAATAAAAAAAGAAAATATACAGCAGCACCTGCTGCTGCAGGCGCCGCTGACAGACGCTGCCTGCGTCAGCGTGAAACGGGCAGGGTCCCACGGCTCCAGCCGTGGGCCCCACCTTGATGTTTATTTATCATCCAATCTGTTCATATGGTGGGCCACCCCCTGAAGTGGGCCCCCATCAAGTTTCAGCCGCATCCATGGCTCAGGTAGCCCACACCACAAGAAACAGCGGTGATTGAATTCTACCATTGAAACTCTTTTGGGCCCCACAGGAGTTTCAGATCAAGATGAAATTTGTTTTTCCTTTTCACCTGGGTATGTGGGACCTTGTGAACGGGTTAGATGGGAAGTAAACGTTATGGTGGGCCCCACGTGGAGCCCACAGTGACGTACGTGTTTTACTCCACCGTCCAGTGGACGGTGGAGCCCACAGTGATGCTTGTGTTGGTGTGCACGTGTGTGTGCATGTGTGTGAGTGTGCGCGTGTGTGTGCACGTGTGTGCATGCGTGTGGGTGTGTGCACGTGTGTGTGAGTGTGTGTGGATATATATATATATATATATAATATTATATATAATATTATATTGTATATATTTACTGTATGTAAATTATATATATATATATATATATAATATATATATATATATATATATAATAATAATAATAATAATAATAATAATAATAGTAAAATGAGACAGATCTTGGATTAGGTGGACCACACTAACAGAAAACAGTGGGTTCGACCGTCCACCATTAAGACCCCCCCCCCCCCCCCCCCCCCCTTTTAGGTCAGTATGACATAGGGAACAGATTAGATGGGAAATACACGTTATGGTGGGCCTTAAGAATTTTAATGAAGGGACTCATTATACTTGTGTTCGGGTGTGGTCCATTGTTGTGGCCCATCTGTGAAGCCCACCTTTGATATGGTTATGACCCGTTGTCGAGGCCCACCTTGATGTGTATTTGTGGCCATTGTTGAGGCCCACCTTGATGTACATAAGGCCCATGTGATTTGGCCCATTCGAGGTATTCGTGGCCCGTTGTTAAGGCCAACTTCGATGTATATGAGACCCATATTACAAGACCCATTGTGATGTTTTCAAAGGCCCATGGGTTATGGCCCATTGCAATGTACTTAAGGCCCACTAATGCGGCCTACTTGATTTATATAAGGCCTATATGAGATGACCCATTTGATGTATCTAAGGACTATGGGTCGAGGCCTAATGAGATGTATATTGGTCCATTGCAGTGTGCGATTCTCTATGGTTTGTGTAATGATACTTTATGGCGGGCTATGCCTTGGGAACAATGTTGGTTTGACGTCCACATTGTAAGGATAATGTTGGTTAAATGTCCGCATTGTCACACTCCTTAAGGTCCACTGATAGGCCTACTTGTACTCTGCAGTCCGTTTGGGCCCATCTTCACTTTGAGCAACCCCCATTATCATACCATAAGTATAGTGTTGCCCCATGATTCATGATCATACGCATCATATGCATGCTTGAGATGAGTGGTGACTGATCATAACATATGCCTTCGGGCAGACTGTTACGGGCTCCCTGATAGGCGGAGTTGCCCTGCATGAGCGCATGGTTTACGCAGGACTGTTGCATGACTGGTAGTGTGACTCATGCACTTGCATTGTGTGATTGTAGTTACTGTATGCCCTAGCGATACCAGGGCCATAGCCTCCACAGACACATCGTGGGTGGCTGGATTGGATACCGGAAATGTTTGGTTCTAGCATACGGGCGCCATAGATGTCCCTGGGTGAAAATCCCTAAACCCGATGGTACCAGAGGATGACTCCAATGTCGAGACCGAGTGGATGTACGAGCGCATGAGGGCCGAATACCAGGAGGTCGCGTCTCCCACTGTGTCGTGGTCGGTTGGAAAGGGGTGTGACCTTACCCGCCTGAGTGAGGGGGCAATTTCTAGGTTGAGTTTGACCAGCTTGAGGAATCGGTCCGCTATCGACGAGCCGGGCCCGATATTGGCAGGCGGATAGTGAGGTCTCTTCCACTCTCCCAGTTGTGCGTTCGGATAGGGGCGGCAAGCTGGCTTGAGTGTAATAGACCCCGGTGATTATCCAGACTGATAACTGTATTGACATGAGGATTGGCATACTTGAGCTGCATTATGCATCGCATGGATATGTGTACTTATGGGTACTGGCACGCTTGCTTTGCATCTCGCATATGACATTTGGCTACATAGGCCTCGCATCGCATGGTCTTGGTATGACCGACAGCATTCATGCCTTGCATTACATAGCTTTATTATAAGCTGATAGCATTCATGGACTTACCGCATATTTCCGCATTACTCTGATATTGTACACTTGGCACTCGCCTTACACACACTTTCACCACCCTCTAAGCTTTTTGTAAGCTTATGCACGATAGATGCGTGCAGGTGGCGTTAGGTTGCAGCAGCGTTGAGCTCGGAGCGTGCAGCAGTCTTCTGGAGCTTTTGTTATTTTCAGTATATAGTATTTCCCTTTAATACGCCTTGTACTCAAAAGTTTTTGTTCATAGTGGATTTTGTGATGGTGTTCTTGTGGTTATTGTTCGTGGGTTATGCTTGTGGTTATGCTCATTACGAATCAAATTGATTATTAGAAATCCTCCTTGTAGCATCCCAGGATCGGAACCTGGCGTATGGGCGCTGGGAGCCGAGAATGGGGTTCTACGGAGGCTGTCGGCGCCGGATTCGGCGATCGGAAATTTTGTGAGCCCGGTCTCCGAGTTTGGGGCGTGACAGACCATGCCCCTCTTCGGCTTGTCTTCCCGTCTCCGTCTCAGCGGAAGATCAAACTGTTCAGATTCCTTAGAATGTGGACCTTTCATGACTCGTTCCACCAATCATCATGAAGGCATGGGAAGGAGACTGCGCCTCAGAGCTTATGCTAAATGTTTAGTTGAAATTGAAAAAAACAAAGCAACTCCTGAAAGTTTGGAACAAGGAAACATTCGACAACATTTTTCACCAGATTCAAAGGACGGAAGAGGAATTAGAGAGCCTTGATATTAGCATGCAGTCCTCGCCTACGGTTGAGCAATCCTAAAGATCAGAGGCTTAAACAAAAGCTAAATCAATTGGAAATTATGGAAGAAGTTTTCTGAAAACAGAAGTCGAGGAACTCCTGGTTGGATGAGTTCCCCTGAATAAAACCGGTGGTGTTTGTGAAAAATCCATTCTGTCCATCCATTTTTCCAGATCAGTTTTGGACATTAGCTCAAAATTGAGTAGATCCAAAACTCAAGTGGGCCACAAGACAGCAAATAGTTAGAATTGAACATCGACCATTTTTTTGAAGAAAGGATCAATTCATTACTTGAGAGGGTGATTACATCTTCGGGTTGCCCAAGAATCCTCAAAAAATGACAATGGGCAACCTATCATAAGCAAGAAAAGACAAAAAAAAAACTATACATGGGGATTTTTTCTAATGGCATCGATGCCCTCTGAATCTAGAATCACCCTACCCCTGATCTCGCGTGGAAGATCCTGAAGGGACATGTACAAGCAATGAGATTGGGTCCTGAAGTTGAAGTCGGGATATGTCAATATGTCCTAGAGGGGAGTGAATAGGACTTTAAAAGTTTTTATAATTTATTTAAAATCCTATTACACTAATCCTAACAATAGGCACATATTAGGATTACTCAAAAATAACTCTATTGGCTTCCAAGCCCGGTAGAGGATCCAATCACAAACTGTTAAGAAGTAAACAATATGCAAACTAGTTTATGATGGATATGATTATATAAGTGTGTGAGGTGTGATCTCAGATATTCAGATATGCAAATATTAAAGTAAATCACACAATCAAAAGAATCGCAATCTCAAACACAGCCATTTTTATAGTGGTTCGACGACTTGTCTACTCCACTCTCGGTAACCGCACTCAACCCTTGAGTGTACTGGATTTCACTAAAGAGGTTTCACAATGGTTCACCTCAAACCTAAGGTTTTAAATAAGGTTCACCTTCAACCTTTACAACCTACACTGAGGCTGACTGTTTATGCTCTCACGAGCAAGGGCAGACACAACGCACCCACTTTTAGGCACACTAGCCAAGGATCTTCCATAAGACCCTACCGGAGGTTTCTACATGGTTCACCTCAAACCGAGGTTTCACACGGTTCACCTCAAACCTACAGTTTTTCTAGTTCACCTTCAACCAGATGTTTATGCTCTCCACAGAGCAAAGGTCCACACAACGCACCCACCACGTACACTCCCGTCAGAGGCCTCCTTGAGGACTTCAAAGGGTGAGAACCACTTAAGACCCAATCCTACAAAGGAATGATCACAAGTGTCCTCTTGGACTCTAGATACTTACAAATAAGTTGATGAGTCCCGATTAGCACAATGTCGAAGATCTCCTCCTCATTGACGAAGAGTCTTCTACTCCCTTAATCCACAACACAAAAGATGTACCAATATATGGTGATGGGTTGGGTTAAGGTTATGATGGAGTCCTACTCTCTAAAGGTTTTCCTATAAGGAAGATAGAGTAGTTCCAATCATCTAAGCATTCAAGGCATCCCGACTTAATGATTTGTCATTAAGATGGTAGCTGGAGGATCCTTGAATGCAGAAGTTCATTCCCCAATCCACCCTATTGAATATCAATGGTGAGGATGGATTGGAGGATGAACTTCCCTAAGAGAAAGGGCTTTAGATATAAGATATAAAGATAAACACTCAAAACCTCTCTCTTCTTTCTCTCACAGCAACAATAAGCAAGTCCTCATATATAGGCAAAAGGTTCCAACGGATATAAAACGGTCACATTTATGACAGAGTTTGACATCATCGAGCAGGTTCGATATCATCGAGCGTATACTCTCGATAGCATCGATGGTCTGCTCGATTACTCGAACTTAATGTTATACGCTTTTGAAACCTTTTGCCAGCTGGTCGATGAATCGAAACGATTGTCGATGTCATCGGATTTCGAACTCCGATTTCATCGATGATAGGATTGATCTATCGACACTTGAAAACTAAGAGAGACTTGACATTGAGATATTTCAGGTTTTCATGAATGATTACGGAACCATCGAGATCATCGGAATTTGGATGTCGATGATATCGATATCAAGGTCGAGGCATCGATAAATCCAGCGGATTTTTCATTGAGCTTGTTGGACAGTTTATGTTCTTGTTCAATGCAATCGACCTGGTACTGATATTATCGATATTTGAATATCGATTCTATCGAGGAGCCCCTGATCATAGTTAAACAACCCTGAAATATATTGCTGAAGAACTTGGCGCCCAAGATCGATATCATCGGAGGTCTTCCGATATCATCCAGATTTGAATTTCGATGGTCTCGAGATGAGCTCCGATATATCGATGCAAAAGTGAATTCCTTAAGTAAAAAAGGGGCGCCGAAAATCTTCCTGTCGATAATATCGAGTCGACTTCAATAGACTCGAGATTTGAATATCGACGGTATTGATAGGTATATCGATGCATCGATAATTCGTCCAGATATGTTTATGAGGTTACTGGATTTATTTGGTCCTCTTTTTCAATGGTATCGATGAAGCATCGAGGACTCGATAGAGCAAGTCGATCATATCGAGATGTGTATCGATACAATCAACAGGGCAAGAAAACTTAGAAAATTTTCTGATTTTTGAAAACGTTTTCTTACCCAAAAACCCTAAGATGTTCTAGTTTGTTCTAAGGGTTTTAGTATACCTGGTGATTTGGGACAAGGGATGTGAGGCTCAAATTTACCTGTGGCGAGTTTGCACACATCCGGTTGAGGCAGACGCTTGAATTGAGCTTCCTATCAGGCCCTATAGACAAACTGACTCAACACTCAATCTAATTGACAAACCAGGGCATTTTCAGGTCCTACATCCTTCCTTGGCCAGGCCATCGGCAAGGCCATTGCCCTCTCTGAAGATGTGGGATAATTGGAAGGAACTGAGGCTAGTTTTGTTAGAGATACGGGCAGTCCAATGCGACCATTTCCAGCCTCCTTACGCGACGCCATTAACCAACTCCACCACAAGTTTGGAGTCCAATTCAACAAGAACCTGACATAACCCCATGTCGATACAAATGGAAAGTCCATCGTGAAGGGCCGAGAATTCCGCCGTGTTGTTGGATCCCTGTCCATATCCTCTAGAGAATGCAAAAATCATACTACCATCCTGTCTTCTACATATACCGTCGCCCCCAAATGACCCTGGGTTGTTGAGCGCTGACCCATCCACATTGAGTTTGAACTAGGGAGACTTCGGTCTGCTCCAACAGATCACGGAGGGACGCAAGGAAGGACGGTGCGACTGAGGTATACCCAGGCTAGATAGAAGAAGACTATTCGGCCAAGACTTGGAAATTGCCTGAGACTTCCCTTTGAAGGCCCAGGCCAGCCACCAATTGACCTGAGTGATCACCATACGAGCATCAAACTTCTTATCTTCAAATCTGGTTGAGTTTCTGGCTTTCCATATTTCCCAAAGAAGGAAAACAGGAGTTAGCCCGCGGATCTGGAAATTAGAAATCACTGGGACCACCCCACCCCACTAGAGGTTCAGGCTTCCCAAGATGGGTTGATTTGTCGCCCCCGAGAAATCAAGAAGGCTACAAAAAATGACGCCAGACCGCATCAACTAAGGGAGCAGAGGAGAAAACATGATCAAGCGTCTCAGATGTTGGACAGGTGTCTGGGGGGCACAGTAGACGCAGGACGAAGCCAAGATAGCTCCTTTCTACTGAACTCTGTCATAAACCGGAATTGTACCTTGTATGAGCCGCCAAAGAAAAATAGAGATCTTAGGAGGGACTAGCTGATGCCACACCCACCTAGACCATAACCTGCTATCAGTTCTGCTTCTGACCACGGCCCAACCCGATTTCAGTGAGAAGGCGCATGAGGGGGTCAAGGGCCAAATACAGTGGTCATCATCATCATTGGTGCAAAACCCTCCCGTGTAAATCTGTTGAATTACCTCTAGCGGGAGAAAATTAAAAACAGAAGAAGGCAGCAAGGGGCCCTGATGGCCAATGAAGTCTCTAACCTGCAATTAACGAAGGTCCTGAGGAATATCACTGGTTGCATGATTCAAGAGGGGGCCGAGAACAGTCCAGTCGTCAGTCCACAGGTTGTAATCCCCTTTGCCAGCCAGCCAGCACACCTTGGCTGACAACAACGGAAACAGAGCTCATATCTTCTTCCAGATTGGGGACGCTACTGCCTGACGCAGCCTGTACCCTGGCGATGGTGAGTTGAGTAAAAGATCCCCGTATTTAGCCTTCATGAATCTCGTCCAAAGGCTATTACTCCCACCATAGGAAAGGTTATAGGCCATCTTGAGCCTCAAAGCCGCCATCATGTCGCCAAGTCTTCGTATTCCCAGCCCGCCTTCCTCCATGGGGGTTGCAATCACCTTCCACTGAGGCCAATGAAGCTTCTTTCTCCCATTCGACCACCCCCAGAAAAAGTTCGTGAAGCATTTTTCCATATCATGTAAAGACTAAGCTGGGATAACTGTAGCTGTCATCGTGTAAACCGGGATACTATAGAGGATGTGTTTGATTAAAACAGCCCGACCCACCTGAGATAGTATCTTGGCATTCCAATCATTCACTCTAGCAGCAAGCTTATCTAGCAGCGGCTTAAACGTAGCTTTGGAGACGCGACCCTTCCCAATCGGGACACCCAAATAGACAGCCCCCAGGTTTGCCCTGCGAATGTTGAGCTTGTGTTCAATGGATCGGACATGACCTGTGGGAAGTTTAGAGGAGTAGAAGAAGGTACTCTTGGATAGATTGATCTTTTGTCCCGAAGACGTTTTATAGGCTGCCAAGAAATCGTTTATGGCTACTAGAGAGGAGCTGCCGTTGGAAAACAGAAGCGTGTCATCTGCATATAGCAAATGAGAAACCAACGGGCAACCCAATTTGGTCGTAAAGGGCTGACAAAGACCCCTACTGAATAAATCTTTGATACCCCTGCTGAAGACTTCGACACACAGAATAAAGAGGCTCGGGGATAGAGGATCTCCTTGCCTCAAACCGCGAGAAGACTTGAAATAGCCCTGCGCTTCCCCATTAAAAAGCACAGAAAACTAGCAGTTACTCCAACACTTTTCAACTAACTCCACCTAGCTAGAACTGAAGCCGAATCGAAGGAGAACCTTCTTTAAGAATGTCCAATCTACTCTATCATATGGTTTTTTTATATTTAGCTTGATTGCAATATTTCCCCCCGGACTTTCCTGTCAATATCTCTGAAGATCTCTTGGGCTAGAGCAACATTTTTCGCGATTGCCCTGCCTTAAATGAAGGCTCCCTGCTCTGGGGATATAAGTTTGGGGAGGACGCCTGATAATCTTGTTGCTATCAGCTTAGAGAAGATCTTATATATGCAGTTGCAAAGGCTTATGGGTCTGAAATGTTGAAAAGATTTCGGTGTCGCCGACTACGGAATGAGGTAGATTAACGAAGAGGTAAAGGCTCTGGAAATCTCGCCCCCATTGAAGAGGTAGGTTGCAACTTTGAGTAGGTCCGAAGCTACAATCTCCCAGCACCCAGCAAAAAATGCACCCCCGAACCCGTCGGGCCTAGCGCACCATCTGGCAGGATCGACATAACAGCACGTCTGACTTCCTCAAGGGATGGAGGGCGCGTTAGAGCCATATTATCTTCATCAAACAGTAGGCGAGTGATATGATTTTCCACTAGGGTAGATCCGGGGGAAGACTCAACTTCGAACAAATTGGAGAAAAAAAAGGACTACTTCCGATTTGATTTCAACTTGATCATAGATCAGGGAACCCGACTGGGAGTCGATTTCACGGATTTCAGCTCTACGAACACGATCCGACGCTGACAGATGAAAATTTTTCATATTTTATCGTCCTCAGCCAGCCAGTTGTTTCTCGCCTTTTGTTTCCAAAAAATTTCCTCAGCCAATTCACATTGCGCAAGGCAATTCTTGGCATCCATCAGCACCGAGTTTGGGATTGAATTTGGCGAAGCTTGCAAGCTGGATTCAACCTGCTCGACCGCCAATTCAGCCTACCTCCTCCTTGTAACAACATCACCAAAAACTGTCCTGTTTCATGTCTTGACATTCAGCTTCATCTTCCTTAACTTTAACATGAGCGCTAACATCGGGGACCCGACAGCATCCCCGGACCAAGCCTCCTTAACGACCTACAGGAAATCCTCGTGGAGGAGCCACATACGCTGGAACCTAAAAGGCCTGGCGAGAGATGTGGTTGGGGCAGGGAATTTGAGCAATAGAGGAGCATGATCGGAATTGATCCGAGGGAGATGAACCACATTGAATCTGAGGAAACACCTTATCCAAACATCGTTACACAAAGACCTGTCCAGCCTAGCCCAAATGCGAGAATTTCCTTCCTAATTGTTACTCCAGGTAAACCGGTTACCTGAGAAACCGACGTCCAAAAGGCTAGTGATGTTTATGGAAGCCGCAAATTCGTCATCACCAGCTCTAGGATGATCCCTCCTGCCAAGCCTTTCCGTAGAGCATAAAACAACATTGAAATCCCCTGCAACTGCCCAAGGACCACTGTTGGAGTTGCTGATGGACACAAGTTCATCCCAAAGCTCACGCCTTAACAGCTGGAGCACTTGGCATAAGCAAACGATAGAAAATAGGGGGCCTGCAAGTTCTACAAAGAGATCTTGATGGGTAGTAATTGGTTAGACAAAGAATGCAGGACAACATTAGAGGAAGAGTTAAAGAAGACCCAGATCTTGCCTCCAACATCACCCTTGGAGAAGGAGGAGTGGTAACCAAGCCTAATGCTAGTTGCAACTCTTCTCTCCTCCCTTACCATTGGTTCAAGGATGGCCACGATGTGTGGTTTATATTGGGCAATCATCCTCTTGACCGTTATAATAGTAGGGGCATTCCCTACACCCCGGGCGTTCCAAACAAGGATACTATCCATCAGTAATACACCCAGAATAAACAGCCCTATGCTTCAACTTTCAAGGCCTTCCTCTCCACTCCTCAGGTCCATGCATTCCAATCCGGAGGTTCCGGGGTCGCAAACGATTCTTGGAGGTGCCCCTCTTCTCCCCTAGCATTGTAATTAATTCCTTGGAAGGAATACTGATATCCTGCTCACACTGCATATGGTTGTCCTGGTCAGGCAAATCCTCATCAATAGCAGGAAGGGTAGTGGCATGTGTCGTTGACTCATGAGACTGCTCAAGATCTGAGTTCCTCTTAAACAGTGTGCGGACTAAAAGAACACAGTCCATCAAAGGGGCCTCAGCAACCTGGTTAAGCTGTCTGTTGTCTGGCAATTTTAAATCTTGAAATGGGGAGAGGTCCACCATTAGCGCTATCTCCTCTTCATTGCTTCCTACATGCTGAAAGGTTCTGCTAGGAGAAAACACTACAGACTGGTTGTCCAAGGAAGCCAGCTTCTAAAAATGCCTCTCTGCACTCAACTCCCAATCATACATTGGAGATAAAGGCAGGCAGCCTACTGATCTAGCCCTACCCATCAATTTCGACTGGTCTAAATGTGTTTTGATAAGAAGAGGCCCCTAACATTGCTCTGCCCCAGTCCCCAACGATTTCAAATGGGGCTCAGTTGTTGCCTATTGGGTTTGGATGTTTGCGCTTGTTTCGGCTTGTTGGGTTAATGGCGCTTCGTTCTCCTTCCAGGTGTCGCAGTTTATAGGTCTGCCTCCATTTTCCACCAGGAATACTTCTGGCTTATCTACAATAGCTTCAGTACGTTGGTCATTCCCAGTTTCCTCACTACAACAGTTGTTGACTGGTAGCTTGTCTTCCAAAGGCATATGGTAGGGTAAAAGGAGGAGTTCCCCTGAAAGTTCCTCAAGGGTTAAGGTCGGCACCCTGTCTGGGGAAATACGACAAACAGAGGGTGGACGTTCCCTGTCTGGGGAATTTGTACAAACAGTGAGTCGGCGTTCCTCAAGGGTTAAGGTCGGCACGCTGTCTGAGGAAATACGACAAACAGAGGGTGGGCATTCCCTCTGTCGGGAGATTCTACAAATAGCTAGAGAATGATCTTGATCAGCTTCCTTCCTTTGTCTAAACGACCTCTCCACTCATTCCTTGGTGGTCTCCTTATAAGAAAGAGGGTCACTGTTCCGAGAAAATGTAGGATGTAGACGGTAGCCCTCCACTTCCATGGCCACACAGAAGATCTTACCATCAACCATAAGGTTCCGAGACCCGCTTCTATCCGCCCCCTGCCTCAGTATTACCTTGACTCTAGCGAAAGCCTGAAAGATGTCGTAAATACTGTTGGTATCAACCTGTGTAACCTCTCCATACATATTCCCGAGAGCCCAAAACACCTGTTCTCCCCAGGCACGGGGAGGGATCCGGAAAATCGGATCCAATAGCCATCATAAATAGGGGTGGAATCAGGCGACTAGGGCAGAACTTTCTTTAGCCCCATGGTATGGTGTAAACTGTGGTCAGAAACAAAATCTTCATATTCAGTGGTGGATTTGAAAACCAGAAGGAAGGCATCTTTGGAGATTCTGGAAATGTCCTAATCGTATCCCACAATTGCAGGATGGATACGCCTGGGTCTTCCACTCCCAATCAAGCCCTTGTTCAGCTCTTCCCGCTTCTGTCTAACTAGTAGGGGATCTAATTGAATGTAGCCTACATTGGTCAAAGTCAGATTTAGAGGTGGGGGAACTGATTGAGGCCTCTGAGAATTAGGGCCATGAATTTGTTCATTCTCTATTACCTTAGGATGGGGATTACAATAATCACCTATACCATCGTTGGGTGTAGGTCGTCTTCGCTCCGATTTTGTTGGTTGCACCGTCACTACTCTTCCATCTATCCTTCTACTGTGTAAGACGCCAATAGTAGCCCTTGCGTCATCCTCATACTGGAAACGTACAAATACGAAGCCGCGGGGTCTGATTGTTCCAGGAAACTTGGGGATGAAGGCGTCTACAACCCTACCGTACCTTTGGAAGATCTTAAATAGGTCCTCTGTGGTGCACGAGAATGGGAGGTTCCCCACAAAGAGATTGAAAACCCCTCTGTCTGCCGCTCTTGATCCAGTAAAAGCTGGTGTTGGTGTCGTTCTGCGGGTCTGAGATCGGCCAGATCTCACTATGCAGACATTGGCATAATGCGAGCATTGACGATCCCTTGAAGGATCCCTGCTTCTTCTTCGCCTGTCTCCTTCACAGGGGTTCCAAACCCTAGACATTTCTCTCTCTCTCTCTCTCTCTCTCTCTCTCTCTCTCCCCCTAGATTTTCTATCTATTCTCTCCAAAATTGAACACCGACCATTGAAACCTCCTTGAGGCTACCAAAGCTTTGGATCAAGCCAACCTTTTTGGTGTCTAGTTCATCCCACTGGGAATAACGTTATGAACGGTATGGATGGCATATAAACATCATAGTTGACCCTATAGTGGTTTCAACGGTGGACGGACATTCAATCCGCACTTGAGTTTTGGATCTACCTCATTGTTTGGTTCGCATCCTAACATGACCTGGAAAAAAGGATGGACAGGGTGGATTTCTCACAAAAATCATAGTGGGCCCCACCTAGCTTCTGAGGAAAGTTCATTGGATAGGCCGTCGGAGGCATTCCGCATACAATAAAAACCCTAATTACTCCCTTTACAAACCATTAAAAAAAATTTAAAAAAAAAAAAAAAAAAAAAAAAAAAAAAAAAAAAAAAAAAAAACCAAGAGGAGAGAAGAAAAGGAAGAAATAAGAGAGAAAAGAGAAAAATGAAGAAAGAAGAAGACAGAGAAGAGAAAGCATGAAATATCAAATATTTCAGGAGATTTCGAGCAAAGATGCTCGAGAGTGGATCCATTCCTCATATGATATTCTCGTGAACAAACTATCAAGAATTCCTGCAAAGTCTCTAATAAGATTGAAGTTCGTATGCAAGCTCTGGTGTGCTTTAATCTCCGATCCTTATTTCATCAACGCCCACTTGGAGTGGGCCAGGAACTAATCCCGTAATCATATTTTCATCTTGGATCGTTATCTCATCGACCAAAACCCTCCGGTAAACGATCTATCCCTTGATCTTAGTATGCCTTCGGAAACGCTCCATGCATCTTTCATGCAAAAGAGCTGGTTATCAAAGTACATATCAACACAGCTACCCAAAACAGCATACGAATTTCTCATTCATACTCATGCAATGGTGTAGTCGTTCTCTGTAACAAATGCAATGTTCATGTGTGTAATCCCACTACCAAAGAATTTATAGCTCATTCCTGATACCGGTTGACGAAAGGAGTCTTCTACTGCCATTGTGCTTTAGGGTTCCAACAGTCTAGTAAGGAATATAAAGTAGTGGTCAGATTGTTTCGTCGCAGCAGTGATCTGAGGCAAACTCCCAGAGTGGAATGTGAAATCTTTACTTTGGGATCTACACCATGGAGACCGGTTGAGGGGGTGGGTCCCATTTCATGGATTGTAGGTTGCCGCAACAAGTATATGCGTACTTATTGTACTTTAGTGCTGTCTGAAATTGCCGTGGAACTCTGTGTGGTGGGCCACGAAGAATTTGATCAGTTGCACATGTCCTTGTGGTTTCTAAAGGGCTACAACAAGCATATTTGGATCACAATGTATAGAATCGACTTGTCGCCCATTCATGAGACTTTTGCTTTTCCCATTTGCATTTGGAATGGGAAGATCTTATTACCCAAGGATGCTAAGTTGTATTACTATGATTTAATTAGCAAAAAATTCAAAAAGATTTATCAGGGGACAAGATTACTCAGAGATTACAGTGTACACGTTGAAAGCTTGGTCTGCATTCCAAATAGGTAATTCTTTCATAATCTTGATATTTCAAAACAATTAGTTCTATAGAAATTTCCTTAGTTGATTTTACATGTAAAAAGGACTGACTTTTAGTGGTCCATGAAAAGTGTAGAAAATTAGGCTGATTCTATAGAAATTTCCTTAGTTGATTTTACATGTAAAAAGGACTAACTTTTAGTGGACCATGAAAAGTGTAGAAAATTAGGCTGATTTACTTGGGTAGTTTCAAAATTTGAAGAAGAAAAAGATGAATTGCTATGTCAAAGGTGTTGGCTTTACAAACCAAATTTATCGGCTTTACAAAGCCTTAGAACCGTACACACTACGAAGATATATTTAAAAAAAAACACTTTTTTTATTTACTTGTTTTTCAATGTTGCTGCACTCTTACTCTGATTGGATACATAGTATGCCTTTTATAGGCTTTTGCACCTATTGTAAAATGACTACAATACCCTTACTCCATTAACTGCATTAACTAGAGCAGTTTCAAACGTTTTGAAACTCACCAGCCACACCACGTGGAAAATGTGAAATTTGTGGCTGTTTCAAATGCTATGAAACTGCAGCATCTGAACCGTCCATTTTGGTTTGGACGTTTCAACACTCCCCTTCAAACCAAAACAGGCTTCATTCCAAGCATTGACCTCAGTCGTCTGAATGTATCAGTAGGTAATGCCTTGGTGAATATGTCTGCGACCTGTTCGGTGGTGTGACAGTACTCCAATTTCACCACTTTCTGCTTCACTTGATCTCTGAGAAAATGGTATCGAGTATCGATGTGCTTGCTCTTTCCATGCTGCACCGGATTTTTGGCTAGCTCGATTGCCGACTTGTTATCCACATATATGACTATGGATTCTTCCTGCGGATGCTTCAGCTCCTTTAGCAAGTTTCTCAACCAAATCGCCTCACAGACTGTGGACGATGCTGCCACATACTCTGCTTCACATGTGGACAAAGCAACAACACTTTGCTTCTTTGAGTTCCATGTGAAAGCAGTCGACCCGAGATAGAATACATATCCAGTGGTGCTTTTCCTTTCATCTTGATCACCTCCCCAATCACTGTCTGAGTATCCATACAACATTGCTTCATCATCGTATGGATAGAAAAGACCGAATTCCATTGTTCCTTTGACGTACCTGAGGATTCTCTTTGCAGCTAGCCAGTGTGATTCTTTTGGCGCTTCCATGTACCTACTTAGAAGCCCAACACTGTAGACAATATCCGGCCTTGTGATTGTGAGATACCTTAAGCTTCCAATCAGACTCTTGAACAGAGTCGAGTCCATGCTTCTTCCTTCTCCTTCTTTTGTCAGCTTCAGGCCTGTTGCTACAGGCGTGTTCACGGCATTGCAGTCTGCCATCTTGAACTTTTTAAGCAACTCCTTGGCATACTTTTTCTGTGATATATAAATGCCGCCAACTTGTTGTTTTACTTCGATGCCCAAGAAGAAGGACATCAATCCACCATCAGTCATCTCGAATTCATCGAACATAGCATGTTTGAATTCTTCAAACATCGCCTGATTGTTTCCTGTGAACAACAGATCATCGACATATAGGCATGCTATGAGGATGTCGCCATGAGTATTTTTCTTGATGTAGACAGCATGCTCATATGGACATTAGACGAAACCGTTCTCTTGAAGATAGTTGTCGATGCGTGCATTCCAAGCACGAGGAGCCTGCTTCAACCCATAAAGGGCTTTCTTCAGTCGATACACTTTGTGTTCCTCCCCTTGAACAACAAAACCTTCAGGCTGGTCAACATAGACCTCTTCTTCCAGAATTCCATTCAGGAATGCAGATTTCACATCCAGTTGGTAGATCATCCAACTGTGATGGGCTGCAAGGGAGATAATCATCCTCACAGTGTCAAGGCGAGCAACAGGAGCGAAGACTTCTTCATAGTCCATCCCGTACTTCTGTTTGTAACCCTTTGCTACGAGCCTTGCCTTGTAGCGATCTATTTCACCATCAGCATTTCGCTTGATCTTGTACACCCATTTGACGCCAATAGTTCTTTGGCCTTGAGGTAGTAAAGTTAGATCCCATGTATTATTCTTCTCAATAGCCTGGATCTCTTCTTCCATAGCCGTCCTCCAGCATTCTTCTTCTACAGCATCCTCAAATGTAAGAGGCTCATGGTCCGCATACAAGCAGAATAAATTTACTTCCTCAGTTTCGGCATAGATATCGTTAAGGCTCCTCATTTTAATAGGAGTCAAGGGTGAAGGAGAACTGGATGATGATGTGCTGGCTGAATTTTGATTTGATGAAATACTTCCAGATGAGATAGAACGTATTGTTGGACTTCTGCGTGCAGACGGTTCGGCGGAAGAGGGTGTTGCAGGTGTCTGCTCCTGGTTCTCATGCTTCTCTTCTTCATGTTCTTCAACATCGACTTGATTTTCTTTGGCTGAATCTTCCTCGTTCCATTTCCAGGCTTCTTCCTCGCAGAATACAACATCTCTACTTACCACCACCTTATTGGTTAGTGGGTTGTAGAGCTTGTACGCTTTCGATACTTCACTGTAGCCGATGAAGATGCACTTCTCGCCACGATCATCAAGCTTCTTTCTTCTTGCTTTTGGAACTTGAGCGTAGGCGACACACCCAAAGATCCTTAGGTGCGCCACGCTTGGTTTGTAGCCACTCCATGCCTCCTGTGGTGTCATGTTTCTTACGCTCTTGGTTGGACACCGATTGAGCAAGTAGGCAGTACATGCAACTGCCTCTGCCCAGAAGCTTTTGGCATGCCTTTCTCTTTGAGCATGGTTCTTGTCATGTCGAGGATGGTGCGGTTCTTTCGTTCTGCAATGCCATTCTGCTGTGGCGTATAGGCTGCAGTGTGTTGTTGCTTGATTCCTTGATCCCTGCAATACTCTCGAAAGGCATTTGAGGTGTACTCTCCACCTCTGTCAGATCTAAGAGTTTTGATTTTAAGACCACTTTCTTTTTCAACAAGGGCCTTAAAATTTTTAAAAATAGTAAAAGCAGCAGACTTTTCTTTGATTACATACACCCACAATTTCTACTGAAATCGTCAATGAAGGTAATAAAGTATTTATTACCTCCAAGAGAGATTGACTCCAATGGTCCACAGATGTCAGTGTGAACCAACTGCAATGGTTCTCTTGCTCTTCGGGATACTCCACTCGGAAAGGAGTTCCTTTGTTGCTTTCCGAGTGTGCACGCCTCACACACATGTTCTGGAATTTCAATAGGCAAGCCATGCACCATGCTTGATGAGGATAAAAGTCTAAGGCCACTGAAATGGAGATGCCCAAAGCGAAGATGCCATCTCCATGAATCATTCTTCACGAGTCCATAGAGGCATTTCTCAGCTTTTGTGTAAATATGGAGCGGAAACATGCGATTCTTCGCCATTTGGACTTGAGCCACAAGTCTCTCGTGTGCATCTCTTATAGAGAGAGAATGGTTTTCCATGTGTATGACATACCCCTTCTCAAGAAGTTGGCCGATACTGAGGATGTTACTTTTCATGTTTGGTACGTAATACACATTGGAGATAAAATTCGGCACACCATTCTTCTGATAGATTTTAACTTTTCCTTTACCTTTCACAGGAACTTTTGATGAGTCTCCTAGACTCACATTGCCACGAGCATCTTCTGTCAGTTCCACGAACAACTCCTTCTTGCCACACATGTGGTTACTCGCACCAGAGTCAAGATACCACACGTCATGTTGATCACATGCTTCTTCTTGTGCAAGAAGAAGTGTTGAGTCTTCTTTTCATGATTTGATGCTTCTGCATAATTAGAATGCTCATCTTGATCTACTGGTTTGCTCCAACAGTCTGAAGCATAATGGCCAAACTTGTTGCAATTGTAACATTGAATATTTTTTGTATTTCCACGACCACGCATGGAACGACCTCTACCATTTCCTCTTCCACGGAAATTGGTAGTCCTTTGTTGATTTTGTGATTGGCTTGGATAATATCCACGCCCTCTACCTCTTGCACGATTGCTAGTGCCACAGCCTCCTCGTTGTGTATGACCATTCTTTTGTTCATTTAGAGTCAACTTAGACTCTAAGGCATGTTCAAGCATTGAACCCGCATTCTTTTGCATTCGTTGTTCATGTACTTGCAACGAGCCCATCAATTCTTCAATGGACAGATTTTCTAAGTCCTTTGATTCTTCTATGGCAACAACCACATGTTCAAATTTGGTTGTGAGGGATCGAAGTACTTTTTCAACAACCCGTACATCTTCGATCTTTTCACCATTTCTTTTCAAGTTGTTAACAATAACAAGTAACCTTGAAAAAAAATCAGAAATGGTCTCACCTTCCTTCATGTGTGAGGTCTCGAATTCGGCTCTAAAAGTTTGGAGACGAACCTTCTTTACACGATCAACTCCTTTGAAGATTGTGCTAAGAATCTCCCATGCTTGCTTGCATGTTGTCGCTTCAGCGATCCGTTCAAAGGTGGACTCATCCAACCCTTGATAGACAAGAAACAGAGCCTTCTTGTCCTTCTTTCTTTGATCTTTGAGAACCGCCCTTTGATCAACGGTGTAGAGAGCTTCTTCTGCCGTTGTGGGTTCTACATACCCATCCGTAACAATCTCCCATAGATCTTGCGACCCGAATAGCGCTTTCATCTGGATGCACCAGTTTTCATAGTTATCCTTAGATAACTTTGGAATCTGCGGCTGGATCGAGGACGCCATCACTAGTTCACACTACGGATCAACAACAGTTTTTTCTTTTTCTTTTTTTATATAGCAGTGGCAACAACTTGATCACACGCTCTGAACCTTCAAACTATACTTGGTCCCACGAGATCGTCTTGCTCTGATACCAATTTGTTGGCTTTACAAACCAAATTTATCGGCTTTACAAAGCCTTAGAACCGTACACACTACGAAGATATATTTAAAAAAAAAACACTTTTTTTATTTACTTGTTTTTCAATGTTGCTGCACTCTTACTCTGATCGGATACATAGTATGCCTTTTATAGGCTTTTGCACCTATTGTAAAATGACTACAATACCCTTACTCCATTAACTGCATTAACTAGAGCAGTTTCAAACGTTTTGAAACTCACCAGCCACACCACGTGGAAAATGTGAAATTTGTGGCTGTTTCAAATGCTATGAAACTGCAGCATCTGAACCGTCCATTTTGGTTTGGACGTTTCAACACTCGGTCTGTTTACATCTTATGCTTCAATATTGCTTGAAATATTGTTCTTTAATAATAAGTGTAAGGATTTTTTTAAAAATTTATTATTTAATGGGTCATAATAGATCAATGGTTTTGATTAAACTGGATCAAGTCTAGTCAATGGATCATTAGCTATGGCCAATGCTGCTGGAGGCTACTTATGATGTAATCAAATCTTTAATGATATGGGCTAACATGCCATCTACTTTTTTTTTTTTTATAGTAAACTGATCTTCATTACTCATAGGAAAAAAAAAAACTATACAAGGCGCCCCACAAACTGAGCAGACCCATAACAAAAAATACGAAGGGCCGAACAAACAAGAAAAGGGACCCACGAAACTACCAGAAACTCCAGAAGGAACAACCAGACCAAAGGACCTAGCCAGTCGGTCTTAACGCACCTAAACCGACCCTATTCAAAAAGAATAAACCTTGGACACTAAGAGAAAGGCACCTAAATTGAAGATAAATGGAGGACTGTTGAAGATGGCTCCCTTCCCGAGCCAAGCCATCCGCTAGCCCGTTGCCTTCTCTGGGAATGTGAGCGAAAACAAAGTTAGCCAAACGACGTAAGCGATTGATACGATACAACCATGGATTCCACTTCCAAGGGTTAATGTTTTGATTTGATAGACTATGAATGACCAATTTTGAATCATACTCAACCATAACAGGATCCAGGTCTCTTTCCAAACATAGTACCATCCCGTCGTGGATAGCTCAGAGTTCCGCCATATTATTAGAGCCAACCCCGTATCCCATGGAGAAACCGAACAAAAAAGACCCATTTTCATTTCTACATATGCCACCGCCGCCCGAACGACCCGGATTACCCATCGCCGATCCATCAACATTTAATTTGACCCATCCCAGGGAAGGCTGCCTCCATTTCACCATAGTAAAATCTTTTCGATGATTTTCCGCCCGCAGTTGCATGGAACTGAATTCATGATGCCAGCTAGTACCTTCCATTAAGTCTGAGCGTAGAAGCAATTTAGCCCACCCTCTAACTCGTGCCATTGATTTTTCGAAGGTCATCGGAGTATTACCGTAGACAGCATCGTTTCTTGCTCGCCGTATCTCCCACAGGATCAGAATGGGCAGCAGAAATCTGACCGAGCGCTAAGTTGTTCCTGGAGCCGAGGCATTCCTCCAATGACACAATTTACCAGCAATGGAGTTGTGGAGCAACGGGGGGATACCACACATGGAACCAAAAAACTTCCAGAGAGCCTGCGCATGATGACCAAATAGAAAGAGGTGGGGGATTGATTCCTGTTGAGCAAAATCATTCCTACCTTGACGACAACATCTGCAGCAAGAGGCCAAAGCCACGCCTTTCTCTTGAATCCTAGCATCAACGGGTAACGCATTGAGAAGGGCCCTCCATATGAAAATGGAGAGTTTATGAGGGAGAGAACGAAGCCAAATCCATTTTGACCACTGGTTGGGCAGGGAGGGTGCACGCAACACCTTCCAGGAAGAGCGAATGGTGAAAATGCCTGATGATTCGTGCGGCCAGAAGCATTTGGGAGGGTCCTGTAACATCCCGAAAAATTGAGGGTCGAGTAGTAACTCAAGTCCCGAGTTCCAACGCATCACTTATGCAACAAAATGAATGATGATTGAATGTTGTCTGTATTAGTGCATTGAACATGAGTGAGATTAAGCTAAAACAGCATATCATACTCCAGAGACAGTTAAATTGCAAGCGGAAGACTGTGATAGATATATAAAATATATAAAAACTATGGTGAGTCTCCAGAGTGTGATAACATTACCAGGTTAAATAATTACAAGTATAGTTCCAAAATATACCAAATGTATAAGTGTAATGGCTTCTATCCCAAGTACCATAGCCCCGTCAATACAATACCAGGTCTTCATAAACCTGACAGAGAACTACATGTAGGAAAACTCCTCCTCCACATCACAACAGTCCGGCTCTGCTTCATAAGCATCGCCATCACCTGAAACTCAACAAATCTGATTGGTGTGTACAACACCGTCCCATAACGTGGGAGTGCGTGATCAACTCAGTGGAACAGTAAAGCATAGGTTAACATGTTATCAATTCAGTCAAGCAGTAATGATAAAGCAGTAAAATCAAACACTCCTAACTACTCTTATTAATGCAAGTATGAATGCAATCATGATGTATGCCCTCACCACACCCTCCCTCGTGCGACACCATCTTACGTTCGCGGCATGCTTTCATCCCTCAATGCTCCACATCTTCCAGGCACATGCAATGCATGATGAGCATGATTACCGAGTATTTATTAGTCCATTTCAAACAGCAGGATTGGGAAACTAAGGTACCTCCCTTGTATCATTCCCAAACATGATCCATTCTAGGGTCGTCAGTCCTAGTTAATCTCAAACGATGGTGTGTTTTCTAGGTCACTACAAAGGCTATCAGGGCTGTTACGCACAAAGGTTACACCACTCCCCCATCACCTCTTTAACGATTTATCACTATACAGAAACAGGCCTAGTTTCATACTCTATACATTGCGGAAAAACTCGTCGCGTCACCGCAATTCAGAGTATGTTTGAGGTCACTACAAAGGGCTGCTAGGGCTGTTACGCACAAAGGTTACACTACTCCCCTATCACCTTATCAATATAGGCCGACAACACGAATATAGTGTCCCATACCACCATAATCGGCTCACGAGTCTAGTTGCTCACTGGTCATTATGGGGAGGCAAGTGACCCCAGCGTAGGCCGACAGCTCGACCACGATGTCCCATACCACCATGCCCGGCTCATGAGTCTTAGCGGATCGAGGTACCATGGTTAACGGGATTTCACTGGTAAGTTTGGTACCCTAGGTTCAAGCAGTAGCGTCCAAACATGGTGAACATACATAAGACAGATCGGGTTGCTTGACGAGCTCGGCTAGCTCGAGCGCACAACAAGTTGGACGACATGAAATACATAAGCACTTCGCGTGGCCAACCACTATCGCCAAACGAAGTACGACTCGGGTTCGTCGAACACATTTCACGTGAAAAATGAAACTCAGCCATGAATTCGATCCCGTTACCGACTGCCTGGACTATACAATAGCCCCAATCACATTCAATTGCAGATAGGTAAAGCAGTAATGGATCAAAATTCAAATCATACAATTAAGGTCTGGTATTATCCGTTTAGGGCTGCCAGGGCTGTTACACGCATTCGTTACACCACTCCCCCATCACCCATGACGGATCATACAACATAAACATGAATTTAATCATACGCCTTACATAAATAAAATCATTCAATCATTTTAGCATGTTAACAAGCATATCATAAAGCATATTATAAAGCATGTTATAAAGCACTACATAAACAGGAATACAAACACATATACCTCATAAGTAAGCGGTTACATTAAACAGCCATATGGAGGAAATTATATACGTCTCTAAGGTAGTTGAGAATCCCATCTCAGCACCTACCTAAGACACTATCATCCAAGCACTTACTCTTACAAGCATTTTCACAAACACTTAGAATGCACTATTTCAACATACATAGTGTATATTAGCAAAACATGTATTAGGGCGAGTCCTTTCGCCAAACAAGTATTTTATGCATATGTAATATGTTCATACAACAAATAATCATGACAAACACATTTCTAAATTTATATGTATACGGTACTTTCTAGAATACACTATTTCTACATACATAGTGTATATTAGCAAAACGTGTATTAGGGCAAGTCCTTTCGCCAAATAAGTATTTTATCCATGTATAATATATTCATACAACAAATAATCATGTCAAACATATTTCTAAAATTTATACGTATACGGTACTTTCTAGAATACACTATTTCTACATACATAGTGTATATTAGCAAAACGTGTATTAGGGCGAGTCCTTTCGCCAAATAAGTATTTTATCCATGTATAATATATTCATACAACAAATAATCATGTCAAACATATTTCCAAAATTTATACGTATATGGTACTTTCTACAAATACCTAGAGTATGTAAATTTTCATATTCTTCATCTTTAATCGAAATGGAAAACAGACAACACTTTGTACATGTGCAGTTGCATGCAGATCATGAATCTATCATTATCTGACATTAAAAGCGTTGAAAACCATAACCTATACACCTAAAGTCCGCACCTTTTATCGTAGAATCGTAACGGAGTCGATGGATTTGCTAAGCTTTCGTATACAGTAGTTTGGTAACCTATAGAATGAAATAGGTTAGATATTTCCTAACCTACAACTATCAAAACCCCAAATCAGGTTAGGGTTAGGGTTTCTTGCCTAGAAATTATGCCGGAATCACCGGGAAAGCGATGAGAATGGTGCGGTTGAGCATGGATGACAGCAGGGAAGAGTGGTAGGGAGAATCTCCCACACTTTCTCTCTCTTTTCTCTCTTCTCTCTCTAGGGTTTCTCTCAAATTCGTATGGCTGCAATGAGAGAGGGTTTAAGGTCCTTATATAGCCTAAAAACTCACGGAAATAGACTCCAGGTCAAAGTATACTTAGGTTATAACCAAAGCGGGTCAGTTTCAGCTCAACGGAGGACTTCTGGCGGGCCTCCTTGAGCCAAAGGTCAGACTTAAGCTCACAGACATTGGATCTAGGTGAAGTTAAGTTTTCGTTCCGGTCGGCTTTCCAGATCATGCGTGGCGGACCAGTTTCAGTTCAACGGTCAGCGGATCTCGATCGGAGATTCCGAGTACATGTAAATGTGTATGAAATTTCTCCTGATCCGAGGGTGTAATTTGGTCTGATTCTAACGGTCTGGTTGCTTAAAACTGATCTGCAAGCGAGAGGTGCCAGATTACTATTTGAGATATTTTATTTTGAATTAATTTCACATTTCTCACACTCTTCACTCCGAGCTCAAGCGAATAGCGCTGGGACACTGGCTGGATTTGATTTTTGAGATGGTTGTCAAGCCCAGCGAGGCGGTCCTAAGTCCTTAACCTCGTATTATTCGGACTCCCGATGTGCGGTCCAGATCTGATACGGAGTTTCAACGTGCTCCCGAGAGCAGTGGGATAATGAGTTTGATCCGAGATTTTAGGGTAACCTAGCGTCAATGATTCTACAAGTTTTGGGTCTTGCAGATCGTATTTAAAGCGATTCTAGCGGATTTCGTAGCTAATCTAGTTTTGCACTTAGTTACTTTGTCTCATTTCTAAAGGATTTAGTCCTATAAGATTTCTATCTGAGGTGGTACTTAGTCCTTTCTAATTTGTATATAAAGTGATCCAAGTTATACTACTTAGCTAGTTTAAGATAGTGTCTAGGGTGAAAGTACTTAGAAAAATTGAAAGATCAAGGTGGTGAAGGTGGGATTTGTGAAGAAAATGGTTTGAAAAGGGATTTGAGGCTTTAATTGAGTGTTTAAGAAGTTAAACCGGTGTTAGGATTGACCCATTGCCTAAGGACGTCTAATTCCAGGTTGGGAAAAATCTGGGCTATTACAGGTCCTCACAAGTAGAATACCCGTCATTGATGATATCGTCGATAATGTGTTGGGGAAGGAAGGAAAAAACCTGGGAAAGAGGGTGAGGTCCTGAATATCTGAGGACATCTCTAATTTGCAGATCCTTGAGCTGTGAAGGGACAGGACGATCTAGCAGACGTTGCAGGGAGCCCCTGCCCAACCAGTTGTGGGACCAGAAATTAAGCTCCCCATTGCCTACCAACCATTGAATATGCTCTGAAAGGAGAGGAAAGAAAGCCCGAACTTTTTTCCAGAGAGGAGATGTGTTGGAGGAAAAGGTCGCCTGATCAGTGGCATTGATATCCCTGGCATGTTTACGGGTCATGAGCTGAGCCCATGGACTGACGATATCCCCATACCTGACATTCCACGCTAACTTGAGACGATGAGCAATCATCACATCTTTTAGTCTTCTGATACCCAGCCCACCTTCGTCGACAGGTCTAGCAATCTTCTTCCAAGACAGCCAATGGAGTTTTCTCCTTCCATCAGACCAACCCCAAAAGAAATTAGAAAAACTTCTTTCCATCTCGAGGATCACCTGGCGTGGGATATCCATGGCAGCCATTATATGGATAGGAAGACTACTCAGGACATGACGAATAAGCATTACCCTGCCTACTTGAGAGATCATTCTACCCGCCCATCTTGAAATTTTCCTGTCCACCTTGTCCATCAAATACTGAAAAGCTACATATTTTGATTCTACCTTTGCAGAGTAGTGGAGCGCCTAGGTAGGTGATATTGTCCCTAGCTCGCTGGAAACCAAGCGTACGTTCAGTAGCTCTAATCCTGGCTGGCAATAAGGCTTTTGAGCATATGAATCGGCTCTTTTGCCGACTGATTTTTTGGCCTGTAACGTTCTGGAATATAGTGAAGAACTAATTTAGTTGAAGCAAGGATTCCTTTTTTCCGTTGGCAAAGAGAAGAATGTCATCAGCAAATAGAAGGTGGAACGGGCTGGAACTACCATGGCCAATGGCAAATTGTTGATAGGCACCACTCGAGATCATAAGATTGATATTTGCTGAAAAGGATTCCATTGCAATGATGAAAAGGGTTAGAGATAGGGGGTCCCCTTGTCTCAGTCCTCTGCTCGATCTGAAGAAGCCCATCAATTCCCCGTTGATAAGGATGGAGAACCAATTATTACCCCAGCAATTTTCCATGATTTTAACCCATCTTTGGCTGAAACCGAATTTGAGCAGAACTTGCTTCAGATAATCCCAGCTTACCCTATCGTAAGCTTTTTCAAGGTCCAATTTGAGAATGAGGTTGCCTCCCCTGACTTTCCTGTTGATATCACAAATCATTTCTTAAGCCAGCGCGATATTATCGGCAATAGATCTCCCCTTCATGAAGGCCCCCTGTTCCTGTGAAATCATCTTAGGCAGTAAAGAACTTAACCTGTTAGCTAGAAGTTTTGCAAAAAATTTGTAAACGACGTTATACAAGCTTATGGGACGAAAATCAGCGAAGGACGCAGAAGAGGGTGACTTAGGAATGAGACAGATGAGGTTAGAAGTGAAAGCTCTAGGGAATGAGGTCCCTGCTAGGAGGTCTTTAGCTTCCTTAAGGATGTCTTCGCCTATAATGTCCTAGCATGAAGCATAAAAGGCCACCGAGAAACCATCCGAACCCGAGGCCCCGTCTTGAGGCATAGAGAGCGTAGCAGCTTTGACCTCTTCCATTGAAGGCGGCGCCATCAAGGTTTCATTATCTAGATGGGAGATGACCTGGGGAATAGCCTGGATAAACTCTGCATTGAAGCTAATTAGATCAGCTTGCAAGAGATTTTCAAAATATTTAACCACTTCCCCCTTTATCTCATGGGCCGAGGAGACTAGGTCGCCAGCTGCAGTTTTGATGGAAGAAATGGTGGACCTTCTGATTTTTTCATTTACTACCGAATGAAAAAAAAAAAATTGTATTTTTGTCACCCTTAAGGGGCCAAGAATGCCTGGACTTTTGTTTCCAGAAGACCTCCTCCATCAACTGGAGTTGGTTAAGCTTGTGCTTGGCTTGAATGTACTGATGAGAAAGATCTTCAGAAGGGGTTGATTGCATTTGGAAATCGATTCCTTCTAACTCTTCTTTAGCAATATGGATCTGATGAAAGATGTTACCAAAAGTACCTTTATTCCACATTTTTAATATTTGTTTTGTTTTTTTCAGCTTAAGTTGAACATTAATCATCGAATCTGGGGAACATTCCCCTGCCCAAGCTTTTTGAATAAGCTGAAGGAAAGAATCATGATGGTCCACATTCTAAGAAATCTAAAAGGTCTAAGCTTTGGGAGATCCGGGGAAGGAAAGACGAGGCGCAACGGAGCATGATCCGAGTTAATGCGAGGAAGGTGTTTAACGCAAAACAGCTGGAACTCAGTCACTCAGTTGAAATTGAGGAGCACTCTGTCCAACCTGGCCCAAACACGAGCATTACCCTCTCGGTTATTGCACCATGTGAACTAATTTCCGACGAAACCTGCATCAATAAGGCTGGAATTGTGTATCATATCTGCAAATTCATCCATGCTTGCTCTATCAACCGCTCGGTTCCCTCTTCTTTCAGCTGGGTCAGTAACTACGTTGAAATCTCCCGCTATGGCCCAAGCATCTTGAATCAGTTTGCTAAGGTTCTCAATCTCGTACCAAAGCGTTCTTGTTTGTAATCTGCAACATCTAGCATATACAACCGAGAGAGAAATGGGATTACACCGGGATAGAGGAATGAAGGATAAGGTAACCATCTTATTAGAAACGGAGGTCGTCAAGACATTCAAGTGGTTCCGATGAAAGACCCAGATTTTACCGCCCTGATCATTATTTGAAACCGAGCAATGATAGCCCAACTTGAGCCCCAACGCTACCCTCTTGCCATCTGCAATCATGGGTTCTAAAATTGCCAGGAGGCTGGGATTGATTTTCTTCACCATTTGCTTGAGGGATTTAACTGTAAGCGCATTGCCGACTCCTCCCGCATTCCAGATAATAGCGTTATCCATCCGTTACACATCCAGAGTTTACTGCCTGTCTCTTTAGTCTTCGTAGTCTCGAGCTCTAGTTGCCTTTTGTATAGAGATTCCGCTGTCTTCTCTGCAGTTGCCTTGAATTGTCCACTGTCAATTGTGACTTGTTCTGATGAGCATCTTTTGCTGCAGAAACTTGATGCCTATTTTTCAAAATGAAAGTCAATCCCAACTCTGATTCGAGACCCATCTCCTCTGTCCATAATGATTGGCCTCTGGATTTCGTAGCCTTCGTCCTGCTCCTCATCGAAATCATTACCAGGGTTGGTCGTTGAGGAGAAATAGGTAGAGAGGTCTACTTCAAGCACCACTCTCTCCTGAAGACTTTTACTCCGATCTGCTTTCGTAATTGGAAATGAATGACTGCCCTTTCTGGTCACCAATCTGTGGTTTTGAGGACTACTTTCATTGTTGTGATCCGTAGGGACTGTCATGATCATTCTTGTGCTGATTGCTTCAGTTCTGAAGGTAGGAGGGACATTTTCTTTGCCACATACTTGCTACAAATCTAGCATCTGGAGCTGCGATTCTGGTGGGTTATTTAGGTTCACATCAGTAGACTGAGGATTTCCCGAATTGGCATTCCCATCAACGAACCCCTCAGTTTATAACCTATCCCATTGACTGAGAGAATACATTATATTCTGCAGAGGCTGGTCGTAAGGCTGCAAACCAGGCAGCATATCAAGCTCTCCCTAGCTTGGCCTAATATTCTCTGAATGGTGAACCTGAGGACGTTGCCAAATACCCTGAGATTCTCCCAATTGATTGAGAGGACTTCTTTCCCCTGCATCAACTGCCTCCTGACTTGGTTGATCTACAGCAAAGGGTAATTGCGAATTAGCGGTTGATTGGTCACTCCTGATTTGTCGAGTAATATCAATTTTGGTTTCCCCTGATACCTGACTACGGTGGCCCCCTGCTACCCTTATTGGACGACCATCTACTTGATCATAAGGTGGAATCCTTGTATTCTTGGACCTACCAAGCATCGAGACTTGAGATAAAAGGATTATGGGTGGGTGTAGGGTGTTATATTTTAAATTATTTTAAAAGAATTTAGTGTTTCAAAATATACGTTGAGACGAGCCATGGCTGTGGCCATAGGTGCGCATGTGCCCTACGGATGTGTCTTTTCACTTAAGTCAGAAAGGTTGCATCCTTTCAATTTTTGTTTTAAAAAATTGTGTCTTTTGAAACCTAAGGGTTACACCAATTGGGTTTAAGCCCAATAGTCAAAACCTTTTTGAAAGGGTGTCTCTACACCCTTAAGGGTGTCTTCACAAAGTCTATAAATAGACTTCTGCTTTTAATTTTTGTAATGGATTTAAAAAGTTAGGTTTTATTTTTAAAAATTGTGTTTAAGTATTTCTGGTTCGGGTTAAGACTACAAATGGTTCGAGCCCATGTACAGTGAGTGCACCGTTGGGACCGGGTCATAGTCATTGTATCCTAGAGGTCAATTGCTCTAGAAACCTGTTGCACTTGGGACGTTATCCAAGGGGAGCAAATTCGATTTCAAGCCGAGTGACTCACGTCACCCCTCGACTTATACAAATTGATAAGTTTTCTAACTTTCATATTTTAATTTTATATAATTTAAATAGTTTTCCAAATCTAATATCCAACATAGGGTCCTCTTGCCTCTCATGTTTTGCACTTGTGGGACATCTTAAGAGTGCCTTAAAGAGAGAAGCCCTCGACAAGGTACATTAATGGAAGTAATTTTTATTTATTTTTTAATAACAATGGTCATTTCATAAATGAGAATGTAAGGAAATGTACAAGTATGGATGGGCCTGTTAACAAAAAGGATAAACAAGCTCATCAGTCGAAAGGGAAAACACAAGCTCTAACGTTCTCTCAAATAGCCTAAACCAAGTTTGTCCAGGAAGAGGAAACCTCTAATGATGGGAGGAAGCTCTTCTAAAGACTAGAAGCATCTGTGAAGTTGACCTCCACTACCCATGCGAGCTAGCCCATCTACCACCGCATTGGTCTCCCTAGGAGAATAGGAGATGGTAGACTCAATTTTGTTCGTGAGGGACCTAATTTTGATCCACCAATACCACAAAGCCCAAGATTAGGTGACCTTCTTGATGATGGAGTCCACCACTGATTTACAGTCACTAACAATCTCCACCTTGGTGAAGCCCCTTTCAATGCAAAGGGATAGGCCCTCCCAGATTGCCTTGGTCCCAGCCCGACCATTAGAACCTATCCCATATCCAGAAGCGAAAGCAAACATGAAAGTTCTTGAGTTTCCCTAGTGATACCTCCACCTCCCGTAGGGCCCAGATTGCCCAAAGCTGAACCATTAACATTAACCTTGATCCAACCGGCACTAGGCCGAACCCAATAAACCATCTGCATCTTCATAGGCCTCGTCTTGTCTCCATCTCAACCCCCAAGCTAAACAAGGCAGTAGTAGAGGAGCGTTGAACAATTTTTGGGAGAGGGAGACGAGGAGCGAGTAGTTTTATCCAATGGTTGATTTTGGATATAACCCTATTAGCATTAATAGCGGATCCTTCCATACGAGCTGTGTTTCTAGCTAGCCAGAGCTCCTAGAAGATGAGGGCAGGAGTTAGGCCCCTTAGGGAGAGGAAGAGGTCAGCCGATCCTACTATAGACCACTAGATGGAAGCCCTGCCAACCGCTAAATGTTGGGAAGTTGATCTCGAGATGTGAAACAACATTTCAAATTTCCTCCACACCTTTGAGGCCAAGCCGTGTGAAGAGAAGACATGGTTGATCATCTCGAGATTCGGCTACAAAGGGGGAGGGTAGCAATCACATTTTGAGGCCATGGAGATACCTTTTGCTTGGGTTCTAATGTCGACAGGGAAGGCATGATGAATGAGCTTCCATGTGATGAGGAAAATCTTTGGAGGGAGAATGGAATGCAAGACCCATTTGGACCAGCTCTTCTTCACGCCGGAGAGATGAGTGCACAACCAGGCCGAAGCAGTATTGAATTCACCTGACGGAGAATGAATCTAAATCCAGGAGTTGTCTGAGGAAGAGGTGCAGATTACCTCATCACTGATATGGTCGAGCACCACTTAGGGAAGAAATAGCCTAGAATGAGGCCTATCAGGCCAACCATTTGGACCTATCCAATCAAGAACACGTTGGGGCTGATGAGTATAGGGCTGCAGGTTCCATTCTTTTAAGGGGTCAAGACCGGACCAATCGACGTCTCAAAAATTGCATTCTCCACGTCCAATGAGCCAACGAGAGTGGGTAGATATGGATGGGAAGAGAGAGCAGATTTTTTTTCCATAGGGGGGAGGTATAAGAGGCACGGCTAGTATCCCCAGGTTCCACAACATCAGCAGGGTACTTCTCTTTCATGAACATTGCCCGATAGTTTCCATTTCCCCTGCACAAAACAGTCCATGCCATCTTTAATCTAAATGCATTCATGACGCTGCTGAGACTTTTCACACCTAACCCACCTTCGGATTTAGGAAAATAGATGGATTTCCAATTAACCCTATGATAACGTTTTTTGCTGCCCTCCCAGCCCCCAAAAAAAAAATTGAAAAAGGATTTTTCCAGCTCCTCTAACAGGCCAGTAGGGACCACAACAATCGCCATGATGTGAATTGGAATACTGGAGAGAACATGGTTGATCAGCGTCAAGCGGCCCACTTGAGAGAGGATTCTGCTTTTCCAAACAGATATACAGAGAGATATCTTGTCAAGGATGGGCTGGAAGATAATGGCGTTGATCACTCTTCCTAAACCCTTCTTCTTCTTGTTGAGAGAGAGAGAGAGAGAGAGAGAGAGAGAGAGAG
>JAJHSJ010000014.1:19104043-19196943 GCA_021015155.1 Magnolia officinalis
TTTGAGAAGTCTCTGTGAGGAGTCCAGAGAAGCTCCAAGGATTCGGAGTACTTATCATCATCACTCTTATCCCGTATTCTACCAATTTTCAACGGTTGGAGTGAGGTGGATTGTAATCTAGAAGCATCTATAGACGGTCTAGGAATGTTTTAAGGTCGACTTGTGACCATGGTTGAATACGGACTCAATTTCGACATTCGACTTTAGTGAACTTCGCCGATTGGCGAAATCGAAATACTTATGATTGTTTCTCTATGTTCCGTCGCTCCCTCCTAAGTCAGAGTGCGTCAGTGTACGTCGTGTGATCATAACCCAGGTCCGGTTTAATCCAAATCATGCTTTGATACCAACTTGTAACGCCCTGAAAATCGGGGGTCGAGCATAAACTCAACTCCCGAGTTCCAGAACATCACTTATGCAACAAAATGAATGATGATTGAATGTTGACTGTATTCGTGCATTGAACATGAGTGAGCTTAAGCCAAAACAGCATATCATACTCCAGAGACAGTTAAATTTGCAAGCGAAAGACTGTGATAGATAGATAAAATATATAAACTATGATGAGTCTCCAGAGTGTGATAACATTACCAGGTTAATAATTACAAGTACAGTTCTAAAATATACCAAATGTGAGGAAGTGTAATGTCTCCTATCCCAAGTACCGTAGCCCCGTCAATACTATACCAGGTCCTCATAGACCTGTCAGAGATTACATGTAGGAGAACTCCTCCTCACCATCATAGTAGTAGTTCGGCTCTGCTTCATAAGCATCGCCATCACCTGAAACTCAACAAATCTGGTTGGTGTTGCAAACACCGTCCCGTAACGTGGGAGTGAGTGATCAACTCAGTGGAACAATAAAGCATAGGTTAACATGTTATCAATTCAGTCAAGCAGTAATGATAAAGCAGTATAGCCAAACAATTTTTAACTACTATTATCTAATGCAAGTATGAAATGACATGATGTATGCCCTTGCCAAACCACCCTTATGCGACATCATCTTACGTTCGCGAATGCGTCCATCCCTCAGTGCTCCACATCTACCAGGCACATGCAGTGCGATGATGAGCATGATTACCGAGTAATTATTAGTTCATTTCAAACAGCAGTATTGGGAAACTAAGGTACCTCCCTTGTATCATTCCCAAACACGATCCATCCTAGGGTCGTCAATCCTAGTTAATCTCATACGGTATTATGGTTCGAGAGGCATCGCGAAGGCATCGCAAAGGGCTCGTCACCCGTCAGTACGGATACAGATCTCACCGTATGCGGCTCAATTACTGACCGTCAGCTCGAGTACAGGTCTCACCGTACTTGGCTCAATCGCTGGCCGTTAGCTCGAATACAGGTCTCACCGTACTCGGCTCAACTCATACTCTAGTTGCTGTGAAGGGCTCGTCGCTAATCACAGACCTTTGAGTATACTCGAAGACACTACGGAGGACTCGTCGCCCGTCAGCACGAGTACAGGTCTCACCGTACTCGGCTCTCGCCGTAAGTGTCGACAGCTCGAATACAGTGTCCCATACCACCGTATTCAGCTCACGAGTTTGGTTGCTCAATGGTCACTACGGGGAGGCACGTGGCCCCAGCATAGGCCGACAGCTCGACCACGGTGTCCCATACCATCATGCCCGGCTCATGAGTCTTAGCGGATCGAGGTACCATGGTTAAAAGGGATTTCACTGGTAAGTTTGGTACCCTAGGTTCAAGCAGTAGCGTCCAAACATGGTGAACATACATTAGACAGATCGAGTTACTTGACGATCTCGGCTAGCTCGAGCGCACAACAAGTTGAACGACATGAAGTGCATAAGCACTTCGCGTGGCCAACCACTATCGCCAACCGAAGTACGACTCGGGTTCGTCGAACACATCTCACGTGACAAATGAATCACAGCCACGAATTCAATTCTAGTACCGAATGTCTGGACTATAATCATAGCCCCAATCGTATTAAATTGCAGATAGTTAAAGCAGTAATGAATCAAGATTTAAATCAAACAACCAAAGTCTGATATTATCCGTTTAGGGCTGTCAGGGCTATTGCATGCACTCGTTGCTCCACTCCCCCATCACCCATGACGGATCATACAACATAAATATGAATTTAAACATATGCATTACATAGATAAAATCATAAAGCAGTTGAGCATGTTATGAAGCACAACACAAGCATGAGTTTGTACATGTTCAATTCCTAATCACACAACTATCCAAGGAGATCATACACATAGTTAAAAGAGGTTGAGAATCATATCTCAACACCCTTATACGTTACAATTTGCTAACTACTACTCATTCAGACATTTCAAGAAACACTTAAACAAACATACATCAACATACATGACATATGTCAATCACATAGGCATTAGGCCAAATCCTTTCACTAGGGAGTTGCCCCAATCATAACACGCGTACACCCACGACGGATAGTCATGGCAAGCAGGAATCCAAGTTCCATATTCATTCAATCATTTCCACAAACACTTGGGCCACACATTTTAGCATATATAGTGTATATTGGCCGTGGCGTGACTTAGGGCAAATCCTTTCGTCAAAGGGGTATCGCCAATACAACAATCATGAATCCATGACAATTAGTCATGGCGAGCACGAATGAGAATTCTATACTCATTCAGTCATTTTCACAAACACTTAGAATACACTATTACAACATACATGGTGTATGTTAGCAAAACATGTATTAGGGCTATCCTTTAGCCAAGCGAGTATTTTTTCCATGTATAATATATTACCACAACAAATAATCATGATAAATATATCTCCAAAATTTATACGTATACAGTATTTTCTAGAATACGCAATTTCAACATACATAGTGTATATAAGTAAAACATGTATTTAGGCGAATCCTTTTGCCAAATAAGTATTTTATCCATATATCGTATATCCATATAACAAATAAACATGTCAAACACATTTCCAAAAAAATATACGTATACCGTACTTTCTACAAATACCTAGAGTATGTAGAATTCCATATTTTTCATCTTTAATCGAAACGGAAAAAAGACAGCACTTTGTACATGTGCAATTGCATGCAGATCATGAATCTATCATTATCTGACATTGAAAGCATTGAAAACCATAACCTATACACCTAAAGTCCGCACCTTTTGTCGTAGAATCGTAACGGAGTCGATAGGTTTGTTAAGCTTCCGTATTCGGCAGTTTGGTAACCTATAGAACGAAATAGGTTAGCTATTTCATAACCTACAACCACCCAAGCCCCAAATCAGATTAGGGTTAGGGTTCCTTACCTAGAAATGATGCCGGAAACGCCGGGAAAGCGATGAGAATCAGGCGGTGGAGCCCGAATAGCGGCAGGGAAGAGTGGCAGGGAGATTCTCCCACTGCTCCCACACTTTCACTCTCTTTTCTCTCTCTTTCTCTCTCTCAATCTCAAATTCGTATGGCTGCCATGAGAGAGGGTTTAAGGTCCTTATATAGCCTAAAAATTCACCGAAATAGACTAATGTTCAAAGTATACTTACATTAGAAGTAAATCGGCATTGTTTCAGCTCAAAAGAGGGTTTCTGGCGGGCCTCCTTGAGCCAAAGGTTGGACTTAAGCTCACTAACGCTGGATCTACATTCTATTAAGTTTTTGTTTCAGTGGGATTTCCAGATCACGCGTGGCGGACCAGTTTCAGTTCAACGGTCAGCGGATCTCGATCGGAGATTCCGAGTACATGTAAATGTGTATGAAATTTCTCCTGATCCGAGGGTGTAATTTGGTCTAATTCTGACGGTCTGGTTGCTTAATACTGATCCGCAAGCGAAATGTGCCAGATTACTATTCAAGATATTTTATTTTGAAATTATTTCACATTTCTCACACTCTTCACTCCGAGCTCAAGCGAATAGCGCTGAGACATTATTAAGATTTGATTTTCGAGATGGTTGTCAAGCCCAGCGAGGTAGTCCTAGTTCCTTAACTTCGTGTTAATCGGACTTCCGACGTGCGGTCCAAATCCGATACGGAGTTTCGAGATGCTCCCGAGAGCATCCGGGTAATGAGATTGATCCTAGATTTTAGGGTAACCTAGCGTCAATGATTCTACAAGTTTTGGGTCTTGCAGATCGTATTTAAAGCGATTGGTGTTAATTTCACAGGTACTCTAGTTTTGCACTAGCTAATTCTCGCCTAATTTCTAAAGGATTTAGTCCTGTATGATTTCTGTCTGAGGTGGTACCTGGGCCTTTGTAGTTTGTATATAAAGTGATCCAAGTTATACTACTTAGCTAGTTTAGGATAGTGTCTAGGATGAAAGTGCTTAGAAAAATTGAAAGAACAAGGTAGTGAAGGGTGAGATTTGTGAAGGAAATGGGTTCAGATGCGACTTTAGACTGTGGGGTTCAGTTCTGACGAATTAATAAGGTGTTAGGAGCAACCCATTGCCTAAGGACGTCTAATCCCAGGTTGACAAAAATCCGGGATGTTACATTTTGCCAGTTGGTCGATGAATCGAAACAATTGTCGATGTCATCGGATTTCGAACTCCGATTCCATCGATGATAGGTTCGATCCATCGACACTTGAAAAATGAGAGAGACTTTACTTGAAATATTCCAGGTTTTTAGGATATGATTGAGGGTCAGCCGATGTCATCGAAATTTGCATATCGATGATATCGAAGGCAGTGTCGATGCATCAATAAATCCTATAGATTTACCAGTAAGCTCGCTGGACAGTTTGTGTCCAGTTTCGATGCAATTGACTCAGCCTCGATATCATCGACATATAAATATTGATTCCCTCGAAAGGCCCCAGATCAAAGTTAAAAACAACCTGAAATATCTGCTGGAAGAAATACGCGCCCACGATCGATATCATCGATGGTCTTCCGATATTATCGATATTTAATAGATCATATCAAGAAGCGCATCGATATATCGAAGAAATTTGAGATTTTATTTTAAAAACAGGGGCGCCGAAAATCTGCCTGTCGATCTTATCGAGCGACTTTCGATGGGCTCGAGATTTGAGAATCGATGATATCGATAGGTGTATCGATATATCGATAATTCATCCAGATATGTTGTGAGGTTGTTGGACATATTTGATCCTCTTTTCGATGGTATCGATGAAGCATCGAGGACTCGACAGCGCAGGTCGATCATATTGAAGGTGTTTCGATAAAATCGACAAGGCAAGAAAAACTTAGAGATTTTCTTGTTTTGAAAAAAGTTTTCTCACCTTACAACCCTATGATTTTCTAACTTGTTTTTAAGGGTTTTATTCACCTAGTGTTTTGGGACATGGGATGTGAGGCTTTAGATTTACCTGTGGCGAGCTTGCACTCATCCGGTTGAAGCAGATGCTTGAATTGATCTTCCTATCAGGCTTTGTAGACAGTCTGACTCAAAACTCACGTAACTTGACAAACCAGGGCACTTTCAGGGCCTACTTGAGCGGCCCACCCCAAGTTTGAAATCAAGCTAATATCTTTTGTGGTTTGCACGTCAGCACACTATGCCGTCAGTTCATACTTCACAGTAAAGCCACGTCTAGCGTCCCTGGATGTTGGACGGTTTGCACACAACACACATCTAAGTTAGGTCCCACCTACTGACGTGCTAAGGAGGGGTGGGCCCTATCCAGGTGGGCCACTAAATAGCTGGATGGTGTGGATAAGACATACATCAATGTGGGGTCCATCCGGGCAGGCCACACAGCCACATCATCACACAAAAATGAAAGAGAGAGGGAGAGAGAGAAATAAGGAGACACGTGCGATGGAGGGACCCCGACACTATGGGCCCTCCCTTCCATGCATTTCAATCGTACATCAAGTGGGTCCCAATACATGTGGGCCCACCAAATCAAACTAATGGTGGAGATCCCTTCTCCACCAAAATGAAAGGTCTAGATGACCTCTTTCAAACTTTGAAAGTAAACATCATGAGAATGATCATGAGAATCATAGTGGGCCATCATGGAGATTAGACCCATCATGGAATGATCAGACCCATCATGGAATGATCATGAGAATCATAGTGGGCCATCGACCACATCTAAGGTCCAAAATGAGATCCATACCATCAATCGGTAGCTCGACTTGGCCCATCATCAAAAGAATGAAATTTAAGCTTATAGAAGCACCCACCGTTCGATCTTCTTGGTCTGATGGAGAGTCGAGCTCCTTGTATCTCACTTTGACGGAAGGTGATGAGAGATGAAGGGCTAGGATGATAGATCTTAGAATAGGAAGTGGGCCACACACAACATCTCACTTTTCTCTCTTTGGAAATGCTTGGATGTCCACCATTTTTTGTCTCCTTTGTTGCTTGGAAAATGTGAAGAGAGAGAGAGAGAGAGGGTGGTTGTAAGAGAGGTGTGGGGGTGAGTGATGGATGTGAGGTGATAGTTGTACTTGACTTGAGAGTTGACTTGGTAGGTTGCTTAACTTGTGGAGAAAGAAAGCATGGGTTGTGTACTTTGATTGATTGATTGATTGATTGATTGATGGGATAGGTTGTAGAGCTTCTCTTGGGTTTGCAAATGCATAGCGTTTCTTCGAAATAAAAGTCGGCCCATATCTCCCTGCCAGGGTATCGGATCGGTGTGCAAGACGCGGCGTTGGAACCGCGGCGACGATGCAGTCGCAATGGTACAAGTCTCGGATTAAGCCAACTCAACTCTACGGGATACGACTTAGGGTCGCACGCAAACGCCGATTACAGATCGCGGGTTGCCGGAATTCGACGGGAAGGATCGCGGGAGTCTACGGAACAGTATGGACTAGGATACGGGCCTTACATTACTTCTTCTTCTTCTTCTTCTTCTTCTTCTTCTTCTTCTTTTTCGATTTTGTCATATTTATATTTTCTTAACAATGAGTTTGTGCTGTATCACGCTTCCTTTTTTCACATTAATAAATGTGGACAACATGATGTTGGTGATTCTCAAATAAAGAGGGACATAATGGACTCGTTATCCAACATTAGAGAGTTTGTTAAAGCTACCCAGTTCGTTGGTCAAAGATCAGGTTTGTTGGTCTTCACCTACTTGTTTGTCTACTGTCAAGCGGGCATTCTTTATGAGGAGCTATTATTTTTCTGTGAATGCTAAATTCTGCAAATTATTAGTCTCAACTCTCAAGTAACCTAACCTTGTTATTTGTTTGGTTAGGGCTTGATCTAGATGTTAAGATTTTACTGGCTTCAGTATACAACTTGTACATCTGTGCATGTTAGCTCTAAATAGAAAATACATGACAGGAGTTGGCTACCACTATCTCTCAATCTCTTTATTCTAGATTATTGTGATTCAACTTCTAGATGAATTAGATATTCTAATATTCTAATTGACCCTTTCAGTTATTAAGGCCTGATCTGCAGGACAGTTGTTCGATTAAATGATTAGAAGAATCGAGGCATTTAGAGAGGAAGAAGTGCGATGATCACTACAACTCAACCAGTTGCATGTGAACTAGCTAAAAGGCGAAATTGTTACATGTGCAGGACTGCTAAGGCGAAATTGGATTTATGTCACTTCTCCAATTTGATCAAGCACCGTAACTCTTATTTTGGTGATAGTGGTCATTTACTTTTCATAGGACTTATGTAAATTCACATTACAACATTGAAAAATGTCTACCAAATCAAAAAGGCTCTCAGAGGAGTGAAGGTTGAAGTGACTGATCGAGGAAATGTTCGGCGAAAATATCAGATTTCGGGATTGACATCGCAACCCACAAGAGAACTTGTGTATGCTTTTCTACTTGTATTTGCTCATTAATTCCCCATCAGTTTAGTAATTTTGCAAAGTTAGATGTCACATCCTTTACAATTTGACTGAAATACTTTAGTTGTGACATTAGACTCTTTGCAATAATGCTTGTGGGATTTTTGTGTTCTCATTGCCAGTCCCAAGCCCGGAAAAAGGAAGGCCATGTAAGGTTGGCAGTCAACATGAAACTTATGCCACAGCTTTATATCATGAATGCTAATGGCAGAAGGTTGACCCCAATTAGTTGGGATAAGGCTTAGATGATGATGATGATGATGATAACTCTAGTGGGCTACGCTACAGTACACTTTCCACAATTTAGTACTAATTTTTTTGGTAATTAATCCACTGTTGTGAGGTAGAAATGCGAGTCACTCTAACCATCTAAATTTTGGGGTGCCCTTTTAATGGAGCATAGCCTCAAACAATATACTAGTTAGATGATCTTAACCATCTGACTTTACTTGTTCGACTTGTAGATCTAATCATCTTAATTTTGACTATCAATTTGATGAGTTCCCAAAATTTAGTAAACTTTGGCAAATGCTTATGCTCAGAGTAATCACATCAAGAACTTCTTTGAACTAGAAGAAAACATGTTCAAACAAGGTTGACATCCCTTCATTAAAAAAGAATTTTTAAAAAAATAAAAAAATAAAAAAAAATAAAAAAAGAAGAAAAGAATAGGATGAGGAATGGCGTTCATAAATGAATGGCATGGAATAATGTAGTAGTCTCTGGCTCTCTTCAATTGTACATAATGACTGTCACAAGGAGATGAAATAAGCTCCATATTGATATTTTTCATGATTCCATTTCATCCCACAAGTTTCCAGTTGATGACCACTCAACTATGAAATCAGTTGTTGAATACTTTCAAGAGATGTATGGCTTCACTATCCAACATACATATCTTCCATGCCTACAAGTGGGGAATCAAAAGAAAGCTAGCTATCTTCCAATGGAGGTACAGGTTTTGACATTGATTTCCTTCCTAGAGATTGATTTACTAGATGGCCATGAACCTTTGGGCCATATCCAAGAAGGCATGTGATGATTGTGATTTGCTAGGCCTGCAAAATTGTTGGGGGACAACGTTATACTAGAAGATTGAATGAGAGGCAAATCACTGCTCTACTGAAGGTTACATGCCAAAGGCCAAAGGATATGGAAAATGACATTTTGCAGGTATGAAATCAGTCTCTACAATCCATTCACTACACCAAAATTGTTTATTAGGTACAGCTAGTGTTTTGGTTCAGAAACGATATTAAGTCGTTTCTAATTGCACACGGTTCTAAACCGTTTCCGAATGCAGGGACTATACCCTCTTTCCACGTACGGCACTTTTGCTTTCCCTTTTTCTTCAATCTCTTGTCTCAAATCTCTCTCTCTTCAAATCTCCAATCGTTGTTCTGCCCTCCTGCTCGTCCTGCTCTTCTTCTTCTCTACACTCCTTCAACACCAAAACTCCAATCTCCTTCTCCTCTTCAAACCCTAACATCTCATCTCTACATTCCCATTTCCTCAACCCTTCCTTTTCCCTTTCTCTCCCTCTCTCCTTCTCAACCCAAACCCAAACCCTCCTCTCCTAACATCCTCACTGTCTGCATGTCCTAGGATGACGCTCTCTCCTTTATCCGATTGATAGTCGAAGGCAAAAATTTCGAGGTAAATTCTCTCTCTTTCTCTCTCTTCAGAAAACTCAGGTAAAAATCTCACTTCAAATCCATTGTCATTTTCTCGTTAATTACAGCTCACGAAAGTAGTGAAACGCCAGATTTACACCCATAGAAGAATCCCTTTTCTTTTCTGGACAGATACAGAGACAGGATGATGATGATGATTTTGATGTAAGGGTTTTCTTCCACGAGGTCTCTTGCTATCCTCCACAACAAGATGCAGCAGCAATAGCTACTTCTTTTCTCAACCTCCTTCCTCTATGATGATACCCAGAAATGGGTCATATCTTCTTTTATTATTATTATTATTATTATTATTATTATTATTATTATTATTATTATTATTATTATTATTATTATTATTATGATTTTGTGATGGGGAAGGTTTTTTTTAGGTAAAAACATCCTTTGCAAAATGTGAATTAATTAGGTGTGCACGTGGGGTGTTTGGTGAAATTCCGCTGAAAAAGTACGCTTTCTAGAGGGACTCTTAGAGGGTGGGGTATTTGAGTTTGTGATAATTGAGTGGAAGATTGACTCTTTTTACTTAAATTTTCATTGGGTTTTGTTGTCTGCAATGTGCCAAGGAAATTTCATTGCAGCATGTCATTTCTTTGGAGATCACTGGCACGGGGAATTGATTGTTATTCATGGGCCCTACATGCCATGCAGTGGCACGCTTGCAAGATCAGAGCAGTTCATCCATGTGGTCCCGAGGTGGATGGGACCGGGCTAAAAAATCAGCCCACCCCACTTACCAAGTAGGTGACACTTGATGTTGAAATGTGAATCGTTGTTTAGTTTTGTTTAGCCATATAATTTTAAAGGCATATTTGATTGGGAAGATATTCCCGATGCCATGTTATCGCATGGATGCTAAGTCATGTGTTGGTGAGGGGAACAATACATGTATTTATAGGAAAGAGAGCTAGAGAAGTTTACTTATCACACTTTTCCCCAATAGGGTCTCCACACTATTAGGTTTCCAGGTATCCATATCCAACTTAATAACAGTGTATATGGACCACGGTTCAAGTGTTCTACTCCAAACATATTTTCAATGATCACAACCTTAATGAGAGCCACTGAATCACTCAATTTGAATGATTCAATGGTATGATTTAAATTGATGATTATGTGTGGCCCACTTGATGGAATCTTACATGTTCATAATGTTCAAATGACCTTTTAACTGTTAATAGCACTATGTTTCTTACGATGATACCATTTTATCTATCGAGGAGTACAAAAACACTGGTTACTTTGGAATTGATGCAACTTGAGAGGAAGAAGTCACATAGAAGGGATGATGGGAACCCACAAAAGTGTCATGATGAAGGCATAAGAACAGGAATGATGTCTGCCATGTGTCACATGAGTTACGACACACAATTGGCGGGTGTAGACAATGTCTTGTCTGGTGGGTCTCACCATATATGGGTTTAGACAAGGTTTCCATGCCTCTCTTTAAAAGAAAGCCATTTCCCCACGTGCAACCACTACAGGATTTGAATCCAGATGAGCCTGTTTCCATGCCTCTCTTTAAAAGAAAGCCATTTACTTTTGATTCTGTAGTTGATTCGGATTTTACCCAGGTTCGGAGCTCAGATCTTACACAGTCAACTAAAGTTCTACATTTAGCTTTATAAATATTTAGACTATATTTAAATTTGAATTTGAATTTGAATTTGTTTATGGATTCTTTAAATACTTTCATGCTTTTAATTGGATAGTCTTCTATTTGTTGAATTCATTTCAAGGTTTTTTGAGACTCTGATCAAGCTATTAGCTTTGAAAGAATTCCAAGTATGCTACATTAGCTTTTTTGTTTTTCCTTTCTCAGGAATTACATGGACTTCAACTCAAGAATACACATGATATACTCATGTTTTCAGTTTATACTAGTGAGGTCCATGATTCATTTACACAGAGCATAAGTCTTAGCTTGGAAGGAGGGGAAAATGAAGGTTAGTCCTTTCATATTATTAATATAGTATTTTTTCTAAGGATGACATTAGCACACCAACCCCATAACCAGCTTGGTGGTAGTAGCCTTCCAACAATAGGTTGGGTTTAAATTGGCACAACTAAAACCATTCAGGTAGTTTGCAATAGCCTTAAAACTTACTAAAATAACAGTATTGTAGGCAATTTTATACAACTATATGGGCTATATAGGTTGTACGGTTATATATGTACTAGCAAGTGGTTGATGTAGAGGCATATATATGAGTAAAATTCTGAATTTACTCTCTTATCTTGCGCATTGGGTGTTTATACAATTGTATGGTTATTCAAAGCTCTATGATTGATATACAAAACATAATAATTCAATTGCCATTGGGTTACTTCACTTTTGTTAGGTTGAATTTTCCATGCAAGTGTGGTGGATGTTGATGTACATGTTGAGTATATTCATGCTTCTTTGGCGTTACCATATCTTTTTCTATGAAAAAACAATTATCTTCATAGCATCTAGCAAATTTTATTTAGATGTCCTTATGCAAGATAGGTGACCTATGCTTGTACTATCTTTGTCGCTGATGTAGAGTGATGTAAGGATAAATGGCTCTTTTGATTCTATTCTTCAATCTCATCAATATTAAACTGGCCCACGATAAACTTTAACCACTAATATAGGTGATAGCAGGGTTTGATTGTAGTACTAAGCATCGTAAAAATACAAAACTTGTTGGAGAAATTAATTTCCAGCTGCTAAGAACTAAATTCCAACTGCTATAACACTTTCCCATTTAGTAGAAGTTGTTTTCTAGTGATTGGAAACCGTTTTCGACAATTTGAAGTTGTTTTCTAGCCATCAAAATTTAGATGAAATTCTCGACAAAAAGTGTTGACTTCTTTTATTTTTCGTTTTCTTATTTATGTAATTATTACATGCTTTTATAATTTGGTGGTAGACACTCTCCGGCACACATAATCACAAGACTAAGTTGAAGAATATATCTTTCAGGTTTTGACACTATTTGCAGGAGCACTATTGGAAAAACAAGTTGTAGTCATATCCCCAAATTTGGTGAGTTGATACTTGTGTTTGGATGCTTTCCAATTCAATTTTTTACGAGATATATATATATATATAACCTCAAATAAAAAAAAAAGTTCATGCCTCTTTTGGAAATGTGTGGCAAGAGCCCTACTGAGTTTTTGTTAAGAAACACTACGACAAAACAGGGAATTGTGGATAGTTTTTAAACAGGGGATTGCCAAGCAGTTTGTTACTTTGAATATCTTAAGAAGATGAATTAAACACAACCACCTATGGTAGTTCAACAAGACGACTTGCAGACCTATTATTTGTTATGAAATGGTGTCAATTCTCCAATTTATAATGCCAACATCAATTTCAATCTTGTTGAGAAAAGAAGATAGCTGAGCTTTGTAGTCTATTTAAACAAATGTACTTGGACAATTTATGATAACTAGACATTTCATTTCAACAAAGATGCAGGATCCAAGACCACTATTGTATTCACATGTTGCATTACAACATGAAACACCCTGGCCATTATCATCTGTACATTGTAGATATTGATGAAAACTATAGTTCCGACAATGACTAGAGATGTATCTGTTTTATCAATGGTAGGAAAGATTGAAAGAAACAAACACACACACAAACACAAAGCTCTGCCATATCTAGTTCAGTTGTGCTAAAGGGAGCACCATGGGAAGTCAATCGCTTATTAAGGAAACGAAATCAAAAATGAAAAACTTTGCCTCTTCAGATGGTTACCTCGGGTATTCGTATTTCACGATTGGTAGCTTCATCAGCTGCAACAAAAGGGTCGGTGACCATGCCATTTGTGACTTCTTTAAAAAATGCTTCCTCAGTTGATGACTTTGGAGCAGGAGTAGGGGTCAAGCCAGGAACTAGAACAAGACCTCCATGGCTAATTGGGTTCCTAGCATCTTCCACACTTATCCTGTTCTCATTGTTTACAACTCTTATATTGCTTCCTGCTACATGCTCTACGAGGTTTGGTTCCTTGGTCAGGTTAGCCATCGATTCTTCTACCAAGTTAACCAGTAAATCCCCTGTTGCATTAGCCTCTGATACATTTATCAAATCAGCCAGTGGTTCCTCTATTACTTTCTGAAGATCTGCATTTTCCCAGTCTTCAGAAATTATTATTGTATTCTCAGTTTACCAAGTCTGGAAACACTGGTTTGGGCTGGGCTGCCATAAAATCTCTCCGTTAATTCCTTTGAGTATGAACTGCATGTATTAGTAAATTTTTAGAAGTTCAAACCCATATTTAATCATGATTAAACTTCAATAGCACATCTAGTGGCTAATTGTAGAATGATTTCTAGCAAAAAGATTGTTCCATCCAACTATCATGAAATTTGCACCAACTATCATGAAATTTGCACCTTATTAGATTGCTTAATCATTAAATATCATGAGCTTTTGTTTGGTTTGCATTCTATAATCTATAATCTATACCTGTACCAATAATTTATCTAAACTCAATCTCGTGATTTTAGAACTTGTTGTAAGTTGAATTTCAATCCTATTCTGAAGCTTCAATTAAACTAAATATGATTATTTTAAAAATGATTTGAAGCCAATTTTGTAGTTGTAATCTAAGAAGCATTCTTATAGCTTGATTTAAACAATCTGTTATGTTTAAGAACATGAAGTGAATTTTGCAGTTTTTCATTTTGCTGGAGTATGTGCTAGTTTAATTCTTAAAACTGATTTGAAGCCAATTTCATACCTGTAATCCTCTTCTTTACAAAGATACTAGCAAGAAGATGCTCATGAATTCTTCCAGTACATGTCCAGCATGCTGGACAGGCTTCACAGTTTCTACGTGGACTTGAAACTGCAAGATGAGCCGTCATCTTCACATGCTAACAGCTTCATAAACCAGATTTTTGGAGGTAGTCTTAGAAGCCAAGTATAAGCTATAACAGATAATACTTCTTTAGCCATTTTTTTTTTAATTTCTATACAAATCAGATATGACCATTAATTCAATGCATGAGATTGCAAGCTATAACAGATGTCTCATGTGTATCTTTGGTGTTTTCTTTCCAATATCCTTTGAAAGTTTTATGATTGGAAATTATTTTGATCTTTGGAAGTACATATTCAGCATAGCATCCACTTACCTGCATTACGGGCTTGTACTTAGTTTTCACCCTATCATATATGTTCATGATCTTTGTTAATTGTGAATTGCTTCATGGATATGTTAGAATTGATGCATTTGTTTTCTATGTATCAGGAAAGTACACAAGTATGGTAAAAGCACAACAAGAGAGAGTTGGGATATTGTTGTGGATGAGGAAACCTATTATGAGTAAGATTGCATTCTATTTCATAAATCCAGGATGCATTTGGATGTGTAAATGCAATTGAACCTTTGGCCTTTGACACATAGGCATGAGCATGTGCACATTTATTAAGTGTGGAACATAAAAAAGACGCTTAAAAGCTAAAAATTGATTGCACCCAAGCAAATCTCAGCAGGATATTCAAAACCTGCATTTAGGGAGATAATGTCAACACGTGGTGGCATTGAACATCAGTAACCACTTTTGTGTGAGATGAGGAGTTTGTCTCTCAGCCAACGGTTTTTTAATGTCCTTTGCATAAGTCCCCAGTCATGGACAAGGTCCCAGTATGTACTGACAACAGTTGCAATTGCTGAAGTGATTGCAGCCAGTACCCTCCAACCCATTCCCTTTTCTATCACTCATGCATTTCATTTTAACATTATCATGTCAGTATCAATACCAAATAATGAATTTGATCTTAATCTTTTTTTAGCATATGGAAATACCTTTTTAGGACGAGAATGATACTAATTACGAAGAAGAAGTGGGAGGTTGTTGATGAGTTTGACAGTGACTTTAATGAGGTTTTGGAGCTGGCTGGGAATGCTGCTAGAGACAATAAGAAGTCCCGCATCATTCCAAGGCATGTTCTTTTAGCTGTGAGAAATGATGAGGAACTAGAGAAATTCAAGCCAGTGTGACAATTTCAAGTGGTGGTGTTTTGCCAAACATAAACTCTGTTCTCTTGCCTAAAAGTCTGAGAAAGAGAAGTCTGAGGAAGCTTCAATCTCTAAAAAAAAGGATTGATTGGGTTGGGATGAATGCTTGGGCCCCACTTTGTAATTCTTATTTAATGGATATTTTTGGAATTTCTTCAAATTTGTAATTTTGGTCTTAGTGTTGGGATGGTTTTTGCTGCTTTCTTTTCTTTTTCTATATTTTGTAAATAGAGTAATCTTACTGTTGAGGTTTAGATGTATGTGCTTCAGCAAAAGGATGCAATAGATGTTATCATTGGATCTCCATCAATGAAGTTTTTGTAGGTTTTAAAAATAGAAGAATATAAAAAAGCAGGGTTTTAAATTGTTCCTAAAATTGTTTCCAAAATCTGACCGTTGGTAACGGAACGGTTTAAAACCGTTCCTAAAGTACTGTCCCTAAAATTTGAAACGGTACCCAAAACGGTTCTAAAGCGTTCCTGTTTTTTTGCGACGCCTCATTTAGGAACGGTTTTAAACCGTTCCTGAAGCAGTTTGGAACGGTTTAAAACTGTTCCTAATGACTATTTTGGTGTAGTGTCATACCATGTTGTCATCAAAAACAATGCCACAATCACTGCTCTGCATCCGTTGAAGTCTTCCTTGGGTGCGTAGTAAATGTAGAAAGAAAGAAATATCTGCATTTGATGGCCTTGAAAGAAAACTTACAAAGACTCACCCATCTGACGCCTTGTTTTTACCATGAACTCACGAGCAAGGTGTTGAATGGGGGGGGGGGGGGGGGGGTTCGATGTAACGACCCGTAAATTTCCGTACGTTGGCTCGAGTACCACCTCGACCAGAAATCAATTAGGATTAAATCCTTTAGAAATTTAACAAAATTAACTAAGTGCTAAACTCGATTAGCCATGGAATCCATTGGGATCACTTTAAATACGATCTGCAAGACCCAAAACTTGCAAAATCAGTGACTCTAGGTTACCCTAAAGTTTAGAACCAAACTCATTACCCGGCTGCTCTCGGGAATGAAATGAAACTTCGTATTAGGTCTAGACCGCACATTGGAAGTCCGATTAACACGAAGTTAAGGAACTAGGACCGCCTCACTGGGCTTGACAATCATCTCAAAAATCAGGTCCAGCCGATGTCCCACGGCCATTCGTTTGGATCCGGAGCGAGGGAGTGTGAAAAACACTATTCCTTTTACAAAATAAATATCTGGAATAGTGATCTGGCACCATTCGCTTGCGCATCAGTATTAAGCAACCAGACCGTCAAAATCAGACCAAATTACACCCTCGGATTAAGAAAAATTTCAGGAACATTTACATGTACTTGGAATTTCGAATCGTGGCCCACTGACCGTTGAACTGAAAGTGGTCCGCCACGTGCGATCTGGGAATCCGATCGAGTCGAAAACGTAATCCCACATAGATCCATGTGTGGTGAATTTAAGTCTGACGTTTGGCTCAAGGAGGGCCACCAGAACCTCTCTTTTGAGCTGAAAAAGTGACGAAATAACTATATTAGCAGTAACCCTTGAACCTAAGTCTATTTTGGGGAGGTTTTAAGCTATAAAAGGAGCTTAGAACAGCCCCTCTCATAGCCATACGAATTTGGGATAAAACTCTAGAGAGAGAGAGAGAAAAGGGAGAGAAGAGCTTGGGATTTGTGGGAGAACTTCCTCCTGCTGCTTTCGATTATCGCACGGCCTACACCGCCTCTTTCCAGGCGCTTTCCCGGAGGTATCCACTCCGTTTGAAGGTGAGAAACCCTAACCCTAGGTCTGATTTGAAGTATATAGGTTATAGGTCATAAAAAGGCTAACCGATTTCGCTCTTTAGGCAAGAAAACTCCCGAATACGGAAGCTCACCAAACCTTACAGATCCGTTGAGATTCCAAGGGCAAAGGTGAGGACTTTAGGTGTATAGGTTACGGTTTTAAATGCTTTCAATGTCAAATAATGATAGATTCATGATCTGCATGCAATTGCACATGTACAAAGTGCTTTCCGTTTCCTGTTTCGATTAACGTTGTAGAATATGGAATTTCACGCTCTAGGTATACGTAGAAATACCGTATACGTATTTTTTTTGGGGAAAATGTTTGACATGTTTATTTAATGTATGATTATATGATATATGGATAAAATACTAGTTTGGCGAAAGGAATCGCCGAAATACATGTTCACTTGTAAATACCAAGTATGTTGAAATTGTGCATTCTAGAAATACCGCATATGTGTAAATTTTGGAAATGCAATTGTAATGATTATTTGCTGTATGATTATGGTATACATGGATAAAATACTCACTTGGCGAAAGGATAGCCCTAATACGTATTTTGCTAACATACGTCATGTATGTTGGAATTGCGTACTCTAAGTGTTTGTGTAAATGCTTGTGTGTGTAAATGCTTGAGTGTTAGTGCCTTAGAGAGGTGCTGACATGGAATTCTTGACTACCTTAGAGACATGTAGGATACCCTCCATGTGGTGGTTCGCTATAACCACTCACTTGTGATGTGTATGTAATTGTATCCCTATTTGTATAGTACTTTACAACATGCTTTACTTCGTGCTTTACAACATGCTTTACTTCATGCTTTATAACATGCCTTATGACATGCCTGTTAACATGCTTGTATTACTTGGTTTATCATGCTTTACTCCACATGCTATGGATGAAGATTGATTGAGTTTGGGACTATGCCCATAGTCCAGACATTCGGTATCAGACTTGAGGTTGTGGCTGAGATTCATGTCGCCACAAGGGGTGTGTCTGACGAACCCGAGTCATACTCCGGTTGGCGATAGTGGTTGGCCACACGGAGTGCTTTTGCGCTCTATATCGCCCAACTTGTTGTGCGCTCGAGTTAGACTGACTCGTCAAGTAAATTGATATGTTGAATATGTGTTCACCATGTTTGGTCGCTACTGCTTGAACCTAGGGTACCAAACTTACCAGTGGCGATCCCGTTAACCATGGTACCTCGATCCGCTAAGACTCATGAGCCGGACATGGTGGTATGAGACACCGTGGCTGAGCTGTCGGCCTATGCTGGGGCCAAGTGCCTCCCCATAGTGATCATTGAGCAACCTAAACTCGTGAGCAGAATACGGTGGTATGGGACACTGTATTCGAGCTGTCGGTACTTACGGCGAGAGCCGAGTACGGTGAGACCTGTACTCGTGCTGACGGGCGACGAGTCCTCCGTAGTATCTTCGAGTATACTCCAAGGGTCTGTGATTGGCGATGAGTCTTTCACAGCAACTAGAGTATGAGTTGAGCCGAGTACGGTGAGACCTGTACTCGAGCTGACGGCTAGTGATTGAGCCGAGTACGGTGAGACCTGTACTCGAGCTGACGGCCAGCAATTGAGCCGCATACGGTGAGATCTGTATCCGCGCTGACGGGTGACGAGCCCTTTGCGATGCCTTCGCTATGCCTCTCAAACCATAATATCGTATGAGATTAACTAGGATTGATGATCGTAGAATGGATCATGTTTGGGAATGATATAAGGGTGGTACCTTAGTTTCCCAATACTGCTGTTTGAAATGGACTAATAATAACTCGGTAATCATGATTATCATCGCACCGCATGTGCTTAGTAGATGTGGCGCACTGAGGGAGTTAAGCATTCGCGAACGTAAGATGATGTCGCATGAGGGTGGTTTGGCAAGGGCATACAGCATCATGACATTTCATTCTCGCACTTAATAAGAGTAGTTAGAATTGTTTAATTTGTACTGCTTTATCATTACCGCTTGATTGAATTGATAACATGTTAACCTATGCTTTATTGTTCCACTGAGTTAGCTACTCACTCCCACGTTACGGGACGGTGTTTGCAACACCAACCAGACTCTATCGCAGGTATAGATGGCGCGACGGTTCAGGAGCCGGAGCCCGATTTCGACGAGGACCAGGATGAGTTCTCGTTTATGCAGTATTCGGACGGCTTTGCTTAGGCCGATAGCATCGCGGGGATTACAGGACACATCTTTAGATTGTATTTTGATTTTTGACTCTAAAAACAGTACATGTATATGGGTACACAGTTAGCGATCATACTCTGATGTTCATAAAAAAACTTTTGTTTCCTTACATACTTTAAATATACAATTTCAGTCTTCCGCTTGCCTTTATACAATTAAACTGGAGTATGAATTACTGTTTTGGTATAATCTCATTCATGTTTATTGCTCTAACTTAGACAACATCTAACCATCATTGTGTATATTGCATAAGTGATGCGTTGGAACTCGGGAGTTGAGTTTATACTCGACCCCCGAATTTCAGGGCGTTACAAGTTGGTATCAGAGCATGATTTTGATTAAACCGGACCTGAGTTATGATCCCACGACGTCCACTGGCGCATTACAACTTAGGAGGGTGCGCAAGAACATAGAAACAGTCATAGGTATTCCGATTTCGTCAATCGTCGAAGTTCACTAAAGTCGAACGCCGAAATCGAGTCCGTATTCAACCATGGTCACACGGGTCGACCTTAAAACATTCCTAGACCGTTCAGAACCCTTTAAATAGGGATACCAAGTAATGAGAATGAAATCAGAAACAAAATACAACTAAGACTCCTAGAATTCGCGACTTATTATAAGGTCGTGATGTCTACTAGTGCGCAAGGTTTTCAGCAAAAAATAGTAAGTGTCCTATTTAGCTTCACCAACCGTCCTCCTAATTATTCTAAGTTCTTTGCGCGATGAGTGCAACTCCTAAAACCCAACGGATGGAGAGTAATTAAACTAAAACTACCATTTTTAGCAAAATGAAATTGAAACGGGGAAATTACCGTCAATCGGAGGGTTTTCTCACAATTCTGGGCTGCGTAACCCAACATAGCAGGGTTGGTTGGCTTCATTAGCTCGTTCTACCCCAAATTCATATATTTTACGTCAGATAACTCATTCCGGATTGCAAGTTACGTTCGATTATTCCGAGACTACCCGAAATGGAGCAAATCGGGATCGAGGGGCCAAACGGAACACTTTTGGAGGGATCCAAGGTGGGACCCAGGGATTTTTGGGGCCCAGGGGACTGGAGGATCACAACCATGGAGCCCCATTCCCAAAATTCCAAATTTTTTTGGCGAGGCCTCGCCGGTTTTCGGGTTGGGCCGGGCCCGCAGTTCGGGCCGGTCGACTTTGGGGGTCCCTACAACCCCCTGCCCTAGCTCCCTTCCTAATCCCATTTCAAAAAACACCCCTTCCTTCACAAACCCCCTCCCTTGGCCGTTTTTCCCTTCCATCTTGCTGCCCTTTCTTGTAAATCGCTTCTCCACCACTCTTCTCTACTGATTTCGACCACAACCCACCTCCCTCCATCGTGGAGTGCTGCCCTCTTCTCCATTTCCTCTTCTTTCCACTCGTTTGGACCCCCTACACGTTGTTGGAGGTCCCAAAACCGTGGGACCTATCTCCCAAACCGTCCCTCCCATCTTCTTTCTTCATTTCCCTAATCTTTTTCACCTCCCACGTTTGTTGGATCTGCTGATCATGGAGACCTTAGGAGATCAGCCCCTTTTTTCCTGTTTCTTCGATTTTCCATGGCACTTTTTGGTGTTGTGGCGGCCCTTTTCTCCATCTCCACCATCCTCTCTCTGATGGGCAAGAGGAAGAGTGCCGCTGATGAGGCCGGGCCTAGTCGCCCTACACGATCGAGGCGACCGCGAGGCGCCACCGCTAGCTCGAGCTTTGCCCGGGAGTTTCGCACGAAGCGGGACCTTGATCCCCGGATCCCTACCGAACGGGTGCAGTTGGCGGCGCTACCTCATGGTGTCTATGAGGACCGCAGGGTTCTTTTCAAAGCCCAGGTGGATGGTCGGCTATTTGGGGAGTATTATTTGTTTGAGCAAGTGGAGGCGGCCCTCTGGGGTCCGTTATTTGAGGTCAGGGGTCGCGCAAATTCCGGCACTGTCAGGGCCTTCTACGCCAACATTCGCGAGCCTTCGCTTGACCCTTTGCAGTTTCGGCTCGTAGTTGGGGTGGATCTATTCGTCACCGTTGATGTGAAGATGATCGCGCGGCTTATGAATATGCCCCTTGGTGACGTACATGCTAGCGAGCTGAATTTGGCGACTGCTTGTGAAAGGGATCGTCGCACCCGAACCTTTGTGGTGGCCGACTAGCTGAATGGCAGCCAAACAAAAGCCTGCTAGCGTCCCACATGTCCGAAGACTTCCGCCTACTACACCACATCTTCACATATAATCTCTACCCCAGACACAGTAATCGCAGCGAGTGCACGCGCCATATGGTTGATTTTCTGTACCAAGTGGGGCAGCGGGCGAACTTGTGTGTGCCCACTTTCGTGTTGCGACAGATCGTGAGTGTTGCACGCTCCACCAGGAGTTCTGATTCGCTTCCTTTCGGCTGACTCATATTCAGGATCGCACGGGAGTATGGCTATAGTCTGGAGGCAGAAATGCCAGTACAAGTCCACCAGATTGACGAAAACACTCTCAAGCAGATGAAGCTTGGGGCACAGCGACAACGGGCCCGACAGGACGAGAGTGAGGATGAGATTGAGAGCGATGAAGATACGAGCGAAGATGGAAGTGAAGCTGAAGAAGAGGAAGAAGAACCTGAGGCTCAAGACACTGAGGAGAGTTCACCTCCTGCGGCTCAGGAGCAGGGCGTGGATCGGGATGCCTTTGATGCATGTTTGGCCCGTCTTGAGGAGGGTCAAGCCGCCCTGCAACAAAAGTCGGGCCAGTCCGAACCAAGCTTAGCAAGGTGTCTCGTACCTTAAAGGTCATCCTGTGTTGTCTGCAGGACAAGAATGCCCCTCCTCCATCGCCTGATTCGGATGCCTAGTCATCCACGTTGTTGTGTGTGGTTGTTGTTTGTTTTTGGTTACCGCGATAGGCGGTTTATGTTTTCATGTAGTTGATGTAATAAATAGTAGCGTGTTCTAAGTGTTTGATGTTGTGGATGTATTGGCTATCATGTGATTTCTGTCATGATTCATGTAACTCTGTATTCCATGTATTATGACAATTTTGGGTAAATGAAAGGCATGTAGCCTCTTTTGTTTTGATGATGTGTGGAATGCTTAAAGTGCTTTATGAAGTGTGTTGTGCTTTATCTCACAAATGTTCTACCCTATGTTGTATAGGGCATGCCGCGACAGTACACACGGAGCATGGCACATCTCCTTCTGACCGGCTCTATGGACCAGACTCCTTCTGGTAGTAGCGGTCCTGCGGACCGTGGGTTGGGTTCTGATCAGCCTCCTGCTGGTCCTACCGGTGGACTACCACCTTATACGCCCCCGGTCCGTGAGCAGTACCGACCGTCATCTTCTGCGCAGCATGACTCTTAGGCTGCTCCGCCGACTGATAGGTTTGAGCAGCTGATGATGATGATGCATCAGCAGCAGATGCAGCAGCAGCAGCAGCAGATACAGCAGCACCAGCACCAGCAGCTTATGGCCACTATCGCTGAGGCCTTGTCCCATGGTAGTAGTGCGACTCCACCTACGACATCCGCACATCCTGATGAGCATTCTGAGCCTCCTGCTCGGTTTGAGGATGTGCCTCTGCCCACATCCGTTGCACCTCCTACTGGAGATGTAGGTACACGTGGATTACTCGAGCGATTTGAGCGCTTGAGGCCTCCTTCATTTATGGGTTCTCACAGACCCGAGGAGGCAGAGTTCTGGCTAGACTGCATCTCCAAGATGCTACGGATGCTGCACTGTTCAGAGGCAGAGCAGGTCGAGTTGGCTTCCTTCATGTTTGAGAAGGAGGCCAGTTTATGGTGTGACAGTGTGCTGCGGACGGTCGCAGTAGATTTCGTGTGGACCTGGGAGGCTTTCGAGTCTCGGTTCCACGAGAAATACTACCCACAGACTTATCGGCACGAACGGGAGGATGAGTTCCTGCGCCTCAGGCAGGGAGGCATGACGGTGACGGAGTATGAGCACCGCTTCACTGAGTTGGGCCACTTTGTCCCAACTATCCTCGTCAATGAGCAGATGAGGATGCGTCGCTTCACTGGAGGCTTGCGACCTGACATACGGTCGAAGCTATGCTGCCTCAGTATTCCCACATACGCCGCGTTGGTCCACATGTCTATGACGGCCGAGCAGGATGTGGACCGATTGGCCAGATCGCGTGGTGCTATGGTTGCGAGGCCACGGCAGGATTTACAGAGCAGGCCTATCTTAGGCAAGAGGCATCGTGCTGATTCGCTCCCAGGCCGCAGCACCAGTTGTTCCTGTGAGACGCCCGCTTGTGACCTACACGTTTTGCGGAAAATCGGGACATCCTGCTGAGAGCTGCTTCTCGCGCATGAGGGCTAACGGATTTGCACCACCGCAGAGATTGGATCGCCCTTATCCACAGGCCATATCAGCTCCACCGCTACAGACCGCTCCTGCACATCCTTCTTTCCGACCTCCTGTGTCGCGCTTCAGGCCGCCACAGCGACCCTTGGCTCCTCAGCCGAACCGTCAGCAGCAGGCTCGTGTGTACACGCTTGTTGCCGAGGCACCTGAGACGTCGATCTCGGCTCCGACGGCTTTTGAGGGTACGGCTTATATTCATGGTACTCCCGTTTCTTTATTGGTGGACACTGGGTCCACTACCTCTATTATTTCTTGTGGGGCGGTTAAACGTCTATCTTTGCATACGGTTCCCACTAAGGGAATGAGACTCACTACGGCTACTGGGACCTGTTCGGATGTCACGTGGTTATGTGAGGATTGCTCGATAGTTTTGGGTAGCAGCACAGTGCTCGTCGACCTCATTGTTGCTCCACTATGACACTACGACGTTATCCTTGGCATGGATTGGCTCGCCAAGATGAGGGCGGAGATAGATTGCGATGCTCAGATTGTGACTGCCTATGGACCTGATGGCACAGCTTTCACGTTTCCAGTGTAGGTCAGTTGGCCCTGCCGTGTTGATTGTTATGCTGCTTTACTTGTGCCGATTGATGGTCCGACATTGGAGGGTACGCCGGTGCTTCGGGAATTTGTTGGTGTGTTTAAGACTATTCCTGGTTTACCTCCTCGGCGCGAGATTGATTTTACGATTGATCTTACGCCTGGTGCGACGCCCATCTCGTTGCCGACTTATCGTATGCCTCCATGTGAGATAGAGGAGCTGCGGAAACATATTGACAAGCTTGTAGAGAAAGGTTTTATACGACCTAGTGTGTCTCCTTGGGGAGCACATGTGCTATTTGTGAAGAAGAAGGACGGGTCGCTACGGTTATGTATTGATTACCGTAGGTTGAACCAGGTCATGGTGAAGAACAAATATCCTTTGCCCAGGATAGATGATCTGTTTGATCAGTTAAGAGGGGCGAAGTATTTTTCGAAGATTGATCTTCAGTCGGGGTGCCACCAGTTGCGCGTGAGAGATGAGGACGTGCAGAAGACAGCCTTCATGACGTGCTTTGGGTACTATGAGTTCTTGGTGATGTCGTTCGGCCTGACGAATGCACCAGCCGTGTTCATGGATTTGATGAACCGGGTATTTCGGCCCTTCCTATACCGATTCGTCATCGTCTTTATTGATGACATCTTGATATACTCTACGAGTCTGGAGGAGCACGAGGAGCACTTGCGAGCGGTGCTGGGTACACTGGAGAAGAACCAGTTGTTCGCACAATACAAGAAGTGCGACTTCTGGCAAGAGGAAGTCAAGTTCCTGGGACATGTAGTGTCCAAGGATGGGATAGCAGTGGACCTTACTAAGGTAGCTGCGGTTCAGGATTGGCAGCAGCCTGAATCAGTTACCGAGGTGAGGAGTTTCCTTGGTCTGGCTGGGTATTATAGATGCTTCATTCGGGACTTCTCGAAGATTGCCATGTCATTGTCTCAGTTGACTCGGAAAGACCTGAAGTTCGCCTGAAATGAGAGGGCGAAGGCAGCTTTTAAGGAGCTGAAGGACAAGTTGACGTCCGCCCCTGTGCTAGTATTGCCAGAGCAATGGGAGAAATACACGATATATACTGACGCGTCTCGCGTTGGTTTGGGTTGTGTTCTGATGCAGAAGGATAGGGTGATTTCGTATGCCTCGAGACAATTAAGGAAGCACGAGGAGAATTACCCTACACATGACCTGGAGTTGGCAGCTGTCATCTTTGCATTGAAGCTCTGGAGACATTACCTCTACGGAGAGGAGTTCGAGCTTTTCTGCAATCACAAGAGCCTTAAGTACATATTCACACAGCGAGACTTGAATATGAGACAACGCCGATGGATGGAGACCTTGAAGGACTTCAAGTTCGAGGTTTCCTACCATCCTGGCAAGGCGAACCTTGTGGCAGACGCGTTGAGCCGCAAGAAGGCGATTGCATTTGCGGCACCACTGATGATAGCCGAGTGGGACATGATGGAGTTCGTGTGGGACTTCGAGCAGAGACTCACTGTCGAGGAGCCATTTGAGTGTGTTGCGCACGTTCGGGTGCGGCCACTTATTGACGACAGGATTGTTGAGGCCCAGGAGGGCGATATACGGCTGTCTGAGCTTCGAGAGCAGGCTAGCGACGTCGAGGATTCCTAGTGGAGAGTTGGTTCTAATGGAGGTCTACGATTTCGTGGCCACTTATGCGTTCCTGATGTGCCTGACTTGAGACCCGAGCTTCTCGAGTCTGCCCATAACTCGAAGTTTGCGATGCATCCTGGTAGCACGAAGATGTACCAGGATATGAGACGGACGTATTGGTGGGATAACATGAAAGCCCACATCGCTGAGTATGTGTCACGATGTTTGACGTGCCAGCAAGGTCAAGGCAGAACATCGCCGACCTCCTGAACTGCTTCAGCCCATGCCCATAGTAGAGTGGAAGTGGGACTTCATCTTCATGGATTTCATATCAAGGCTGCCGAAGACGAGGAAGGGACACGATTCCATTTGGGTGATTGTGGACCGTTGACCAAATCGGCCCATTTCCTCCCTATCAGAGTTACGAACTCTGCAGACGAGCTGGCTAGATTGTACATCAGAGAGATCGTCCGTCTGCATGGAGTTCCTTTAGAGATCATGTCGGACAGAGACACTCGGTTCACATCTATCTTGTGGACTCGTATCTAGGAGGCGATGGGTGTGAAATTGAAGTTCAGTATGGCGTTTCATCCTCAGACTGATGGGCAGACAGAGCGGGTGAATCAGATTCTGGAGGATATGTTGCGAGCATGTGTGTTGGACTTCAAGGACAGTTGGGATGACTGTCTTCCGTACGCAGAGTTTGCCTACAACAACAGCTTCCAGGCGACTATTGGCATGGCGCCGTATGAGGCCCTATATGGTCGTCCGTGTAGAGCACCGCATTGTTGGGCCGAGGTTGGCGAGCGTAGTCTGATTGGCCCGGAGTTGGTACAGGCGACTACGGAGAAGGTCAACATTATCAGACGTCGACTACTGACAGCACAGAGCAGGCAGAAGAGTTACGCCGATACGAGGCGGCGACCTCTTGAGTTTGAGGTCGGAGATCATGTGTTCCTTCGAGTTTCCCCTATGAAGGGAGTCCTTCGGTTTGGGAAGAAGGGGAAGCTCACACCGAGGTTTATCGGTCCCTTTCAGATACTGGATCGAGTGGGTGATGTGGCGTATCGTCTCGCTTTACCCACACCACTTGCGTCGGTATAGAACGTATTTCATGTGTCTATGCTGAAGAAGTACGTTCCCGATCCTTCGCATATCATCAGATGGGAGCAGGTACAGCTGAGCGAGGATGCTACGTATGAGTTGCGCCCGACATGTATCCTTGACAGGAAGGAGCAGGTATTGCGTAGCAAGGTCATTCCACTTGTGAAGGTGCTATGGACACATCATTCCGAGGAGGAAGCTACTTGGGAGACTGAGGCCGAGGTCAGGAAGAACTACCCTCAGATTCTCGAGGAATACGAAAAGGTATAAATTTCGAGGACGAAATTTTTGTTTAAGGGGGGTAGATTGTAATGACCCGTAAATTTCCGTACGTTGGCTCGAGTACCACCTCGACCAGAAATCAATTAGGATTAAATCCTTTAGAAATTTAACAAAGTTAACTAAGTGCTAAACTCGATTAGCCATGGAATCCATTGGGATCGCTTTAAATACGATCTGCAAGACCCAAAACTTGCAAAATCAGTGACTCTAGGTTACCCTAAAGTTTAGAACCAAACTCATTACCTGGCTACTCTCGGGAATGAAATGAAACTTCGTATTAGGTCTAGACCGCACATCGGAAGTCCGATTAACACGAAGTTAAGGAACTAGGACCGCCTCACTAGGCTTGACAATCATCTCAAAAATCAGGTCCAGCAGATGTCCCACGGCCATTCGTTTGGATCCAGAGCGAGGGAGTGTGAAAAACACTATTCCCTTTACAAAATAAATATCTGGAATAGTGATCTGGCATCATTCGCTTGCGCATCAGTATTAAGCAACCAGACCGTCAGAATCAGACCAAATTACACCCTCGGATTAAGAAAATTTTCAGGAACATTTACATGTACTTGAAATTTCGGATCGTGGCCCACTGACCGTTGAACTGAAAGTGGTCCGCCACATGCGATCTAGGAATCCGATCGAGTCGAAAATGTAATCCCACATAGATCCATGTGTGGTGAGCTTAAGTCTGACGTTTAGCTCAAGGAGGGCCACCAGAACCTCTCTTTTGAGCTGGAAAAGTGACGAAATACCTATATTAGCAATAACCCTTGAACCTGAGTCTATTTTGGAGAGGTTTTAGGCTATAAAAGGAGCTTAGAACAGCCCCTCTCATAGCTATACGAATTTGGGATAAAACCCTAGAGAGAGAGAGAGAAAAAAGGGAGAGAAGAGCTTGGGATTTGTGGGAGAACTTCCTCCTGCTGCTTTCGATTATCGCACGGCCTACATCGCCTCTTTCCATGCACTTTTCCGGAGGTATCTACTCTGTTTGAAGGTGAGAAACCCTAACCCTAGGTCTGATTTGAAGTATATAGGTTATAGGTCGTGAAAAGGCTAACCGATTCCGCTCTTTAGGCAAGAAAACTCCCGAATACGGAAGCTCACCAAACCTTACAGATCCGTTAAGATTCCAAGGGCAAAGGTGAGGACTTTAGGTGTATACGTTACGGTTTTCAACGCTTTCAATGTCAGATAATGATAGATTCATGATCTGCATGCAATTGCACATGTACAAAGTGCTTTCCGTTTCCTGTTTCGATTAACGTTGTAGAATATGGAATTTCACATACTCTAGGTATACGTAGAAATACCGTATACGTATTTTTTTTGGGAAAATGTTTGACATGTTTATTTAATGTATGATTATATGATATATGGATAAAATACTAGTTTGGCGAAAGGAATCGCCGAAATACATGTTCGCTTGTAAATACTAAGTATGTTGAAATTGTGTATTCTAGAAATACCGTATATGTGTAAATTTTGAAAATGCAATTGTAATGATTATTTGCTGTATGATTATGGTATACATAGATAAAATACTCACTTGGCGAAAGGATAGCCCTAATACGTATTTTGCTAACATACATCATGTATGTTGGAATTGCGTACTCTAAGTGTTTGTGTAAATGCTTGTGTGTGTAAATGCTTGAGTATTAGTGCCTTAGAGAGGTGCTGACATGGAATTCCCGACTCCCTTAGAGACATGTAGGATACCCTCCATGTGGTGGTTCGCTATAACCACTCACTTGTGATGTGTATGTAATTGTATCCCTATTTATATAGTACTTTACAACATGCTTTACTTCGTGCTTTACAACATGCTTTACTTCATGCTTTATAACATGCCTTATGACATGCCTGTTAACATGCTTATATTACTTGGTTTATCATGCTTTACTCCACATGCTATGGATGAAGATTGATTGAGTTTGGGACTATGCCCATAATCCAGACATTCGGTATCAGACTTGAGGTTGTGGCTGAGATTCATGTCGCCACAAGGGGTGTGTCTGACGAACCCGAGTCGTACTCCAGTTGGCGATAGTGGTTGGCCACACGGAGTGCTTTTGCGCTCCATATCGCCCAACTTGTTGTGCGCTCGAGTTAGTCTGACTCGTCAAGTACCCCGATATGTTGAATGTGTGTTCACCATGTTTGGTCGCTACTGCTTGAACCTAGGGTACCAAACTTACCAGTGGCGATCCCGTTAACCATGGTACCTCGATCCGCTAAGACTCATGAGCCGGACATGGTGGTATGGGACACCGTGGCTGAGCTGTCGGCCTATGCTGGGGCCAAGTGCCTCCCCATAGTGATCATTGAGCAACCTAAACTCGTGAGCAGAATACGGTGGTATGGGACACTGTATTCGAGCTGTCGGTACTTACGGCGAGAGCTGAGTACGGTGAGACCTGTACTCGTGCTGACGGGCGACGAGTCCTCCGTAGTATCTTCGAGTATACTCCAAGGGTCTGTGATTGGCGATGAGTCTTTCACAGCAACTAGAGTATGAGTTGAGCCGAGTACGGTGAGACCTGTACTCGAGCTGACGGCTAGTGATTAAGCCGAGTACGGTGAGACTTGTACTCGAGCTGACGGCCAGCAATTGAGCCGCATACGGTGAGATCTGTATCCGCGCTGACGGGTGACGAGCCCTTTGCGATGCCTTCCTATGCCTCTCAAACCATAATATCGTATGAGATTAACTAGGATTGACGACCCTAGAATGGATCATGTTTGGGAATGATACAAGGGAGGTACCTTAGTTTTCCAATACTGCTATTTGAAATGGACTAATAATAACTCGGTAATCATGATCATCATCGCACCGCATGTGCTTAGTAGATGTGGCGCACTGAGGGAGTTAAGCATTCGCGAACGTAAGATGATGTCGCATGAGGGTGGTTTGGCAAGGGCATACAGCATCATGTCATTTCATTCTCGCACTTAATAAGAGTAGTTAGAATTGTTTGATTTGTACTGCTTTATCATTACTGCTTGATTGAATTGATAACATGTTAACCTATACTTTATTGTTCCACTGAGTTAGCTACTCACTCCCACGTTACGGGACGGTGTTTGCAACACCAACCAGACTCTATCGCAGGTATAGATGGCGCGACGGTTCAGGAGCCGGAGCCCGATTTCGACGAGGACCAGGATGAGTTCTCGTTTATGCAGTATTCGGACGGCTTTGCTTAGGCCGATAACATCGCGGAGATTACAGGACACATCTTTAGATTGTATTTTGATTTTTGACTCTAAAAACAGTACATGTATATGGGTATTCAGTTAGCGATCATACTCTGATGTTCATAAAAAAATTTTTGTTTCCTTACATACTTTAAATATACAATTTCAGTCTTCCGCTTGCCTTTATACAATTGAACTGGAGTATGAATTACTGTTTTGGTATAATCTCATTCATGTTTATTGCTCTAACTCAGACAACATCTAACCGTCATTGTGTATGTTACATAAGTGATGCGTTGGAACTCGGGAGTTGAGTTCATACTCGACCCCCGAATTTCAGGGCGTTACATTCGAGCAACCAGAGGACTATGCTTTTGTCTAGAGGGCCACCAGGAACAATGACCCAGGGATCAAATACCGAGTGGCAAAATGTCAGCCCCTAAGTATGGTATTACAAGTCCATCTCAGAACCAAACATTTTTATCACCAGTAAAATTCCCTGAAATTCCGAAGACAAATCTTGAGACTTTGGAAAAAAAAAAAGGATGTTATGTACGTACGTCCATCCGCATAGCCATATCTATAGCTTTTATTTATAAGATGAATTTGAGAAAATGTGAAATTTTGTAACATTACGATCATATACTTGAAGGATTGTTGTACCTTGACAATGCAAGCTGGGTTGCCTAGCTTCTGAACATCAGCTATCACATGCCCACGTCCACGAGATAAGAGTGTAGACGGGGAGGAACATTCCATTAGGGTTCAACAAAGGGCCAAAATATCATACTTTTTTAAAAAGATAAAATATCAGACATTTATTAAACCACAAAATAACAAACGCAATACGGTAAAAGTACTTTTTAATGGGATGAGATAATATGTACATCTTCGTCAAGGACGGCCAGAAAATCATACTAGCCCCTATGCATCTAGAGAAACCACCCGAAACGTCTAAAGTGGAAGGCCATTTTCTCTTAACCATATGAGACTTTGTGAGGAATCCAACGAAACTGGACAAGCCTATGCATTAATTGTCAATTGGAAGGAACTCGAGCCCACCATCATCCCTGATAAACTAAAACCCTTGTTGTATGAATTCAAAGAAATTTTGCCCAATGAACTTCTCAATGGATTGTCTCTCATGCGAAAGATTCAGTACCATATCGACCTTATCCCCGATTTTAGCTTACCCAATCGTCCTCAATATCGGCTGAGTCCGAAGGAGTGCGATATTTTCCGAGGGCAAGTAGAGGAACTGATCCATAAGAGTTTTATCTAAGAAATCATGAGCCCATGTACTGCACAGGCCCTTAAAAATTAAAAAAAAATAATAAAAAAAATAATAATAAAATAAAAAAGAAAAAAGTGGACGAGGCTAACTAGATTCATTAATCAGCAAAATTGTACAGCCTTTCAGGCAGGATCAGGCAAAAAAACAACTGATCCTACCTATCACATAAGCTCATGTTATACACAGAAGAAAGGGAAAGAAAAAACGCCAGCCAAGAAGACCAATCCACGGGACCATCAGGGGCATCTTATGGCACCGAAGCCGGCCCTGTCCATAACGAGGGCTCCCCGAACCGAACGCGGAAGGGACGAACAAGAGTTGTAGATTCTGTTTGGGCTTCCATCACTTGCCAATCTGGTCAAAGCGTCTGCCACCGAATTACCCTCCCTGAAGATGTGCTTGAACTGAATTTTCAGGGAACGTTGGTACCTCTGAATTTCTCCCAGCTGGTACCAGTTCCTCCAGGAGGTGAGAGAGCGGGGCTCCGTCACTGCATTTGCTAGAACCTGGGAATCAGTCTCAACTAAGATGTTAGAAAAGCCCAGCTTAAAACAGATGGTAATGCCATCTAGCATGGCTTGCACCTCCGCATTCACGTTCATTAAGGACCTATAATGCCTGTGGAAAGAAAAAACAAGCTCACCAGAGTGGTCCCTACAGATGCCCCCACCACCACTCACACCAGGATTCCCCCGCGAAGATCCATCAACGTTCAGTTTGAAGTAGCCAGTCGGTGGCCATGACAAGCGAACAAAAATGGGCTTCTCCACCGCAATCGGGGAAGCAGGGGAGAGCCTGAGGATTTGAAGGACAATGCGCTCAGCCATAGATTTTCTGTCTGGGAGGGAAATTGACGCTCTAATTTCTCCCAGCTAATCTGAAATTCTGAAAATAATTTATTTGGCTGACATTGGTTGACCCTCAAAGCGGGCCCTATTGCGGCTTGTCCAAATCTCCCAGATAATTATGCTTGGGGTCAGACCTGTTAAGAAAGAGATTATTGACCTGTTAGAGGTGTTGGAGGTCCATAACTTGATTCTTTGGGCTATAGATTGGTGAGTGGGGGAGGCAATGCTAAATAGCCTGTTAAAGTAGGCCCATACCGTATCTGTTATTAGTCCAGAGCTAAGAAGGTGGTCCTGGTCTTCCACTGCTACCTGGGAGTGGGTAGAACTGTTCAAGTTTTGCTGGTTTGTGACGCAGGATTTGGGATTCCGACCATCTAACTGGCGACCGGGCAAGCTCTGAGGAATGGAGGGGCAATTGGCGCTGGGAGGAGTGGACCTGCAGCACTCACATTTTGACACCAAAGCAACACTGATTCTATGAACGGGCAGGTCAACAGGGACTGCCCGCCGAAGAGTTTTCCAGGTGAAGATAGCCATCTTCGGAGGAAGGGCCTTAGACTAAATCCATTTGGTCCCACTGAGGACTAGCCGACGAGTTCTCATCCCTTCCCAGGCTGAAGAAGTCGTGAATTTTCCCGAGGACGATAGGTCCCAAATGAGGCAGTCGGTTCTGTTAGACAGAATCACTGGATAGGCAGAGACGGCTCTCATAGTCGCAGGGGAAATGAAAGAACGAACTTCTTCAAGATTCCTGGACACAGGGAGGGAGAAGAAATCATGGACTGTGGCCGCATAAAGGTGGGGGGGAATCACTCTCACTGCATCTCCTGCAAGCAGGCCCTTATCAGTCCAGTTTTGGGTCCAGAAGCTGACGTTACCCATGCTAACAAGCCACCTGGAGCGGTGGAGTGCAAATTGCAGGTCCTTGACAATCTCACGCCAACCTTTTGAGATAGCTGAGCCAGTCACACCCTTAGACATGATGAGTTTTTGGAGGTACTTGGCTGAGAACATCGAAGCCCACAACGAGTCTCCTCGGAGCAACCGCCATGTCATTTTGATTCTAAAAACTCATGTGGTTTCTTTAAGGCTTCTAATTCTGAGGCCCCCTTCCGAAGTAGGGGAGCATAGGGAAGACCATCTAACCCAATGGCGCTTGTTACCTCTGTCTGAGCTTCCCCAAAAGAAATTGGCCATTATAGACTCTATCGTTTTGAGGACTAATTTTGGCAAACTGATGGCGAATATTATGTGGATAAGAATACTTGACAGAACATGCTTGATAAGAACTAGTTTCGCTGCCAGGTTGAGGAGCTTGGCCTTCTAACCATCAATTTTGTTGACAATCTTCTGAACCAGTTGATGGAAAGTCGCTGTAGAAATTTGGCCTTTGGATAGCGGGACCCCAAGGTCAGTTGTAGGAAGAAAGGCTTGCTTGAAGCCCGTCACACTGCTCAGCTTGTTATATCTACTCCTGGAAGTCTTGGACGGGGCAATGAAGGAAGTCTTGGACATGTTGACCATTTAGCTCGAGACCCTTTCATATTGCTGGATAAGAGAAAGAAGAGATCGAACATTTGAGGCCCTACCATTGAGAAACAGAGCAGCAGCATCAGCAAAAAGAAAGGTGGGTGATCATCGGACAGTTGCAGGGTAGGCTAAAAGGTTTGCATGCCCCAGAAAGAAACAGCTTGGTAAGGCCCCGACTGAAGACTTCCACGGCTATGATGAAGATGGAAGGAGAAAGAGGGTCCCCCTGTCTTAGACCTCGACTCGATTTAAAGAAGTCGAAGCTTCTGCCATTTATGAGAATAGAGAACCAGGCATCTTTCCAGCACCGCTGGACCATCGTTATCCACCTATCGTCGAAACCGAATTTCTAGAGAACCTAAGATATAAAGCCCCAATCTAGGCGGTCATAAGCCTTTTCCATGTCCACCTTAATGATTAAGTTACCCCCAAAATTCTTGCGGTCTATCTCATGGATCATCTCCCTTACAACGAAGATGTTCTCAACTATCTAACGGCCCTTAACAAACACAGCTTGCTGATTGGATATGAGGTCTGGAAGAAGGACGGCCAACCTAGAAGCCATGATCTTAGAGAAGATCTTCATAACGTAATTGCATAAACTAATGGGTCTAAAGTCCGTAATGAACTTCAGGTTCTTCTTCTTGGGCATGAGGCAAACTTGAGTGCATTGGAAGGCTCTCGGGATAGGGCCACCCTAAAGAAAGTCTCGAGCCGCTTCATAGATGTCCTGGGCAATGATGTGCCAACAAGAAGAGAATGAGCCATCAAAGCCGTCCGGCCCCGGGGCACTGTCAATTAGGATGGCGAAAATCGCATCCTTCACTTCCTCCAGCAAAAGGGGTTTCATGAGAAGCGCGTTCATTTGTTCCGTCACCAAGCAGGGGATGCAGTCAAAATGTCCTCCGTGGAGCTGCGGTTCTCAGCCGAGAAGAGGTTCGTGTTGTAAGAAATTGCTTCCTCCCTAATCTCCTCTATTTTCTCTATGGTTTCGCCTGCAACATTTTTCAACTTGGATATCTGTAACCTCCGACGCCTGTCGAGAACAGAGTCATGGAAGAATCTGGTATTTCTATTTCCCTCTGAGAGCTAGGTGATTCTGGATTTTTGTTTCTAGAAAATCTCCTCCTGAATGTAGGCTTTTTTCAGGTTGGCCTGGGCCTGGCTGAGCCTGGCTGTGTCCGTTTTCGATTGAGAGTGGAGAAGGGAGGCCTCAGCCCTGGCAACTTTTGTCTCAGCTTCCAGCACTATTTTGTTAATATCGCCAAATGAATCTGTTCCAGGCTCTAAGGGCAATCTTAATGAGCTTCATTTTGAGAAAGACCTTGTACATTGGCGTGGCATATACCTCTCTTTCCCATGAAGCCTTGACAACATCAAGAAAGATGGGAGTTGGCGCATTCGTGTCGATAGCCGGGCGATCAACAAGATTACCATAAAATACAGATTTTCCATACCACGATTGGACGATATGTTGGACATGTTTGAGGGTACAAAACTATTTTTTAAATTAGATTTAAGGAGAGACTACCATTAGATTTGAATATGGCCAAGTAATGAGTGGGAGACGGCTTTTAAGACCAATGAAGGGTTGTATGAATGGATGCTCATGCCCTTCAGTATTTCAAATGCACCTAGCACATTCATGAGGTTGATGAACCAAGTTCTAAATCTATTTGTTGGGCGGTTCATGTGGTATACTTCGATGACATTTTGATATACAGTCAGGACAAAGCAAGCCATATGGAACACCTCAAGAATGTCCTTCAAGTGTTCACTAAAAAAAAGTTGTATCTCAAATTTTTTAAAATGCAACTTTTTAACCAATAGGCTGTTGTTTTTGGGGTTTGTTTTGACATTCACGGGCATCTGAGTAGACAACAAAAAGCTGAGAGCCATCAGGGAATGGTCGGTTCCAACAACATCTATGAAGTACGGAGTTTTCACGGATTAACGGCATTCTATCGTTGATTCGTAAAGAATTTTAGCACAATTGTGTTACCAATTACAGATTTCATGAAAAAATGTCAATTTCAATGGACTGACAAAGCTAACAGGAGCTTAGCTGAAATTAAGCACAAACTATCCATAACCCCGATTCTTATACTTTCAAACTTCGACAAACTATTTGAAGTCGAATGTGATGCTTCAAATATTGGAATTGGGGGAATTTTGTCTCTATAAGGCAGGTCGGAAGCCTTATAGAGTGAAAAGCTTAGTGATGCATGCAAAAAGTGGTCGACCTATGAGCTCAAATTGTACGCAGTGATCCAGGCACTGCAACATTGACGACGTTACTTAATTCAGAAGGAGTTAATTCTTTACACATACCATTAAGCTCTCAAATTCATTAATAGCTAACGTGAATCTTGTGCATGCTAGGTGAATTTCATTCTTGCAAGAATTCACGTTCGTGCTAAAACATAAGTCTGAACAGCAGAACAAAGTGACTGATGCATTTAGTCGACAAGCAACTTTGTTAGTCACCATAAGCAATGAGGTTGTCGGGTTCGAGCACCTCAAATACATATATGACGACGACGAATTCAAGGTCACATGGATTAGATGTCAATAAGGTCACCCTAGTGAACTACATATACGAGACGGTTTCCTTTTCAAAGGAATCAACTGTGCATCCCCAAAAGTTCATTAACAGAGAAAATTATTCAAGAGCTACATGGAGGTGTCCTTGGTGGAAACCTTGGGTGGGACAAGAACCGAGCTCTAGTTGAGGAATGGTATTACTTACCATAGTTAGTACGTGACATGGGTAGAGCGGTGCAGCACTGTCGTGTTTGCCAGACTTCTAAGGGGCAGTATTAGAATACGAGTCTCTACACCCTGTTACTCGTACCTGACTGCTCTTGGGAGGACTTATCTATGGACTTCGTATTAGGTCTCCCATGAACACAACATAGCATGGATTCAGTGTTTGTAATGTCAGATCGTTTCTCAAATATGGTGCACTTTATCCCATCTAAGAAGACCATCAATGCAACAAATGTGGCGAATTTATTTTTCAAAGAGGTCGTGCAGCTACAAGGGGTTCCCAAGAACATTATTTCTGACCGTGATACAAAGTTCGCTAGTCACTTCTGTCGGACTTTGTGGAATCGATTCAGTACATGACTTCAGTTCAGTGGTGCCTACCACCCACAGACCGATGGGAAAACTAAAGCTTTGAATCTCACATTTGGAAACCTCCTTCAATGTATCTCAGGTGAAAACCGAAGCAATGAGATTTAACCTTGTATCAAGAGGAGTTTGCATTCAACAACATGGTGAACTACTCGACAGGGAAGTCCCCATTCCAAATTATTTATGGTCTAGTGCCTTGCTACAAACTTGACTTGGTCCCTTTGCCCAAGCTCCCAGGCATAACGTTGTAGCAGAACATATGGTGAACTGAATCACGGGCATTCATGCGAACGTACACACTAAGTTGCATGCCTCGAACAACAAGTTCAAGGAGCAAGCTGACAAGTATCAGCAACAAAAGGTATTCGAGGTGGACAACCAAGCTATGTTCTACCTAAGCATGGAGAGTTCTCCAATAATGGCAAGAGAGGTGCGAGAGGCACAAGAGGAGCCTCCTTGGTAGGAGGTCTGACGAAGGTGCTCTCCATCATCTCCTTTCTCGGTATTTGCTGCAAATCTTAGTTTTGACACAAACCTAGATGTAACACCCTGAAAATCGAGGGTCGAGCATAAACTCAACTCCTGAGTTCCAACGCATCACTTATGCAACAAAATGAATGATGATTGAATGTTGTTTGTATTAGTGCATTGAACATGAGTGAGATTAAGCCAAAACAGCATATCATACTCCAGAGACAGTTAAATTGCAAGCGGAAGACTGTGATAGATAAATAACATATATAAACTATGGTGAGTCTCCAGAGTTACCAGGTTAATTAATTACAAGTACAATTCTAAAATATACCTAATGTGAGGAAGTGTAATGTCTCCTATCCCAAATACCATAGCCCCGTCAATACAATACCAGGTCTTCATAGACCTATCAGAGAGTTGCATGTAGGAGAACTCCTCCTCAACATCATAGTAGTAGTCCGGCTCTGCTTCATAAGCATCGTCATCACCTGAAACTCAACAAATCTGGTTGGTGTGTACGACACCGTCCCGTAACGTGGGAGTGAGTGATCAACTCAGTATAACAGTAAAGCATAGGTTAACATGTTATCAATTCGGTCAAGCAGTAATGATAAAACAGTAAAATCAAACACTCCTAACTACTCTTATTAATGCAAGTATGAATGCAGTCATAATGTATGCCCTCACCACACCCTCCCTCGTGCGACACCATCTTACGTTCACGGCATGCTTTCATCCCTCAGTGCTCCACATCTTCCAGGCACATGCAATGTATGATGAGCATGATTACCGAGTATTTATTAGTCCATTTCAAACAGCAGGATTGGAAAACTAAGGTACCTCCCTTGTATCATTCCCAAACATGATCCATTATAGGGTCGTCAGTCCTAGTTAATCTCAGACGATGGTGTGTTTTCTAGGTCACTGCAAAGGCTGCCAGGGCTGTTATGCACCAAGGTTACACCACTCCCCCATCACCTCTTTAACGATTCATCACTATACAGAAACAGGCCTAGTTCATACTCTATACACCGCGGCAAAACTCTAAGGCTCACCGCAATTTCAGAGTATGCTCGAGGTCACTACAAAGGGCTGTCAGGGCTGTTACTCGCATTCGTTGCGCCACTCCCCCATCACCTTATCAATGTAGGCCGACAGCACGAATATAGTGTCCCATACCACCATAATCGGATCACGAGTCTAGTTGCTCACTGGTCACTACGGGGAGGTACGTGGCCCCAGCGTAGGCCGACAGCTCAACCACGGTGTCCCATACCACCATGCCCGGCTCATGAGTCTTAGCGGATCGAGGTACCATGGTTAAAAGAGATTTCACTGGTATGTTTGGTACCCTAGGTTCAAGCAGTAGCGTCCAAATATGGTGAACATACATTAGACAGATCGGGTTACTTGACGAGCTCGGCTAGCTCGAGCGCACAACAAGTTGAACGACATGAAGTGCATAAGCACTTCGCGTGGCCAACAACTATCGCCAACCGAAGTACGACTCGAGTTCGTCAAACACATCTCACGTGGCAAATGAATCACAGCCACGAATTCAATTCTGGTACTTATTGTCTGGACTATAATCATAGCCCCAAACACAATCAATTGCAGATAGATAAAGCAGTAGTGGATCAAGATTCAACTCGTACAATCAAGGTCTGATATTATCCATTTAGGGCTGTCAAGGCTGTTGCACGCACTCGTTGCTCCACTCCCCCATCACCCATGACGGATCATACAAAGTAAATATGAATTTAAACATATGCATCACATAGATAAAATCATACAATCAATTGAGCATGTTATGAAGTACAATATAAGCATGAGTTTGTACATATTCAATTTCTAATCACACGGATATCTAAAGAAATCATACACATAGTTAAAGAAGTTGAGAATCATATCTCAATACCCTTAAACATTACAATTTACTAATTACTACCCATTCAGACATTTCAACAAACACTTTAGGATACATACATCAACATACATGACATATGTTGATCACATAGACATTAGGCCAAATCCTTTCACTAGGGAGTTGCCCTAATCATAACACGTGTACACCCACGACGGATAGTCATGGAAAGTAGGAATCCAAGTTCCATATTCATTTGAACATTTTCACAAACACTTGGGCTACACATTCCGACCCATATAGCGTATAGTGGCTGTGGCGTGATTCAGGGAAAATCCTTTCGTCAAAGGGGTATCACCAATACAACAATCATATATCCATGACAATTAGTCATGGCAAGCACAAATGAGAATTCTATTCTCATTCAGTCATTTTCACAAACACTTAGAATACACTATTACAACATACATGGTGTATGTTAGCAAAACATGTATTAGGGCGAGTCCTTTTGCTGAACAAGTAATTTACGCATATATAATATGTTCATATAGCAAATAATCATAGCAAACACATCTCCAAAATTTATACGTATACTGTACTTTCTAGAATACATTATTTCAACATACATAGTGTATATTAACAAACATGTATTAGGGCGAGTCCTTTCGCCAAATAAGTATTTTATCCATGTTTAATATATTCATACAACAATTAATCATGTCAAGCACAATTCCAAAATTTATACGTATACGGTACTTTCTACAAATACCTAGAGTATGTAAAATTTCATATTTTTCATCTTTAATCGAAACGGAAAACAGACAGCACTTTGTATATGTACAATTGTATGCAGATCATGAATCTATCATTATCTGACATTGAAAGCGTTGAAACCCATAACCTATACCCCTAAAGTCAGCCCCTTTTGTCGTAGAATCGTAACGAAGTCGATAGGTTTGCTAAGCTTCCGTATTCGGCAGTTTGGCAACCTATAGAACGAAATAGGTTAGCTATTTCATAACCTACAACTATCAAAACTCCAAATCAAATTAGGGTTAGGGTTTCTTACCTAAAAACGGAGCTGGAATCGCCGGGAAAGCGATTAGAACGTAGTGGTGGAGCTCGTATAGCGGCAGGGAAGAGTGGCAGGGAGATTCTCTCACTGCTCCCACACTTTCTCTCTCTTTTCTCTCTTCTCTCTCTAGGGTTTCTCTCAAATTCGTATGGCTGCAATGAGAGAGAGTTTAAGGTCCTTATATAGCCTAAAAACTCACCGAAATAGACTCCAGGTCAAATTATACTTAGGTTATAACCAAAGCGAACCTGTTTCAGCTCAACGGAGGACTTCTGGCGGGCCTCCTTGAGCCAAAGGTCGGACTTAAGCTCACAAACTATGGATCTAGGTTCTATTAAGTTTTCATTCCAGTAGGGTTCTCAGATCACGCGTGGTGGACCAGTTTCAGTTCAACCGTCAGCGGATCTCGATCGGAGATTCCGAGTACATGGATATGTGTATGAAATTTCTCCTGATCTGAGAGTGTAATTTGGTCTGATTCTGATGGTCTGGTTGCTTAAAACTGATCCGCAAGCGACACGTGCCAGATTACTATTCAAGATATTTTATTTTGAATTAATTTCACATTTCTCACACTCTTCACTCCGAGCTCAAGCGAATAACGTTGGGACACTATCTGGAGTTGATTTCTGAGATGGTTATCAAGCCCAGCAAGGCGGTCCTAATTCCTTAACTTCGTGTTCATCGGACTTCCGACGTACGGTCCAGATCTAATACGGAGTTTCGAGATGCTCCTGGGAGCAGATGGGTAATGAGATTGATCCTAGATTTTAGGGTACCCTAGCGTCAATGATTCTACAATTTTGGGTCTTGCAGATCGTATTTAAAGTGATTGGTGCTAATTTCACAGGTACTCTAGTTTCACACTGGCTAATCCTCGCCTAATTTCTAAAGGATTTAGTCCTGAGTAATTTCTATCTGAGGTGGTACCTAGTCCTTTGTAGTTTGTATATAAAGTGATCCAAGTTATACTACTTAGCTAGTTTAAGATAGTGCCTAGGGTAAAAGTACTTTGAAAAATTGAAAGATCATGGTGGTGAATGGTGGGATTTGTGAAGAAAATGGTTTGAAAAGGGATTTGAGGCTTTAATTGAGTGTTTGAGAAGTTAAACCTGTGTTAGGATTGACCCATCGCCTAAGGATGTCTAATTCCAGGTTGGGAAAAATTCGGGCTGTTACACTTGAAAACCTGCGTCATATCTTCGGAATGTATGGAAAAGTTTTGGATATTTTCATCCCCTTTAACAGATCTGCCAACAGATCTAGGGGTTTTGAGTTCATACGTTTCCTCTATGAACAAGAAGCTCTGAATGCAATTAACTGCCTGAACAACAGGAAAATCGATGGCAGACTAGTCACCATAGAGAGGGCCCGCCATCAGAAGGGAGGCATTTCTCTCAAAAACCAACCTCAGTAACCTAAGTCGATTCGACTTCATCCTTCTTCGATTCAGGGAGATTCCTTCTCTTCCAAGGTGAGAATCCCCCAACCACGTCTCAGAGGACCCCATTATTCCCCCATAGCTCCGTGCAGCCCCTTCTCCCTACAACGAAAATAGGGGAAACACCTGCTCGGTTAGTAGAGGCGATATCAGAGAAGTTGCATGCCTCAGGAAGGACCTAGCGGCTACTGCAGTAGCCAAAGTGGTAGACTCGTCAGTCCCCATTACGCATCTGATCGACTCTCATCGCCGCTCAGGTCTTTACGCTTCCTCACTCGGCATTTCAAGAATCGGCCCGGACCTATTCCTATTTTGTTTCCAATCGAGACAGGAAATGCTGGCATTTACAATAGATGTAGACTTCTAGCGACTCATGAAACTGGCTGAGGTTGTTCAGTGGTCCACGGAGTCCTCCCCTCTCAGTAAAGGGGTTTGGGTTAGGCTATTTGGAATCCCAGCCCACTCGTGGTATCCGGGAGCTATCTGGGAACTAGCCCGAACGTATGGAGAGGCGGTGGAGATTGATAGGGCGGCAACTTCGGGCTCCTTTCAGGTTTTCGCCATAGTCCGGATTAAGATCAAGCCGGACTCTATCCTCCAAGGCCCAAGAATCCTTAAGGTCGATGGCAAATCCTTCCCGATTATCGGGTTTTTAGAGAATCTCTCCCTTAGCCGAAGTCACTCCTCAGCCCCGTCGAAGCTAGAATCCACCAGAGAATGGGTATCACGATCCTTCTTTAGTGGCCCTAAAGCAACTAGCCTGCCACCTGTTTGAAAGGATGGCCCTATACCAGATCTTGTGTTGCCAGTGCCTCCTGCTCGACGAAATGCCCCCTTGAACCCCTCCTGCTCTAGCCTGGCTCTTACCCAGGTCCAAAGCCTTGGGCCAGTTTTTACCCCTCATCCCCAGGCCTTCATCCCTATTACCCTACCTATCCAGGATTCTCCTATAGGAGCCCTCCCCCAGCCCTCCCTGACTCTAGCCTCTATTCCTGTCGACGGCCTCCAACCTTCCCAAACTATCCCCCTGGAGGGCGCCCCTCTTCAGCCCAACCTGCATATTCCCTGCCTACCCTGTCCCACAGACTACCCTACATTTCAACCTTACCAGCAGATCCCCACCCCTCCCTGCTCTACCAACCAAGTAGACCCTCTCTGCCCTGTCAACCCACCTGCCCCTCCCATTAACCTAATTCTCCCATCCTCCTCACCCATTAGTCCCACCCTGCCCTTTCATCCCACTCTGCCCATTCCCAGCTCAAGCTCTCTTCACTCCCTATCTCCCTCAATGCTAGCTTCAGTTACGGCAGTCCCTAGGGAGCCCCCTGATCAGCGCGTCCTACCAGCTACAACCCAAAACCCTGATGCTCTAGCCAGTCTCCAGCCCGTGCAGGGATACTGCCCTCTCAGTGAATCAGAAGGTCAACTTCAGGGTTTGAGGCCTCATCCTGGATCAGTGGACCCTGGGCCTCATCTTGATAAGGAGGCTTTCCAACCCATGTGCAATACCACAGAAGAGCTCCTAGGAACTTGCTCAAACCTTGAGCTAAATCTGTTGGAGGTTCCCCACTTCGTCCAGTGCAACCTCTATTGGTAGGCACCTATAACGCCCCGTGTTTTCAGGACCCGAGCATATGACCCGTTTCCCAAGAACACGAGTGTTAATTTAAAAAGAGCTAAATTACATATATAATCTTTTTCTTTTATCAAAGTTAGCAGATAAGCATAAAATGGACAAGTCAGCATAAAGAAAAATTTTCATTTACATTTAGAGTATACAAGAGTTTGCCCATAATGACTTATTCAAACCAATATCTGTACACTATCAATTACAAGATTACATATATGAAAATTTTAACGCATATAAAACATATAAACGAAAGCCGTAAGGTCGCACGGCTTCCTTGACAGGTGCAACCACGCATCCTTGACCACCACAATGGCTCCTCGTCTGTCTGAACCTGCAAATCACTTAAGCCACCTGTGCTACCTGTACAGTTATATATTTGATGGATGAGTGGCCAACTCAGTGTGAATTTCCCTCAAGATTACATATCGCTACCTTAGCTAAGCATAGTTAGAACGACAAGGCAATCAAAACAATACATGATGCAGTCTTTTTATATGCATGGATGTGTGAATGCACATCGACCTGGAGATGCACATCCAGTCGGACTTGGGCTCGTCACCCATGCAATCATCAACCTAGGAATGATCATCTAGTCGGAACAAAAGGGTTGATAGTCGATGGTCTGGGAGCTAACATACCCCCAACAACTCTAGGGCACGTGCTACAACATCCAGAATTAGTCACCCGTCATCGCCAATATGCTATAAATGCATAATTAGTCAAACCATTATTATTCCAATTACAATCAACCAATTTAAGTAAACTCAATGGTCACTACGGGGGGCTCGTCACCCATCGTAGGCCGACAGCTCGGGCATAGTGTCCCATGACCACCACCCCCGGATCATGAGATTTCTTCCACCTTAGGATGCTTAATGAAGCCCATCGATCAGTGGCCAATCAAATTCAATAAGTAGGGATTTTTATCGCATGGTATAGGTCATCAAAGACACACAAGGAAATCATCAAAACATAGGACATGTGTTAAATCGCAGCGGTAAAAGAATGCTCGGAATACTAGTCGAGAAAGTAAGGGTCAGGTAAGATTAAATCAGAGCGGTTAAAGAGGTCATTTCAAGCCATTCAAGCCATATAACCTATGGATGGTAAATCCCACATTAATATTCCATGTCCCACATAACCTCCAATCGAGGGTCCATTCCATTCCACACTTCATCATGTTACATTCTAAGTATGGGTTCACATACACAAGAGGGCTTACCTACTAATAAGTGTAATGAATATAGGTTCATAGTGACTTACAAGAATTCATGTGAAAATATACCGTTATAACATGGCAGACATATGTTAAGCATAATAATCACAACAGGTCATGATGTGAACTATAAATTAAGATGAGAGCTATCATTTAAGCAACTATCGCATGCAATCATGTTTCCCAATTATCAACCGTAAATCAGATATAAATCATGTAAGAAATCGCATGCTATGAATTAACAATTTTAACATTTGATAGAGACTATAACTTAAACCAATTTGGAAATGGAAAGCTTAAGGGGAAGAATCATCACCTTGGGTAGGTATTTTTCCTGATTTGTAATGTTCCTATGATGTGAATGTGATGGTCCTAAAATCAAATCAAATATGAGTCCAGATTTCCAATTCCAACTCACATATAGCTTAATAGTTAAATAAACCTTTCTTCAACTTACTTGTTTGGACAGATTGTAGGCAATGGTGTCCTTCAAGGTAGACGATTTCAGGTAGTATTTGAATAGAATGTCACTAGGCACCATTGGGTCATAATTACGTTGACTCAGTTGGAAAACTGGACGAGTCAACTCACAACTAAGTTGAGAAAGGTCTTAAAACCGGATGGTGGGTATTGATTTCTCTTCTTTATACATGAATGGTGATTGTCCCCGGCGTCGAAGAGCAGATGAGTTCGGATTAGTTTTTCAGTGTAGCCCGTCAAGCATATACCTGGACGCACCATTTTAACGGGTTATCAGTGAGTCAACTCAGTCCAATCTCTCAGTTTGTAAGATGGTGGGAATGAGAGGTAATACCGGTTGTGGTTCCTGGATCAATCCAACCATGAGTTTGATAGTATCACCACCCAACTTCTTAGATAACAAGGCTCTGATTTGGAAATAAGACGGACCTAACTCAGTTGAGTCTTTACCGAGTTGACCCACTAACGAGTTTAGCTATCTCTAACTGTGAATAGAGAGTTTTGATTCTCTTTACCTGGATGGGGGTTCTCTTCTTTTGACAGTAAGGTGGGAATTCCAAATACATCTTCTAATAATGGATTAAATCCAAGCTTCCCTGTGACTCGCCAATCAACTGGGTCAGCTATTAAGACTCGGATCGAGTTGAACCTGATAGGAAGCTGTTAGTTGAATGATGTTGGGTCCGACGGGAGTGAGGATGCAGAGTGGTTGCGTTGGCCTGGTTCAAGCACGACACACTGCTTTGTTGTTGAGAACGAAACGTCCAGCAAACCTCTCGGCGACCGGCAGCTCGTCAGCGAGCCGAACTAACACGGCGAGTGGGTGCGGCACCACTATGAGCAGCAGCTTTCTCCCCTATATTTCCTTTCTTTTCTCTTTCTCCTATTTCTTCCTTCTCTATTTCCTCCCTTTTCTCTCCTTTTCCTGGACCGAACCAGCAGGCTTTCTAGACCAACCCAGGCTCAACTCGCACGCCAGGTTTGGCAGCGAGTCAGGCTAGCTCGGCTCAAGGAAGATGAGACGGCCATTAATGGCGGATCTCGAGCGGAGGCTTCTTCCTCCGATCCAGCTTCTGTGGATGATTCGAATGAGCTCCATGAAGCTTTTGGACGACTGAAATCGAAGCTCTATGGAAGTTGGGAGGAGTTAGCTCGGTGGGTTCGGTCGGAGGAGAAAACGGCTAGTCTCTCTCATTTCTTTCCTTTAAACAAAGAAAACCTAGTTTGTAGGGATAGGATTGCTCTAATATGGATGGTAAGGATGGAGAATCCCTCCTCACACGCGGATTGCCAGCGTGGAGTGGAAACAGTTTCCACTTTTGGAAACATTGTGTTTCCAGGCCTCTTTTGTGCTAGTGTTTGTGTACATAACTTATCACGACTACATGTGGGGCCTATAAGGTTTTGGTAGGGCCCAAGCCATGAACACGATGGACGGTCTGGATTGACCAGACGGATGATGATGATGGGCCATAAATCAATGCAAACGGACGTCCGTCTTCTGGTGGAAGCGAAGAGAGAACGTCTCTCCCATTCTTGGGTAAACACGGGTCAGACCCGAATTGACCGGGCTACCACGTCCGGTGCACAGCGGTCGTGCGCTAGTCGTGCACACGCACCCCATTAAGTGGGGTCCACCATGGTGTTTTTGCTAAATCTACACCGTCCATTCTATTTTTGGGTTCCCAAGAAAGGTCCCTGATCAAAGAACAGGAAGATGGGATGCCTAGGTGGGGCCCACAAGTTGATTCGGGCCCCAATTATGGATTTCCCACCGATCTAATGATCAGATTGTTCCGAAATTGAACTTCAACGGCTAAAATGGTCCCCGGAATTTATCAGACAATTGGGTCCACATGTTGTAGGGACATGGGGGTGGAAACCACCGTCACCTCCGGTTTCATCGTCCGCTATTATAGCGGCTGACTTCCGTTTAATGGTTAATTTTCGTGATTTGGTGGGGCCCGCTATTATGGTTTCCAGAAAATCCATTCCTTCCATCAATTTTGTAAGGTGATGTTAGGCTAGGGGCCAAAATATGGAACACATTCATGTCCTAGGTGGGCCACACTTTAATCAACGTGGGAATGTATTCACGTTGAACCAGGGAAGTCATTTACGTGCATTGATTTCACGTAAATTCTTGACTTTCATGAACGGCTGGGGAAAAATCAGGTGGGTCCCACCCCAATGTTATTGTGAAAATCCATCATATTCATTAGTTGAGTTGGGTCATGTTGACGCACGAGACCAAATTTGAAGGCGATCTGAGCTTTAGGTGGGCCATATGTTGCAAAAGCTTGCGGGTGAAACCCATCGTTAAAAAAACCTCCGATGAAACCATGTTGCTATGTATATAAGTTCTAATCTTATAATTATAATCTAGCCATTTTCCTTTGTTACAACTTCTGTCATCCGTATCTTCTAATTGCATCGTACAAAAGAGGCAAAATTTCACCAATATTTGTTATTTTCGTGCTCTTTCTAACGCATAAGTTTGAGATCGCTTACAAATAGCCAAGATACCACTTTAATGGACTATACTAATCTGAGGTTTAATGCGATGTTTATATACACATCTAATCGAAACATTGTCTGGTAGTTTGGACACGTGCCTTAAGATCTTCGAATTGAATAGTTTATTCTAATGTTTGGATGGCCCGTTTGGTGGATCCAAATGTGATGGACGGTCAAATGACTTGCTAAAAATAAGAGAACTTGATGGTTAGTACTTTGACCATGTACGTAGGTGAATGTACGACCAGTTTCATAGATTGATGGGCATAAGGCAGGTTTCTGGAGTAATTAGGGGTAGAACATGCACACCGTTAGATTTGAGTGACTTGTTCACATGTGTAAATTCCTCAGATTGTAATTCTAATGGTGGATTAAGCAAATTCATATGGGGTGAACAAGATGGACGGATTAGAATCTTGATCTGATAAGTGCACGAATGGATGTAGAAATAAAGTAGCTACTTTACTATGATCTAAGGGCTAAAATTCGACGTGTACGGTTAACTTTTAATAATTAGGCATGATATAAAATTTCACATAAAATGGATTGTGGGAACCATGTGATCTAGTATTCAGAGGTCTATGTTAATGGCATTTTTGTAACTATTGCTGATCTGTGAGTTTTAGGAACTATAATGGCTCTTCATGGTTATAGGCAAGTTTCTATATAATTCTTACAAAAGAACGTATATCTAAATCATTTTGAATAAGGAGTTATTCGTCATGTCATTCAATGGAAAGTACTTACGTCAAATCACGTGATGGATGATCTTATCTTGAAATTAATGGTTAAATGGCATGATTTACTGAATGGAGATCATTTTCAATGGTTAGATTCGCATCAGGGTATATAGGTAAGGTTATGATAGTTAGGTTTGTATCGCGCACATGTACATATTACATTAAATTCTTGGTGACGCTCGAGAACTTTCAATACTCGGGTAGTGAAAAGTTCGGGGTGTTACAGCACCCAAACCAGACAGAACAACACTCTTCACAGCTCGGAGGGATCTGCTCTCAAGGCGGGCCACCCCATCCAATTGTTAGAGGAGTCGGAGGGTGCGTGCAACACTTAGATATCAGTGGCCCTGTCCCTGTATTTCATCCAAGATTCCCTGGAGAATGCCCAGACTAACAACCTCCCATCATTGGATGAAGATGCTCTGCTACGTGAACCGCATGCCCCTGGATCAATTCAGAGGTTCCAAGAAAACCAGGTCCCTTCTCTCTCACAGGAGGTATCTGAGCTAGCTCCCCCTGCAGCCCAAATAGTGACACAGCAGCTCCTAAAGGGTCCAAAGGGCGACGACGTAAACTGCATTGCAAGATACAAACCAATGATGGAGAATGGTACTGTAGGCTAAGAAAACTGAAGAGGTGGGCCATGAACTCAGGTTGTGTGACTGATGGATAACGCCCTCATCTGGAATGCTCGAGGGGTGAGAAATTTGCCCACTATTCAATCCATTAAAAGGCTGATAAGGCAATTCTCCCCGAGCTTGGTTACGATCCTCGAACCTATGATGAGAGAGGAGAGGAGAGTGGCTATTGGCCTGAAGTTAGGTTTCCACTCGTCCCTTTCGAACGTAGAATCCGGGGGGAAATCTGGGTGTTCTTCCATAACCACCTTAACATTTCTTTGCTTTATTCCTCTAACCAAATATTGTCCATGAGTGTGTGCTTACAGAATATAATGTCCTGCTTATCCTCTTAATAGTGTACGCGCGATGCAGCAAGATCCTTAGAAGAGCCCTTTTGAGTGAGTTGGAAACCCTCAGCAGAAATGTCCAGGGCCCTTAGGCTATTGGCGGAGACTTTAACGTGACCTTGGCCACTGATGAAAGAAGAGGCAGCCATGACCCCGATATATCAAGCCTGACAGAATTCTCAGATGCGGTGCATAATTCCAGTCTCTTGGATGCAGGGTTCGTGGGTAATCAGTTCACCTGGAGCAATAATAGATCTGGCCAAGCTCGGGTGTGGGCGTGGTTGGATAGAGTCTTCATCAATGACAGTTGGGCAGTGAAATTTCGGTCATTTAAGGTGGAGATCTTGTCCAGGGTCAATTCGGACCATGCTCCTCTCCTGCTGTCTTGCCCAAACCTACCCTAATCCAAGCCTAGACCCTTCCGGTTCCTGCGAATGTGGACGCTTCACGAGTCCTTCCACTAGATTATCAGCAAGGCGTGGGAAGGTAAATGTGCTGATCATCCCATGCTGAATGTGCAGCTGAAACTGAAGAAAATGAAGCAATTACTGAAAATGTGGAACAAAGAGGAGTTCGGTAACGTGTTCCAAAATCTTCGGAAAGCTGAGGCCCACCTCATGGAGATAGAAAAGAAGATGCAAATGCAGCCCACTGAGGACTGGCTGCAGGAAAACTCGTCGGCTAGGCAACGTCTTGCCCAGTTAGAACTCATGGAGGAGTCGTTCTGGAAGCAGAAAGCTAGAATCTCCTAGTTATAGGAGGAAGACAGGAATACAAAAAATTTTCACTCTTCAGCTAATGAGAAGGTTCGTCGCACCTACATCTCTAAAATCAAGGACGACGAAGGAAATGTCTTTTCTGATCAAGAGGAAATTAAGAGGGCAGCGGTCAAGTTCTATAAGAAGTTGTTTTGGGCTGAACCTTGCTGTCCGGCAGATGATTTCCTCCTGGGCATCCCCCACCTCCTATCTTAGCTCGACAATGATGTCCTAACGGCCCTCCCATCTATGGATGAAGTAAAGGCAGCGGCCTGGGCTATCCCTAAGGATGGGGCGCCTGGCCCTGACGGTTTCTCTGCGGCGTTCTTCACGGACTGCTGGAATATTGTGGGAAGCGACATCCACGCAGCGGCAGTGAGTTTATTTGAAGGGGGCGGCCTCCCGAGAGTCTTCTCCTCCTCCCTCATTTGCTTGGTCCCTAAAACCCAGTCTGCTTCGAGCTTCAAAGACTTCCGGCCAATCAACCTTTACAATGTTATTTACAAGATCTTCTCGAAGGTCCTGGCCAACAGACTCAGTTCTTTCCTTCTAAAGCTCATCTCCCCGGAGCAAGGAGCCTTTGTGAAAGGCCGGGCGATTACAAAAAATATAGCATTGGCACAAGAGGCTATGAGGGCACTCGACAGAAAGGTGTGTGGGGGCAACATGATCCTCAAGCTGGATCTCGAAAAAGCCTATGATAGGGTCTGTTGGGATTTCCTGAAACAAGCCCTGGCAAAATTTGGGTTCAGCTCCAAATGGATTAGTCTGATGGAGACCTGTTGGGGCAACACCTCGTTCTCGGTCCTCATCAACGGGGAGGCGGCTGGTTTCTTCAAGTTGTCGAGAGGGATCCGTCAAGGTGACCCACTATCCCCAGGCCTATTTATTCTGGCAATGGAAGCGTTTTCCAGGAACTTTTGAAATCTGATTACCAATGGTGCCTGCCAGCCCTACAAGCTTCATCGGGGTAGCCCGCTGATATCACATCTCCCTTTTAGCAGATGACACGCTTCTTTTTGTCAATGGCAGCTGAAAATCTCTCCTCTCAGTTATGAAGTTCCTATCAGCCTTCTAGGAGTGTTCGGGCCAGAAAATCTATCTCCAGAAGAGTTGTTTTCTTTGCGCTAAAAACTTGATGTTCGGGAGAATCAAGTCACTGAACGTCTACTGGGTTTTTCAAAGGTGCGAACTGGTGTCCAGTACCTAGGAGCTCCCCTCGCCAGAGGTAGAGTGAAGCAAATCATTTTCCAATTCCTCATCGATAAGGTGGAGAGACGAATCAATGGTTGGAACGCCAAATTTATCTCGCAGGCCGGCAGGGCGACCCTTGTCAGACATGTTCTTGGTAGTATTACTATCCACATCTTGGTGGCTGTAACATCCCGGATTTTTGCCAACCTGGAATTAGACGTCCTTAGGCAATGGGTCGCTCCTAATACCTTATTAACTTGTTAGAACTCAATCCCAAAGTCTAAAACCGCTTTTGAACCCATTTCCTTCACAAATCCCACCCTTCACCACCTTGTTATTTCAATTTTTCTAAGTACTTTCACCGTAGACACTATCTTAAACTAGCTAAGTATTATAACTTGGATCACTTTATATACAAACTACAAAGGCCCAGGTACCACCTCAGATGGAAATTACTCAGGACTAAATCCTTTAGAAATGAGGTGAGAATTAGCCAGTGTTAAACTAGAGTACCTGTGAAATTAGCACCAATCACTTTAAATACGATCCGCAAGACCCAAAACTTGTAGAATCATTGATGCTACATTACCCTAAAATCTAGGATCAATCTCATTTACCCGTCTGCTCTCGGGACCATCACGAAACTCCGTATCAGATCTGGACCGCACGTCGGAAGTCCGATTAACACGAAGTTAAGGAATTAGGACCGCCTTGCTGGGCTTGACAACCATCTCGAAAATCAACTCCAGATAGTGTCCCAGTGCAATTCGCTTGAGCTCAGAGCGGGGAGTGTGAGAAATGTGAAAAGAATTCTAAATTAAATTCAAAATAAAGAAATCTGGCACCTCTCGCTTGCGGATCAGTATTAACCAACCAGACCGTCAGAATCAGACCAAATTACACCCTCAGATCAGGAAAAATTTCATACACGTGTCCATGTACTCGGAATCTCCGATCGAGATCCGCTGACCGTTGAACTGAAACTGGTCCGCCACGCGTGATCTGGGAATCCAATTGAAATGAAAACTTAGCCAAACCTAGATCCAATGTCAGTGAGCTTAAGTCTGACCTTTGGCTCAAGGAGGCCAGCCAGAAGTGCTCCGTTGAGTTGAAACTGACCCGCTTTGGTTAAAACCTAAGTATACTTTGACCTGGAGTCTATATCGATGATTTTTTAGGCTATATAAGGACCTTAAACCCTCTCTCATTGTAGCCATACGAATTTGAGAGAAACCCTAGAGAGAGAAGAGAGAAAATAGAGAGAAAGTGTGGGAGCAGTGGGAGAATCTTCCTGCCGCTCTACCTTAGCGCTATACGTGCGTAACCACTCCATTCTCATCGCTTTCCCGGCGATTCCGGCGTCATTTCTAGGTAAAAAACCCTAACCCTAATCAGATTTGGGGTTTTGATAGTTGTAGGTTATGAAATAGCTAACCTATTTCATTCCATAGGTTGTCAAACTGCCGAATACTGAAACTTAGCAATTCTATCGACTCTGTTACGATTCTACGACAAAAGGTGCGGACTTTAGGTGTATAGGTTATGGTTTTCAATGCATTCAATGTCAGATAATGATAGATTCATGATCTGCATGCAATTGTACATGTACAAAGTGTTGTCTGTTTTCCGTTTCGATTAAAGGTGAAGAATATGAAATTTTACATACTCTAGGTATTTGTAAAAAGTGCTGTATACGTATAAATTTTGGAAATATGTTTGACATGATTATTTGTTGTATGAATATATTATACATGGATAAAATACTTGTTTGGCGAAAGGACTCGCCCTAATACATGTTTTGCTAATATACACTATGTATGTAGAAATAGTGTATTCTAGAAAGTACTATATACGTATAAATTTTAGGAATGTGTTTGTCATAATTATTTGTTGTATGAACATATTACATATGTGTAAAATACTTGTTTGGAGAAAGGGCTCGCCCTAATACATGTTTTGCTAATGAACACTATGTATGTTGAAAAAGTGCATTTTAAGTGTTTGTGAAAATGCTTGTGAGAGTAAGTGCTTGGATGATAGTGTGTTAGGTAGGTGTTGAGATGGGATTCTCAACTAACTTAGAGACGTTTATGATTTCCTCCATGTTGGCTGTTTAATGTAACGGTTTACTTATAAGATATATGTGTTTGTATTCCTGTTTATATAGTGCTTTATAACATGCTTTATAACATGCTTTATAACATGATTTATGATATGCTGTTAACATGCTTGAATTACTTTGTTTAATATGCTTTACTCTACATGCTCTAGATAAGGATTGATTGAGTTTGGGACTATGATTATAGTCCAGACTTGAGATCGTGGTTGAGATTCATTTCGCCACGTGAGATGTGTGCGACGAACCCGAGTCGTACTTCAGTTGGCGATAGTGGTTAGCCACACGAAGTGCTTATGCGCTTCATATCGTTCAACTTGTTGTGCGCTCGAGCTAGCCGAGCTCGTCAAGTAACCCGTTATGTATTATATATTTCACCATGTTTGGACGCTACTGCTTGAACCTAGGGTACTAAACTTACCAGTGAAATCCCGTTAACCATGGTACCTTGATCCGCTAAGACTCATGAGCCGAGCATGGTGGTATGGGACACCGTGGTCGAGCTGGAGGCCTACGCTGGGGCCACGTGCCTCCCCGTAGTGACCAGTGAGCAACCAAACTCGTGAGCCGATTATGGTGGTATGGGACACTATATTCGAGCTGTCTGCCTACACTGATTGGTGACGAGCCCTTTGTAGTGACCTCGAGCATATTCTGAATTTGCGATGAGGCGACGAGTTTTGCCGCAGTGTATAGAGTATGAACTAGGCCTGTTTCAATTCAGTGATGAACCGTTAAAGAGGTGATGGGGGAGTGGTGTAACCATTGTGCATAACAGCCCTGGCAGCCTTTGCAGCGACCTAGAAACACACCATCGTATGAGATTAACTAGGACTGACGACCCTAGATGGATCATGTTTGGGAATGATACAAGGGAGGTACCTTAGTTTCTCAATCCTGTTGTTTGAAATGGACTAATAATAACTCGATAATCATGCTCATCATCGTATTGCATGTGCCTGGAAGATGTGGAGCACTGAAGGATGAAAGTATGTCGCGAACGTAAGATGGTGTCGCACGAGGGTGTGTGTGGTGAGGGCATACATCATGACTGCATTCATACTTGCATTAATAAGAGTAGTTAGGAGTGTTTGATTGTACTGCTTTATCATTACTGCTTGACTGAGTTGATAACATGTTAACCTATGACTGCATTCATACTTGCATTAATAAGAGTAGTTAGGAGTGTTTGATTGTACTGCTTTATCATTACTGCTTGACTGAGTTGATAACATGTTAACCTATGTTTTACTGTTCCACTGAGTTGATCACTCACTCCCACGTTACGGGACGGTGTTCCGAATACCCACCAGACTTGTCTGATTGCAGATGGCGACGCTACTCCTGAAGCAGAGCCGTACTACTACTATGATGTTGAGGAGGAGTTCTCCTACATGTAACTCTGATCTGACAGGTCTATGAAGACCTGGTATTGTATTGACGGGCTATGGTACTTGGGATAGAAGACATTACACTTACACATTTGGTATATTTTAGAATTGTACTTGAAATTTATTAACCTGGTAATGTTATCACACTCTGGAGACTCACCACAGTTTTTATATTTTATATATCTATCACATTCTTCCGCTTGCTAATTCACTTGTCTCTAGAGTATGATATGTTTTTTTGGCTTAATCTCACTCATGTTCACTACATTAATACCGGCAACATTCAATCATCATTCATTTTATTGCATAAGTGATGTGTTGGAACTCGGGAGTTGAGTTTATGCTCGACCCCCAATTTTCAGGGCGTTACAGCGGCCGTGCATGTCCCAGGGCTAGTTGTTTCGAAGCTCGAACGGTTGTTTGCTCGCTTCTTCTGGGGAGCATCTGAAGGGAAAGGTAAGTTTCACTGGATCTCAGGGAGGAGGATCGCTACCCCTATCTCGGAGGGTGGACTAGGCGTCGACAGCCTAAACGAAGTCACGGCAGCCCTGCGTATGAAGATGGCATGGGCAGCAAAATTTGGCGAGTCTGTCGGCCCTTGGGTCTCTCTCATGCGGGCCAGACACCAGGCAGATTTAGATAGTGCTGATGGGCACTGCTGGGCACTTCTCTTCTAGCAATGTCTCGCTGCTGTGGAAAAAAATCAGGCAGTTCCTGCCTCTCTTGTCGGAGTCTATCCAATGGGAAGTTGGGAATGGCGACATCAATTTGTGGGAGGCTAACTGGACAGGTCTAGGCCCTCTGCGCCAGTTTATGGTTAGCCCTATCCCGAATAGCTTGTCTTCCTTGAAGGTGAGGGATTTCATTGGCCCCTTTGGCCCTCTCCCACCCTTGTCTGTCCTGAATCTGCTCCCGGCCGAAGTGTCTGCATTCATCTTTAGAGGCAGCTTTGCCACGACTGAGGGAAGTCCATCCTGTTTCTAGCCGTTGGAGTCGTCTGGTAAATTTTCCATCTCTTCTACGTGGAACCTTAGTCGTTAAAGGCTATCACCCAAGTTATGGTCCACCTGGATTTGGATGAAAGAGCCACAACCCAGGATTTCGCTCTTCGCGTGGAAACTACTCCAAGGTGCAGTGCCAGTGGACGACAGGGTTCAAGCTAAGGGGATTTTGCTCTTCCTGCTGTAATTGTTGCGTAGAATACCCAGCAGATCTCCCTGTCAGCGAGTCCATCTCTCATCTCTTCCAGGAGGGTAAGCGGGCTTCCTCCACTTTGCGTCATTTCAGCGCTTTCTTTGGCATCCCCTGCCTCCCCCAGCAGTCTTTGAAGACCCTGGTATGTCTTCCTCCTGAGTTCAAATCCTCCTCCCAATGCTGATTGTGAGGGAGATTTGGAAGGCAAGGAATGCGGCAAGGTTTGAAGGTATTCCGATGAAGACATCCAACATAATTGACTGAATCACTGGTTCCATTTTACATCAGGGCTACAGCAAGCCCCTGTTGGGCCCGCTGTTATTTCAGTCCTGGGTCAACTTGGGGACCTCGAGGCCTGCTACCCGCTCCCTCCATTTTGACATTATCAAATGGACTAAACCGGCTCTGGGTTGGGTCAAGTTGAACATTGACGGCTCTGCGAGAGGCAACCCGGGATGATCCGGTGGTGGAGGGGTCTATAGGAGAGTCAGTGGCAATCTCCTCTTTGCCTTCTCAACCGGGTATAGAGTGGGGTCCAACAACGATGCGGAACTTCGGGTGATCCATGACGGCCTGGCCCTATGCCTTGAGAGAGGACTGGACAAGATTGAAGTAGAATCGGATTCCAAAGTCATTGTTGACCTGCTTCTGAGGAAGTCATGTATCGCTTGGTGTCGGAAACCGTGGGCCTCTAGGATATGGAGGATGTCTTGTATGGCCACTGTAACCTTTTCCCTCATCAGGCGAGAAGGGAATGGCCTGGCTGACGGGATGGCCCAAGTAGGGAGCAAATACCAATGTTTCTCTCTCCTTTCTCAGGTGAAAGACCTGCCTATGGACGTGAGAGGCAGAATCTTCCTGGATAAAGTGGGATTGGGCTGTTTTAGATCACCTTGATAGTATCATTCGGGTTTTCCCTTCTCCTCCTCATAGCGCGGTCCATTTGTTTTTGGGATTTTCTTGTTCTTTTGTGGATACTTAGATTATCGCGGGATAGGAGAGTCCCTTAGGGACGGCCCTCCCGAATTTACATGTGCATTCCCCTATTTTGAAATGAAATGGTTCTTTCCATTTAAAAATTTAAAAAAAAAAAAAAAAAAAAAAAAAAAAAAAAAAAAAAAAAAAAAACTAAGCATGGAGAGATTTTCAACCGGGACTTACAACAAGTTGAAGAACAAGAAGATTAGACTGATACTGATCCTCCAAAAGATCAATGCTTACGTTGTTGATCTTTCAGATAACCTGGAGATCTCGCGTACTTTCAACGTCACAGACCTGACCGATTATCATGATTCGAAGTCGGATAAGCGCTCGAGGAGGAGTTCTTTTGACATGGAGAGGACTGATGTAGAGCGGGTTGCGGAAAATTTCATGAACAAGATAGACTAGAGAAGGCCCGATCGGAGGCGGAAGTGATCCGGACCATCAGGACCTTAAAACAGACATATCTCGCAAACCAAAATGAGTTATTTGACATACCATATGTGATTTTGGGGTAGGAGAAGCTACTTTAGCCAAACAACCCCAATTTGCGAGGTTTCCCATGCCAAATTTGTGGGATTCCATCATATTGACGATCGAAAATCCATTTTATTTTCGTTTTTACTATTTATACTAAGTTTTAGTTCGATCATAACTTTTGATCTATTGAGTTTTAGGAGTCGTGCTCAACATGAAAAGGGCTTAGAAAAATTAGGGGAATAACGTAGTTAGGCTAAATTGGACACTTGCTATTTTTGTCTTAAAACCATGAAGTCTAGTAGAAATCATGACACTATAAATATTAAGTTTACTATTTATAGTAAGTCATGATTTTAGGGAGTTCGAGTTGGAGTTTGATTCCTAAACTTCTTCTTAGAATTGATATCACTATTTAAAGGATTATAAACTCGTTTTTATTATCAATCAATCTATTTTCGAGTTTATTAGAATTTATTTTTTTATTTTCTTCCCTCATGGATTTTTGGAATCTCTGTGAGGAGTCCGGAGAAACTCCGTGGATTCGGAGTAGTTATTCTTGAGGAAGACGATGTTCGACCTCACCACGTCCATCCTCTGCATCATATCATTTTTTGGCAAGGGCCCTCAAATGCGGCTGATACTATGTTCTAGTGGGCCACACGATAGGAAAGAATGGGATGGAACTCCCATTGTTGAAAATTCTTAGGGCCATCTGGGCCCACTATGATTGTAGATTTGCCTCATTTTTATGCCTATACAATAAAAGAATCTGAAAAAATAGATGAAGGTTGTGGATTCTAAAAATCATTGAAGCGGCTCCACATGGTTCAGGTTATGTTAGCATGGTAATTAATGTCAATTAATGCCAGAGTCAAAAGTTTGATGAACCTTTAAGTCGAGACGGCCAGTGTTGCTCGACTTAGGTGGGGCCCACCATGATGTTTGTGACAAATCCACTCAGTCCATCTATTTTGCCATGTCATTTTTGGTCATGGGACCAAATATGAGTCCAATGAAAAGCTAAAGTGGGCCAAACCGACATGAAACAAATTTGGATTTTCGGGACGCTCGACCAGTCGAAGCCCTGGCTCAACTAGTTGAAGGTTACGCATACTGCGCGCGGACTACGTAAATTTGAGGCGGTTTCCGGACTATTCCAAGTCGGTGCGGAAGTGGAGTTTCCTAAACTATAAATAGGGGTCCCTAGGTCCTTTCTAAAGACGCTAAGGCTTTTTAAAGGTATTATAAGGGTTTCTAAAAGGTTTCTAGGGTTTCTAGGGTTTCAAAGGGTGTAGCAAGGGTGAGATTCGAGGTTTTTCGAATCGGGTAAGTCCTTTCTCTTTGTAACTTATGCTTTCATAGTGAATTTATATCGCTTCGTGCTGTGTTTTTTTCTCGAAAGGGTTTTCCATGTTAAATCTTTGTGTTATCTTATGTTTGCTTGGTGCCATTGGATTGCTATCCTAGATCCACATTTGTGTGATTCGCAGACTAAATCCCAACAAGTGGTATCAAAGCAATCGATGTTTGATGGGATAGAGCGTACCCTAACCATGTGTCTATGCGCATCAAGATGTTTGATGGGATAGAGCGTACTCTAACTATGTGAGGCACGTTCCTGATTTGAAGAAGAATCTTATTTCTTTTTGTGTACTTGAGGCAATGGGCTGCAAGTTTACAGGTATCGATGGTGCTCTTACAGTATCTAAGGAGGCACGGGTAATCATGAAAGCGCAACGACTCAGTAATCTTTACAGGTTGATCGGGAGCACTTCAAAAGGTGTAGCTGTAATGACTGTAGTGGATTCCACCTTTGTACGTGTGTGGCATGCTGGGCATGGCCACATGAGTGGGCAGGGCATGAAGGTTGTGACGCACGGACAAAGATACGGAGTAGGTGGAGCAGCCACTTGTGAGAAGAATCACACCACATAATCGCAAGATATCAGCGAGGTACATGAACGACTCCAATATCGTATATGCTCTCGTTACAGACGAGGGGGATCCGTCTTTTATTCAGATGGCTCTAGGTGAGCCTGGTGCTGAGAAGTGGAATGTGACTATGGACGATGTGATAGAATCGTTGTACTAGATCAACACGTGAGAGCTGGTGGATCTTTCAGTGGGCCAGAAAGTGGTTGAATGTAGGTGGATCTTCAAAAGGATACATCATAGATGCAAAGCAAGGCTGGTAGGAAACGGTTATACTCAGAGAGAAGGGATCGACTTCTTAGAGATATTTGCGACGACGGTATAACATGTGTCTATAAGATTCGTATTAGCGCTAATTGGCTAATGTGATCTTGAGCTGGAAAGGATGGATGTGGTGTCTGCGCTTCTATACGGGAAATTGGAAGAGCAAATCTACATGAAGCAACCAGAATGGTTCGAAGTTTAAAGGAGCTAGGAAAAAAGTTTGCAGGAGGTCGTTGCACGACCTGTCACCTAGGTAGTGGTATAGAATTTGATTCTTTCATGGTGAGTCAGGTATTGTATGTTGATTACATGTAGATCACCAATCATGACATGTCTGAAATCAACGTACTAAAGACTTGGTTAAGTGGGACATTCAAGATGAAGGATCGGGGGGCTGCAAAGATGGTTCTCAGCATTGATAGAGACTGGAAGAGGAGTAGGCTTTGATTATCTCAGGAAGAATACCTTGGGTAGGTATTGATCAAGTATGTGATGGACCAGGTAAAGCCGGTGAGCCTTCTCTACGCGTCTCTCCTCAAGTTTTCCTCAAGACATGTCCCAAAACAGATGAGGAAAAGCAGGATATGTCTCATGAGCCTTATTCAAATGCGGTTGGCAGTGCATGCCATGATTTGTATTAGACCGGTTATTTCACATGTTATCGGTGTTGTGAGCAAATATCCCGGTAAGTAATATTAGGTGGCGGTGAGATAGTACAGAAGATTACGTCTTACTTTTGGGAAGACAGGAGCAAAGGTAGTTGTACATGTGGATTTGGATCCGACAGATGTGCTCACCAAGGTCGTTCCTACAGAAAAGTTCAAGTTCTGTGTAACTTCTTTAGGCTTGGCGATGGCGTAAAAGGAAGACATGATGCACGAGAAGCATTGTTGGAACTATGATGCAAGGCAAGGATAAGAGAATAGGTCAAGAAGCTACACGGTTAAAGATTGAAGATATAGTGGAGATTGTTGAAAAATGATGTCTTAAATCTTGTTGTCCGTGGTGCTCGACCAGTCGAAGGTCCGTTCGACTAGTCGAAGCCCGTTCGACTGAAAGTCCAACAAACAATGTATTTGGATTTTCGGGACTCTCGACTAGTCGAAGCCCTGGCTCGACTAGTCGAAGGTTACGCGGATTACGTAAATTTGAGGCGGTTTCCGGACTATTCCAAGTCGATACGGAAGTGGAGTTTTCTAAACTATAAATAGTGGTTCCTAAGGCCTTTCTAAAGATTTTAAGGCTTTCTAAAGATATTCTAAAGGTTTCTAAGGTTTCAAAGAGTGTAATTCGAGGTTGTTCGAATCGGGTAAGTCCTTTCTCTTTGTAATTTATGCTTTCATAGTGGATTTCTGTTGCTTTGTGCCAAAAGAATTTTCCACGTTAAATCTTTGTGTTATCTTATATTTGCTTGGTGTCATTGGATTGCTATCCTAGATTCATATCTGTGTGATTCCGCATACCAAATCCCAACACTGTAGTTGGAGGTCATGGCATTTTGGCAATTAGTGAGTAGGTGAAGGGCACATAGGATTTTTAACTTAAGTATTCAAATTCACCATTTTCAATCCCTATGATTTTCACTATAGCAGTTGTATGTGGCAGCCTTGAAAAGGCCGAGCAAAGAGTCAGGGGGGGGGGGGGGGGGGAATAGGACTATGCCAAATTTAAAAATTAAATGCGGAATTAGACAGATATAAATAAAGATAGCACTTAACAATTCCACAAAGCAGAAATGAATAACAACCTCAAATGTACAAGTATTGAGAGGTTGATACAGATGTTTTTCTAAGGACAATCTTACACCAAAAACCAATGGTTTATGATAGGACAACCTGATTCCTAGAACGTTCTGTGTATCGAAATCTCAAACCGATACAGAGGAATAGATAAATAAATAATAAATAAAATAAACTAAGCTATTACAACATTCCCACACTTGCATAAAATATTACAACATTCTCCACAAATGCTTAAAAGGAAATTACAATATTCACAGAAAGCCACAATCAATTAATCACCACAAGACCAGAAATTATAGTGGTTCGCTTATGTGTACACCAACTGTTTAAAAAAATAGCCACACAACTACTCCACTCCCAATATCCTCACACAGTGGATATTAGCATTCACTATGCAATAGGTTTTTCAAGGTTCACCTAAAACCTTCACAATTGTGTCTTTCAAGTGGGCTTACACAATTCAAAAACCCTACACTCTGAGTTTTCTAGATCACCTCAGACAAACCAAAAAAAAAAAAAAAGATTTTTCCTGGCACAATCTCAAAAAAAAATATATATATACATAAATGTAAAATACTTATCTGGATATTCTCCTTTGATGAAGCCCGGTAGAACCAATTCGGAGTAGATGTTCAACGTAGATGTTCAATGTCCACACTAACTTATGAAAAGGTTCTAAGTTCTAATTAAATTTTAGATTAAATCACCTTGGGTTTGCTTGATTTTATTTTGATTCTAAGAAATGGGAAAACTAAAATCCCTTCTTCAAATAAGATTGGAATGTAGAATCTCAAAATCAAATACAAAAAGCTAATTAAAGAGAATATTAAATTAGCACTAAATAGCTTAAGAATATCACAAACTTATCTCTCAGAGTGGTATCTTGATTTTGCTTAAATTCCATGAAAAACTCTGAAAATCGTGTTCTATTTATAAGTGTAGAAACTGTTCACTCGACTGGTCCAGGAGACAACTCAATTGGTCGAAGGACCAACAAACTTTTAAAATTTCTGGCGCGATAAGATAAGATTGTTCCACGACTGGTTGAGTAGCTTGCTCGACTGGTCGAGTGGCCTGCATGACCAGTCAAACCCTGCACTCGACTGGTCATGTGGAACCCAATTTAATTGTTGGACTTTGAGTCGAGCCTGCTCGACTGGTCGAGCGGTCTCCAGGACTGGTCGAAGGTCCAACAAAAAATCCCGAAAATTAGTAACAAACCTTGGACTGGTTGAGGAATTTCTTGGACTGGTCGAGCCAGTACTAGGACTAGTTGAACATAGGCTAAGACTAGTCAAGAAACAGCCTATAAAAGTATATAGTTACCCAATTTAAGTATGCAATCAATATGACCTAACCTATGGTCAATCTAGCGTCTTACATACCTTATAAGTGATATTTGAACATTGAATCATCATTTGCTTCATTAATAGTTGATCTTGAAGTACACGAAGCTTGATTTTGAAGAATCTTGAACTTGAAGTACTTGAATAGTATTTCACCTTGAGCTTTAAGTTCCAAAACAAAGCACTTTGTCTTGACATAGTTGAAGCTTTGAAACCTTGAACTATCACTTGATATTAGACTTGAACTTGTATATCTCTTATACTTGTGATGCTTGAATCTTGAATTGGAACATCTTGAATTTGTACTTGAAGTTCTTGAGGTAAAAACCTTTATTCTTGTACATGAATTGTATGATCTTGAATATGTAGATGAGTTACACAAGATACAGATTCCAAGAGGTTTTGGCACTACAAAATTTGACAATCATAAGAGCTAGAAAACATAGCGGTTACAAGCCTAGACTTCCAATCATGCGTAATCTATCTGGAAACCTAGTTTGGTAAGGATTTTAAAAAGGCTACTTTGTAGGGAGGAGGACAAAGTAGTAATGACACTAGGAGAGCGTAGAAAATCTTCAAAATTTGCATCCTACTTTTTCAAAATAAAAAAGTGGCCTTGTTGAGCTTTGAAATCCACCAATCTTCAAAATTCGCATCCTACTTTTTCAAAATAAAAAAGTGGCCTTGTTGAGCTTTGAAATCCACCAAAAATCCCGTGGGCCAAATAAAATAAAATCTTTGAATTTGATCTCAAATCCACGACTGCCTAAAATCTCTTCGGTAGATGATATGACCATTAGAATGATTGTTAAAGGGAGAGAGAGAGAGAGATTGAGAGAGAGATAGAGAGAGAAAGAGAGAGAGAGATGAGTCGTGGCAAATTTCTAAATTCTTACTAGGTTAGGATGATACAATCACTGATGCTGCCATCATATGCATCCATCAGGTGCCACACTTACAGCTGATATCTGATTAGGCAACTCCATTTTTCCTAGTGCTGTAAATAGCAGTGCAATGCAATGCCCATTGTAGATAACCACACCTTCTAGTACAAGGTCCATGTAGGTTTGGGTGGACCAGAACCAGTAAATAGGGGCAGCAATGGATCAGGCTAGGCCTGGTCCAGCATGATCCCCATCAAGCCCTAGCTCCCTAAGACCTGATCAGGCGAGTACTGGCCCATGTGAGGAAAAGAGTGAAATTATTAAAGGTTTGAAATGGTCCAAATCTAATAAATTTTCTGGAGTATACCCTCCATCCACAAGGAGGCTCATCACATAGATGATTTTGTTTTGATAATAGACACATGACCCAGGGTCCCAAAAAAGCTTTTGACCTACACATGTAGGTTGCATGGAGATCTCACAAGTGTCTTGAAATTGCCCACTCATTTTTGTATAGTGACCCACTTGATTGGATTAGGCCAAAGGGCCAGGCTGTTCATCATTGGCCCCCAGCTGGGACCGAACACCACGCCAAGATTTCAAGCCTGGCCCCAGCCCTCAAGGCATGTTTAGGCCCTACAGGGCTGGACCGGGCAGCCAGCCGATGGCCACCCCTACCAGTAGGGCAGGATTTATGCTCACAGATAGACATGGGCTGATAGGTTCCCTCCTATCAGGAAGGTGACTCACCAACAGGACAACCTAGTGGTAGTCCATGGCAGTTACCATTAGAAGGGCATTAGTTTAACTGGATTTGAGTCGAGTGCAATTAACAACAGTAGCTTGGAATCATTAAGAGAGAGAAGACATTGTTGGAGGTAATGGAGAAAAGATGCGGGGAAAAAAAGGATAGATTCATTAATGCACACCTAATGTTTTTCTCAATTTTTATCTTGTGAACAAAGAGCAGGGAACAAGAGATGATCCTCAATCTGAGAGAGAGAACTGTTGTTGATGGAACTGCAAATAAATATGCTTCCCCTCGATTAATCTACAGCCATCGCTTCTGAACCACCACTGGCATCTTCCGTGCTATTCTTTCGCTCTTCCATTGCAATCCTCAGCTCCTCTGCTAAGTTCTTCTGCTCCTCCTCTATAGTATTCTGCAATTCATCTACCTGCCGAAATGGGGGGTACAAAAACAACACAAGATGAATCAGTATTCATGATATTTTGGTATCACACCCACTCTTTCTAATGTTTTACTAAGCATTCGTCTTCCAAAGAGATGCTAGTCTCGACAAGATCGGCAGCCTGTAACCAATAGAATGGAAAAGGGCCTGCTGAGATAGTAGTATGGTTTTAAAAGAATGGGTGCCGATCATTAGTTATATCCATGATTTTGATAGAAGGCACACTCTGTCTGCAATGTAACGTGGGTCATGGAGCAACCAAGAATCATGCCAGTTCAGTTTGAAATCGGATTGCGTACTGAGTAACTCAATACGCTTTTATCATACTGAGTAAACTCTGTTGGGCCCACCATGCATGTATGCGGTTTATCCACACTGTCCATCCATTTTTCCCGCTCATTTTAGGGGTTGAGTCCCAAATTAAAGCATATCCAAAGCTCAAGCGGACCACACAACAGGAAACAGTGGGAATAATGATTTCTAACGTTGAAACCTTCCTAGGGTCCACAGTGATGTTTATTTGTCATCCAACCTGTTCATAAGATCACAAAGACATGGGTGAAGGGAAAACACAAATATCAGCTTGATCCAAAACTTCTGTGGCTCCCAAGAATTTTTCAATGGTAGACGTTCAATTCACACCCTGTGGTGTGGTCCACTTGAGCTTTGAATATGCTTCATTTTTGGATTCAAGCCCTGAAATTATCTTGTAAAATGGATGGACAAAGTGGATAAAATACATAAATCACGGTGGGCCCCACGGTTTACGCAACAGAGTTACTCGATACGCAATCCGCTTCTGTTCAGGGTAGCAAAAAGGCCATAAAACTAGTGTTAAATAAAAAGTCATGAAAACAGAGGAATGCTGCCAAGGCCTGGTTGCAGGGATATCAAACTTAGTCACACATGGAAGCAAAGGCATACATGTGTGAGATACATAGGCTGTTCATCCAACTGACCCTCCATGTATGTGCCCTGACCCAAAATCAGGCCAGTCGGCTCGCCAGATGGGCCATGTGTATAAAAAAAATGGACAGACAAAACTAATTGATGAATTAGTCCACATTCAACATTTGGACTAGAGTGGCTAGGTTTTTGAGTCAAGGAATGTGTATCCAGCTTGATGAATGGCTCAGATCATGTACACGTGCACAAGTATCATTCGCATTCCTCTCTGGAATGGGTTTAATGTAGAAACTTGTAAAATGTTCATCATCTGTACCTTTCAAAAACCATTTTTGACTGATAAACAAATTATGAAAAATGCATCAGAACCAAGATTATATTAAAATTAGAGCATCGACTATCATTTCCTATTAATTATATGCACAAGAAAACAGACACTCTTAGATAAATGCCAAACCCAACTCACCACATGCAGCAGAAGAGAGAACTGCTTCTTCCGAAGCTCCAGTGTCCTTGACCCAGCAGCATTCTCAGCCTCCAAAGAAGCAATCTCCTTCTCAAGATCCGAGATAGTTTTCTGGGTCTCTGACCTTGGCGGCTGAAGACCAATCAATCTCCTGATTGCCTCACACTCCTCCTTGTGTTGCCTCTCAATCTTACTCTCCTCAAGTTGCCTCTTCAGATCTTCGATATCAGCCTGCGCCTGCAAGATTTGACGATGTATTTCGTCCTGCAGCTCATTGAAGTTCTCCTTCTCTCGAAGGTTTGCATCGATAACCGCCTTGCTCTTAAGGAGTGGCAGCTCAAAGGTGGTCATCTCCTGTAAAAAGGCTTTGTACAGCCTCTCGCAGTCACTGTAATTGTCAGCATCCTTCTCAATATCAAGGGCAAAAGACATGAATTTTTTCTGAAGCTTCTTCAGTGGAGGTTCGCCCCTTGTGGTTGTAGTCCGAGTGAGGAGGCGGTGTCTGATTATCACATCATCTTCACGAGGATCAAAAGCATAAGGTGGAAGCATCTCTTCTCTACCAGCAACTTTTCTTCCTTTTACCAACATCTGCTCAGGATAGTTTGTTCTATTAAAACCTGGCTAGGACAAGCATAGAGTGGTCAGATAAGCACATGACAAGATGAGCGAGTTAGGAGGTAGGCATACTGAACTAAATAATTACAATGAAACCATGGTTGTATACAGGGAAGTGCCCATAACATTAGAAACTGACATGGTCATGTATGAAATTCAGTTCATCAATCAAGAGTAATGAAGAACACAGTATTATCAAAATATTAGATCACCACCTTTTTTTAATTTCGCTTCTTTTATCAGTTATTTCACACTTTTCTTTTCCATCTTTCTTTCTTTTCTTAATTTTGGAATTCACTAAATCCTTTGGAACTTAATAAAATGACAGGTAACACAAAAGCAACCTTTCTGTTTTTTTTTTTTTTTTTCCTATACTTAAGGTTATTGTTCCTTGATTCCAGTTCAGTTGAATCTCTCAATCATATTTTTTTGAAAGATGATAATTTCATTGGAAGGCCGAAGCCAAAATATACAAAAGAAAAAACAAAAAAGACAACAACACTACTACCAACCTGCCGGAAAAAAAGGAAAAATCTATCCTCTCCTGACATCCATTCTATTATAAACGATTTAGCCCTCCAAAAAACATCTAACGCTTTCCCCTTCTTGTTCATAAAACATTGGCCATTCCTTTACAGCCATAGAACCCACAATCCCGCTAAAACACTCAACCTCCATAACCTCTTTTCTGATTTCCCAATACCCCCACCATGCCAAGCTAGAAGGAAAATGCTTTGGAAATCCTGGGTTTGACCTCTCAATCATTTAATGATACCACTTATTGAAATCTGCTTTTCATTAAACTCGGATGCTTTGATTCAAATAGATCCAAGCATGACAAGGAATCTATTCACAACAACTGCAAAATCTCCTCATGATTCTTTGCAAGGATATTTGTGCAACCACGGAAACATCATTTAATTATATAAACAGATCAGCTAATGATCGAGCAGATAGGTCGGCTAAGGAAGATTCTCTGAGAAGCACTTTTGGATTTCTGATGTCCACCCTTAGTCAGAGCAGTTATGCTGCTCCTCAGTCAGTCTTTTGCTGCTGCTTCTATCAGTTCTAGCCTGTCTCAGTTGTATGCTTCTAATTACAGCCAGTTGTCTAATTCTCCAGTCTGAGTTGCTCCACCTAATGGTGATTTGTACTCTTTCTTTTTTCTTCTTTTTCTTCTTTTTTTTTTTTTCCTTTAATAACATATTTCCATTTCATCCAAAAAAAAAAAAAAAACCCCACAAAAGCCCCTCATTTCTTTTTTCAGGTTAAATCTCATACACTCATTGCAACATGCAATAGCCCATGGATGAATCCATTGTATGTGAAATTTTACATACAATCATTTCATCCTCATCTTGTCACATTTCTAGGAAATTCGATCTGTGCAACAGGTCAACCTACAGTGTAGATCATCTGGTATGAAAAATCAAGCTATTCACTCATGGTTGAACCTGTTCATTGAATCATATGTGATACGTCCATGTCAATTAATTTGAACATTATATTCCAACCAATGATTTGAATCAGCCTAATTTTCACAGTTGAGCTTCAATTCTTCATGGTGGGACTGTTTTAAATAGCGCGTAGCGTGTTGTGTAGAATTCAACCCTATATAGCATGTAGCGTAAGCTAAACGACACTAGGTTGGTTGGTGAATCACCCAAAAGCATCAAGAAAGAAGAGTCAAGGGAGAAATCCGCTTTACTAAGAAACCGAAGATCAAACAGAATGAGCTAAAAAGATAATGCCACATGTGAAATTTTACATACAACCATTTTTCCTCATCATATCACATTTCTAGGAAATTTGATCTTTGCAACAGGTCAACCTACAGCGTAGATCATCTGGTATGAAAAATCAAGCTATCCACTCATCGTGTGATTGGACCTGTTCATTGAATCATATGTCCATGTCAATTAATTTGAACATTGTATTCCAACCAATGATTTGAATCAGCCTAATTTCACGGGTGATCTTCATGGTGGGACAGTGTTTTGAATAGCGTGTAGTGTGTTGTGTAGAATTCAACCCTCTATAGCATGTAGCGTAAGCTAAACGACACTAGGTCCATTGGTGAGTCACCCAAAAGCATCGAGAAAGAAAGTCAAGGGAGAAATCCACTTTACTAAGAAACTGAAGGTCGAACAGAATGAGCTAAAAGATAATGTTGTGATCTTTGAGCAGCAAAGACTAGGGTAGGGCTAGGCGACGTGTTTTCAGCACAGGAGTAGTCTTCTATTTTTTAATTAAAAAATAGGAGAACTATGATAAATAGTAAGGAAAAAAATCTTGAAAAAAATTAGTCACTTTTCAAATATAAGCTTGTTTAAAAAAGTAATTAATTATCATTTATCAAAAACCAATTCACACACACACACACACACCAAATAAAATTAACAACTTTCTATGCAACTTTCGAAAATCTAAGCAATGCACAGCCACAAGTACAGAAAACAAGACCGCCACATTATCACGTGGACACTACATAGGGCTTTCCCTCTTCTTATTACATATTGGGGCCACTCCTAAGTTCCTTCTAACAACGTATTCAATAATGGTAATGGCTGGTCATGAAACCGTTACACTACAAGCCATATGTTGAAAAAAAATTAAGAAAAAAATATTGAAAAAAGAAGAAGAGAGGATTCCAAACATGTATTATTATTTTGTTTTAAACAAGTTTGAGATGATGAAACAGGCTATTCTTCAGAAAGAATATTGTCTCCTTTTGCTTGATGATTTTATTAACCTAACAGGCTTAGAGTGATTGCAAAATTTCTATATTTAATATTCTAAATATTTAATATCAACGATTCAATAAAAATAAGCTTATATGAGCATGAAACTAATGATTAGATAATTATATATTTACATAACCATTTTACAACAAACAACCATAATATAACCATATAGGTCCATAAGATGTTAATGCATGACGTGTAAAGTGAAATCATAAGTTGTAAGTGATAAAGTATTGTGAAAGTACAAAAATAAATATAAAAACATTATTTACCAATCATGTCACCACTAGCAAGAAAATCCTGCTACTTGTGGCTGCTCAACCTCTAAGTCATCATCTGGCTAAGGCTATGGAACAGATGTGACATATCCCTAATAACTGGAGCCAAACCATGTCAATGAAACCGAGGATGACTGACACGATTATCAATGCCACTAGATGTCTGTTTTGTCGAACCAAATAAGAATAGCCACTAGTGCCAAATATAGACCCATAGTCATTGTCATAGAAATATAGCCATACCTATACTAATACTAATCGTATTATTAAGACTGCGACGACGAATGACTTAGATCCGAATATGGATATTTATCTCCCCCATATCAACTTGTTCCATGTGGATCATATCCAAGACTAGTCTAACAATAAAGTGCCTCAGGAGCCTTTCTATATTGTCCTTGGTCATACCCATACTCATAAGCCGTCTGATCTCCAACTGATGCCCCAACTCCTCTAGTGCCATTCATGCCAGCCTCACTATGATGCTCCTCCCTTGGCTAGTGGTAACATGAATCACTAAACTTATAACTCCGGTCTCCTCCGCTTCATCAATGCTCATTAGTCTCGAACTGTGTGGAAGGTTGTACCCCCATGTGCCACGCAACACCAGAAGCAGGACCAGGTATGTCGTTGTCATCATCGACATCATTTGTCTTAGTTTTACTACTACTCTTTACTTAGGTCAAATGTTCTATAACCCTCTCCAAGACAGTTGCACAACTCTCTTGTTGGCTCATGTGTGACGCTAAGTCATGCATCTCAACTTCCTCATTGTCATCTCTTACCTGTTTCTTCCTTTATTACAACTAAGGTAGAAGTGAGCCATGCATCTCGACTTCCTCATTGTCATCTCTTACCTGTTTCTTCCTTTATTACAACTAAGGTAGAAGTGAGCCATCTTCATCGTAAATGTTGTCCAAGTTTATTAGACAAAAGTCGACTTCTTCAATCAGGTTTGCCACATGCTTCGCATTTTGTAATCTCAACTTCATGTTGTAATGTTATAGCCGAGCCAAACTAATATCTTGGCCTGCAACTTATTCCTTTGCTTCAAATGCATTAGTGCAAAATAGCCCCAGTTCCTCTCGCAATTAAAACAAAGTTGTCTAGCTCGAACTTTTACTGTTATTTTTTTTGGAGTCATTACACGTCTTATTGGAAGATGATCAACAAATTTTAAAAAATAAATAAATTTATGATATGCACGTAATAGTAAAACTGTCAAATGCACCACTATACATCCCTAATAAAATAATTTATACAATTAAGTAATACTAATAAGGCATTAGTTTTTTTTTTTTTTTTTTTAACTGAAGGTGTCTTAAAAATTGCCTTTTATGCAAGTAGATTGGAAAACCTGCCTTAACAAAGTCCATATATTTCCAACTATGGATAATATGTCAAAACATTCATATTGTTTTAAGCACCAAATTAATAAAATATGTATGCAATGACTAAGCCAGGACCAAGAATTAAAGACTTGAACTCACTTTGTTTAATGTCCTTATTTGCGTATCTAAGTCAACTCCCAATCTCTTTATCATATTTTTCAGTCTGAGACGAACTTCTTCATCCTCAATAAATGATGTAGCATATCGATAACTCAAATTTAAATAGTAGCGTAAACTACAATCATTGTTCGAAGTATCCACAAAATTATCGAAATAACCCCGATATTATCCGTATCTCCAGCTCGTGGTGATACCAATAATATTGATAGTATAAGAAATTTCAGGTATCGGTGATGTATTGCAAGTATCTCCAATGTATCGATATGGCCAATATTTTTGACTTAGGAAATTCTAGGTGTTACTTGTATTCCCAATGTATTGATATCACCAATGTATCGCCAGTATTTTCAACTGCGTAAATTTCAGGTGTCGTTTGTATCACTAGTGTATCGGCAATACGATAATATTGCCAAAAATCTATTTAGTAAAAAAAAAATTCATTTCAAATTTTTTATGGGCGCATGTTTGTGTAGTGTTCATTTTTATCGATGATAATATCATTATCACAACATGAGCGATGTTGAGACCACAATCTTTCTTTTCCTTTTCAGTTGTTGACGATTTCTCGATGAAATGACGTGTTGTCGATATTCTGAAATATCGATGGATGTTTGGATGGATGGATGGATGGTTGGACGGATAGATTGGATGGTCAGATGGATTAAAGGGATGGTTCGGATGGTTGCATGGATGGTTGGATGGATAGATGGGATAGTTGGACTGATTTCTTACAACAACACGCTTTTAGGCCCCCATTAAATGGAAACTTAATATGTATGTATTCTTTTTCAATTTTTTTATTCCTAAATATGCAAATGTGTATTTTAGCATCTATTGAAGTTTCACGGAAAAATTCTACCATTTTCCCCATGATTTCCCAATGTTTCCCCGCATTTTTGGTTATCGGCAGATATTATCGATATTAGTTCCATATATATTGTTACTTCGAACAGATTTACAATAATGAAATAATAAAAGACTTCTATTTTTTTAAAGGTAATAATAAAGGATCTTAATGATTATATCATAAAAGTAATTTTTAAGATTAAGTGAATAATGAACATGTATGAGACATTACTAGAGTAAGAATAATATATATTGTACATCACTTCTATATTATTACTTGCCGCGTGAAGGTTGTTGTGAAGCTAAGTCTTCTAACATTTGTTGATCATCTTCCAACAATCTTTATAGTTCTCACAATAACAATAAATAGCAAGCTTCACTTTATCATGGGGGAAGCCTATGATAGGTATCTTGTCAAATTCTATAAGACGAAGGACCCTCATCAATGGTTCCATTACCTTAAGGATGTTTTAAACTTTCTTTTAATATTTTCTCTTATATTTTCAGAACCTCAACTAGTGTCCCTAACATCTTCGATCTACGTTTTGTGTTGAGTCACTCCCGAAAAGCAAACGTCACACTCAACTCTCCTTTATGCTGTTATAAACGCTCAAGGCACTAAATTTGTGGCAAATTGAATCGCAACAGTCCTATGTAACTCGAGTCTTAGAGTGGAGGATACCACGTGAGGCTGGCTTCACAGAGCAGCGAACACCTCCCGCTCTCGACAGTGGAAGGATAACAGGTCAGCGCTGACTCGAGCCCAATTAGCCCACATGCCTTGAATCAGCCGGACCACCATCTCTTTGAAAAAAAAAAAGTCCTATGTAACTCCCCCTTTCGTGAACTTTCTCATTTTTTTTTTTTTGAAAGATGACGAAATTGTATTAAGAAACCAAAAAGATTACAGCAAGAAGGATAGAGAGTCTGCTGAGAAAGCAGACTCAACTAAGCTCCTAAAAAAAAGAAAATCACAACCCTTCAAGGAATCTACATGAAAAGCCCATTCAATCAATAACTGCTTAGCCTTGGAAGAAACAGCCTCTGCGGAATTCGAGATATCCCTAAAGCATCTGCCATTTCTTTCCTCCCAAAACCGACCAACAAACAGCAAGAATGGCCATCCTCCAAAGCCTAGTCCTAACCTTGCCAATATAAACCTCATGCCAAGCTTGAAGGAGATGATTCACCGCTCCAGGAACGCACCAACTAATGTTAAACCGAGAACAAAAATCAGACCATATTGAAGAGATGAAGGGGCAATGCACCAGAAGATGATCGACTGATTCTTCTTCTCACATACAACATAAACAGATATTAGCAAGAACCACCCCCCTTTTTCCTCAAGTTATCTACTGTGAGGATTTTCTTTTTACCAACTAGCCAACCGAAGACCACAAACTTAGGGGAAGCAGAATATTTCAAGATGGGAGATGACTGCTGAAGATCTATAGTACCCAGGTTGCTATGAAGCAGATTGTAGAGAGATCTGACTGAGAACCTGCTGGACTTTTCCGGTCTCCATATTAGACTATCTGAACAAGACCGAATTGGATTGGCTACGTAAATGCATTCCAAAAGGTCCGAAAACTCGCTGATCTCCCAGTCTTGAAGATTTCTTCTGCAAACCAAATTCCACTCTATCTTACCATCAGACACAGAGTAGCAACCAGCCACAGAAATTTCTTTTTTGGGAGCTAGGAGAAAGCTGTTCGGAAATCTAACTTTTAGCGGCACATTCCCCACCCAAATGTCTACCCAAAATCGAATGTTAACCCCGTTACCAAGGACGAAACCCACACCTTTAAGCACCTCCTTTTTCATCTTTAAAATACCCCTCCAAATAGCCGACGCCCTATAGGAAGACGAATCTTTAGTCCACCACCAACCGACTGATCTCCCATATTTGCTTTTAATAATGTTGTTCCAAAGGTTCCCATCTTCTGACCCTAATCTCCAAATCCACTTCCCGAGGAGAGCTCGATTCATAGCCTTTAGATCTTTAACCCCTGCTCCACCTACTAAGATATGATTACACACCTCTTTCCAATCAAGAAGATGAAATTTCTTCTTATCCTCCTTGCCATGACAAAGGAAATCGCGACTTAATTTTTCAAGGACGGCCAACACCGAACCCGGACATCTGAATAGTGACATGAAGTATAACGGGAGATTGGAAAGAGCAGCCTTAATAAGAGTGAGCCGCCCTCCCAGGGATAAATAACGACATTTCCATCTAGCAAGGTACTTGTCAAACCTAGAGATGACCTTCTCCCAAAGCCTCTTAGGAGGCGAACCGATGCACAAAGGGAGCCCAACAAAAGAAGTCGGAAGAGAAGCCGAAGAGAAATCAAAAACTTCTGCAAATAAGTCAATCTCCTCTTTCTCCATATTAACCCCAACATCTTGGACTTCGCCATATTGACTCTCAATCCCGAAATGGCCTCGAAGCATCGGATCGTAGTATGAAGATTTTCCACCTTGTCTGGACTGGCTTCGGAGAAGATCAAAGTATCATCCGCAAACTGGATATGCGAGATCGGGCTAAGCATACCTATCATTTTAATACCACTTAGAATACCTTCCGATTGACCTTTGTGCAACATTCTGGATAAGGCCTCCCTCAAAAAGAAAATGGAACGGAGATAGAGGACCTCCTTGCCTCGGACCTCTCAAACTGTTGAAGAAACCTTTTGGGGACCCGTTAAGAAGAATGGAGAAATGAGCCGAACCAATGCATTCACCCATCCAAGCTCTCCCTTTATCCCCAAACCTCATCCATTTCAACATATATTGCAGGAAACCCCAGTCCACGTGGTCATAGGCCCTTCAATATCCAACTTACATATTATACTCTTCAAACCGGACCTATGACTAGAATCCAAGCGTTCATTAACAATTAGAGCACAATTCACAATCTGTCTACCTGAGATAAAAACACTTTGATTACCTGAGATAATCTTCCCTATGACCTTCCTTAAACGCGACGGCAAGACTTTAGCTAGAATTTTGTAGGGACCCCCCAGTAAACTAATCGGTCTGAAGTCTTTGAGTGTAGCTGCCCTCGAAATTTTTGGAATAAGAGCTATAAAGGAAGCCCCAAGACCTTTAGATAATTTGCTTCTTCCATGGAATTCCTTGAAAAAATCCATCACATCTTTATGAATAACATCCCAAAAATATTGAAAGAAAATAATGGGGAATCCATCTGGGCTTGGAGCCTTGTCACCACCAAGGGAATCTATCACTTGTCTCACTTCCTCCGCCGAGAAGGGGGATTCTAGCAGAATAGCATCTTCGGGCGAGGCACTATCCATTTGAAGAAAATCCAAACATGGCCTACACCAATCTTCTCCCTTAAGAAGGGAACTGAAGTACGCTATAACCTCATCTGCTATGTTATTTTTATCGTCTATCTAAACCCCATTCACTACAATACTACTGATTTTGTTGCTCCTTGTGTGCATATTGGCTATGCTGTGAAAGTAGCTTGTGTTTTTATCTCCCTCCTTTATCCATTTCGCCCGAGATTTTTGTTTCCAAGAGATTTCTTTTTCAAGGACCCTACCAAAAAGAGATTGTATTAATTGAATTCTTCTGGCCAGGATGTCAGTTGACATCGGAACGTCTTCTGCTTGAACATCAATCCTTTGCAATTCTGATAAAATCGACTCTGATTCTAGTTCCCTGATACGGAATTCCTCCTGATACCACTGCTTCAAATTTTCCTTCAGCCATTTAAGTTTGGAACTAAGCCTAAAGCCTGCAAAACCTTCCACCTGAAACCCAACCCACCAATCGGAAATCATCTGATGAAAACATTCTATCTTGAGCCAAGAAGAATCAAAGCTAAAAGGTTTAGGGCCCCAATTCTGTTCCTTAATGGAGAGAATAACTGGACAGTGGTCAGACGTGGTTTTAGGAAGAACTGCTAGGAAGATAGAGGGAAATAAATCCAGCCAATCAGGGGAAACCAAAAATCTGTCTAATCTGGAAAGAATAAGATTTACTCTCCCATTGGACCAAGTAAATCTAGATCCTAGTAGTGGAAGGTCCACTGGCTCCTGATCGTATATCCAACGCGAAACTTTCCCATGAGATTTTTCTTCAGCATACCTGATGATATTTAAATCCCCCACTATGTAACAAGGACTTGCAAAATTCTGTCTAGAAGCACTTAATTCATCCCAGAAGTCTTTTCTGTTGGCATCTTGAGTAGGGCCGTAGACTGAGGAAATGAGACATCCGTTGCAAAATAACCGACACCAAGAAGGATCCGACCCAGCTATTCTGAAGCACCCATTGAGACGATTTCCATGCTAACAATTGTTGTCATGTGAGATCGCACATTCGCATATGCAATCGCATATGCGCATAATGGTGATGGGATCGCATATGCAGCAGCGGCATATGCGATAACTGCACATATGCGATCGCATATGCCACATGTGCCAACATATGCGATGTATGCGGCCAACGGTCATATTTCTGACCATTTTTTTACCCTTTTTTTTTAATCTGGATTTTTTTTTCTCTATAAAAATGGATTCTAAGTACTCCTACATTCAAAAAAAGCTCAAACTCTTTCTCTATTCTCTATTTTGCTCTCTTCCATTCTCTCTTACATATTTCTAAGCACTCTACATCCACTCTTCTCCATCCATATTCCATATTTCTTTTCTTTCAACTTTCAACTTTCAAGAATCAAGATTGAGATTGAAGTTTTAATCAAGGAAGGGTACATACATCCACATTCAAGATTCAAGAGTCAAGACTCTTCAAGAGACATTACTAATTTACTACATGATCTACATCTACAAAACTACAACTACAAGTCTACAACCAAGCTCTCCAATCTCCATCCATTGAATTGATTGAATTCTCTTTCTACTTCCTAGTTCAATCAAGGAAACATACATCACTCTCTCTTTCCATCTCTCTTTCTATCTCATTTTCAGTTAGAGTTTCATAATATCCAAGTTCTAAGTTTTCTAAGTTCTAACAACTTCTATCATTTTTTATTTTTTTTAGTTTGTTTGTTGATTGTTACTTTGTTACAACTTACAAGTTGCAAGTTACAACTTACAAGTTGCAAGTTACAACTTACAAGTACAATAGGAATTCAAGATCAATACTCAAGTCAAGGGGCAAAGGTGAAGAGAAGACAACTTGGACAAGAATTTGGAAGTAGTTGGAAGTTTGGAACCTATTTTAGATTTGTAATTTTAATTTTGTTTGTGTAAATCTCTCTCTCTCTCTCTCTCTCTCTCTCTCTCTCTCTCTCTCTCTCTCTCTCTCTCTCTCTCCCAAGTCCCATCTCTTTAGTCTCTTTACTCTTACTCTCTTAGATCTTACTTCTTAGTCTCTTACTTTACTTTAGTTTACTTTTAGTTTACTTTCTAGTTTCTAGTTAGTAGTTACTTTTTAGTATTAGGCTACTAGCAATCAATAATACACACACCACTATCATAATGTCTTCTTCCCAATCTTCTTCTTTGAAACCCAAGTCGAATGACCCGGGTTGGAAGTATGGGTACTACCATAATTCTACGGAAAAGACTCACATGGTATGTGAGTTATGTGGGTATGTGAGTTCCGGTGGCATTGTAAGGCACAAGCAACACCTTGCACATTTACCGGGGTCAAATGCAAAAGCATGCGACAAAATTACTCCAGAAACCCAAAGGGAGATCGTGGAGTATATGTAAAAACAATCAAGAAAGAAATGCGATAGTGCCCTACGTCAAGAGGAATATCTGGAACAAGATGCATATGAAGATATAAATGTAGTTAATGTAGATGAAGCTAGTCCCACTCCCCCTACTTCGACAGGCCGGTCTAGACCACAAGTACAACCATCAAAAAGAGCTCGAAGGCATGGGCCCATAATAGATAGATGGTGTAGAACACACCCCGAGGATGTGATCGACCAAAGGGGAAGGGGAAAAAGGTCGGCTCAAAGTAAGTATTATTTAATATAGTAAACAAGTAACTACTAACTACTAACTACTAACTAGTAAGTGAATACTACTAAATAAAGTAAATACTAAAAATACTAAAAGAGAGGGAGAGAGAGTGTCACTAGTATGGTTGTGGAGTTACAATTGTGTGTGTGTGTGTGTGAGAGAGAGAGAGAGAGAGAGTCTCTTGAGTCTCGACTCCTCTTGAGCCCTTGGAAGTTGGAAGTTGAAAGTCTTGAAAGTGAGTCTTAAAAGTTGAAAATATTTCTTCTCTTGAACTTGGAAATCTTGAACCTAAAAGTTGAACTTGAAACTTGAAACTTGAATCCTAGAAACTACAAACTAGAAACTAGAAATAAGCTAGAAACTTGAAATAAACTAGAAACTTGAAATTAACTAGAAATTATAAATTTATAAATAAACTCGAATCTAGAAACTAGAAACTACAAAGTACAAACTAGAAACTAGAAACTACAAGTCTACAATTACAATTTAGAAATTACAATGAAACACAAAATAGAAGACTTTGTTGTTGGTTAACTTAAATCTTGAGTGTGTGTGCTAAGCTCGCCGCTTGAGAGTTGAGACTTGACTTGACTCTCCAGTTGTTGAGTCTCTTGAGTTGAGTCTTGACTTTTTACTCTTGATAAATGATAATCTAATGAAAGAAATCAAGAATAGATCACACAACACAAGTTAGAATAGAGATTAGAAATTTTATATATATATATATATATATAGAGTAAGAGATTAGAATAAGAAAATAGAAGAAAGAAAGAGATAGAGTGATTCTTCTTCTTGCTTCTTGATCTTGAATCCTTTTTTCTTGCATTCAACTTCAAGTGAAAATAGTAAAGAATAAAGATAAGAGAAATTATTAAAGAGATTAAGAGAGAATGGGGGCTTTAGAATGATGTATTGAGAGTTTTAGTAAGTATGTGTTGCAAATGGAGGGGGAAATGTCTTTTTATAGGCAAAACTTCCGGAAAAAAAAATAATAATAATAATTAAAGTTCCAACGGTTAGATTTTTGACTAATGGAATTAGAGGTGTACACAAAACCGAGCTAGCTCAGTTAGCACGCTCGACTCGACTCGAAAAAGCTTGATTTGACTCAGTTCGAAGCTAAGTTCGAGCCGATTTGAGCTGATTTTTTAGCTCGAAAATGAGTTTGAGCCGAGTTCGAGCTGGCCCTAGCTCAACTCGACTCGGATCGAACCCAGCTCGAATCGAACCAGTTCGGTAACTCGGTTACTTTGATATTGATGTCGCTCAGCAAGTGTTTGATGAAATAACCCAACGAAGTGTGGCTGGTGGCAAGGAAGGTATGTATATGAAACCAATACCCGTTTTTTTCTTGATTTTTATGTTGCTTAGAAGGTGTTTGATAAAATACCTGTAAAACCATTGCTGTTATCTTAAATAAAGTGAGATTTTGAAGGTGTAGTCCAAGTGTTTGTGAAAATGCTGCAGAGGCGAACTCGACTCAATCTTGGCTCGAACTTGGCTCGAATTGGCCCGAGCTGCTGACCAAACCGAGCCGAGCTAGCCAGTCAGGCTTGAGGACTGAGCCGAGCTGAGTTCGAGCTAGTGGTCGAGCCGAGTCGAGCTGAGGCCGGCTTGACTCGATGTACACCCCTAGATGGAATGTATGCGATCGCATAATGGCATATGTGATCGCATTATGTGATATGTGATCGCATACCATAGCATATGGCATATGCGAACATCGCATATGCCATATGCATGGATTTGTGCGATTATGCGATCACATAATCAATTATGCGATCGCATATGACAACAATGGTTGTCCATCTAGCAAAGTAGTTGTCCATTTGGTACAGCTACTTTGCATTCTTGCACTTGTTCTCCACATGATACAGTAGCTATCCATTTAGCTAACCCGCTATCCGTTCAAATATGCTTCTGTCCACTTTTATATAATAGCTGGTCATTTACTATTATAGCAACCCATTCGACATACTAACAAGCTCGTTGATATAATTTGCTATTCATTTGCTCTTATAGCTGTTTTATTGCTAGTCTAGTCACTCATTTGCTATTGTAATTGCTCATTTGATATGGTTATTGTTCTAATTGATATTGCAACTGCCTTATTAGTAGCATAGCTGCTGCCCCATTAATATTATAGCTTCCCATTTGATACTGAATTGCCTAATTAATTATGCAGCTGCCCATTGACTGTGACACTACCCATTCAAGGTCCATTTATTACCCAAATAGACATAGGTCTTTTAAGGAGAACATTTATTCTAATTCTCTTCCACGGATGAGCTCTATCGATTGATCACTCGATCTAGCCCCGTGACTAATATTGTGATTAAACATCCACCATTACATGAGATATTCATTCTCTCACTCCAGTATGGATTCCAGAATATTATTCCATGTATCCATTATAGTGCAAAAGCACTATTCCTTTGATAGGCAATGATGTGTTTTCCAAATGAGACGTACTTTGCTCCCTATCTCAAAGATTCATACGTAGAATGCACACACTCCCCTATCCCAAATCCATTCAATACTATCATGGATTCTATGATGGAAAGGAGAATTACCAAAGAAGAGTGCTCATACCCTAATATATCACCATATGAGGAGGCCACAGAGCTGTGCGTATTTGCATTTTATTGTGTCTCTTGCATTCTATTATATATCACCTTTTCACCTTATGTATATTTATGACAATTTTCTCACCATATTTTACCATAGAATCAAGGGTTATTCCTTAGAAGTAATTAGGGGTCAGTGATATACTATAGCTTGGAATATAATAGGAACCCAAATAATAATAAAAGCCTTCCAACTATGCACGCTCTTGTCACTCTTGCGTGAATCTGGCAACGTTCTGAGAATATCTCGTGAAATTGCAATGAATGTGATCCTCAATATAATATTCATATTCGATACAAAATCACACTCATTCCATGAACATGTTCTTTGATTGCCCAACATTCAATCGCAAAAAGCATGACTAGTCTTATAGTTGTCTTGTAAAATTTTCCCTTCAGTTTGATGGTATGCAATGTTCACATAAAACTCCAAAAGCAAATCTTCACTTCATCCACCCGTCTCTAATTCTATGAACAACATCCTTCTCAATCTCTTTGATGGATTATTGACCCAAGGTACAGAAAATGGTCATTTTGGGTTACTTTTTTTATTAGAAAAGGTGATATTTTATTAAACCAAAAGGGGCCCGACAGCCAATACGACCAACATTGATACAAAGATAACTAATCATGAGAGCGGCACTCTGCCAACAATAGAAAGAAGAGGGCAACTGGTTGCATCTACCTAAGAGTAAACAAGTCGTTCCACTCTAAATATAACACCAGATGCAGGTTTACGTATTCCATATGTTCCGCTCCTTCCAAATCACCCAAAAAATAGCCACAAAACATGGCTGCCATATGATTTTGCGATTCTTGGAGGAACGTTGGATCCTCCAAGGTTCCGAACATCTAATGGATGGATGATTGCATGACCTTCACCATATAAAATTGCCTTCTTTCCCATCAATCTTATCTAAGTCCTTCTTTCCACTCTTTTTATTAACAAAAATTGCATATTTAGATACTTTGTTTCTTTCCAGCTAATTTTAAAACCATTAAATTCTGAAACAGCTTTCATGGTTCTAGCTTTGTGTTTACCTCCCCCTTGTCTCATGAATCAAAATGTCATCTACAAATAATATACACCAAAGGGACCTCCTCCTGTAAATGCCTAATCAATGTAAAAGGTAAAGAACCAATGCCAACCTCTAGTGTAGGTCTTTTGTACTTATTTCCCTTTCAGTTTGAGTGGTAACAATTACATAAAACTCTAGAGGCATGTCCCCATTTTTTCCACCTAGCTTGAATTCTATGGGCAACATCCTTCACAATCTAACCACTCTTATGAATTATTGACCCAAGGTATCAAAAGTGGTCATTTTGGGAAACTTAACAATCTTAACTACTTCGTCATTTTCACTCCTGTTACTGAAATTGCACTCCATATACTCTGTTTTAGTCCGACTAACTTTAAATATTTTAGATTCCAAAGCATCCCTCCATAAATCTAGCTTTGTATTTATGCCCTCTCTTGTCTTGTCAATCAAAATTATGCCATTTGCAAACAATATGCACCATGGAATCTTTATCAAATGGCGTTTTTTTAATATAAATAGCCTAACTCCATAAAATGGTAGTGAACTATTACGATATTCTAGCCTATAGACATGGGAGAAGGCCATCCCATCCCATCCCCAAAAGGTAAAGATGCTCCCTCCCCATCCATCCTGTGATACCCAAAAGCTAAAGGTACTCCCTCCTCCATATAAAGCATGATGAACCATCACCACATTCTACCCTATAAAAGGTAATGAGGGAAATCCTTGTACTGTCCCATCATTGTGCCAAAAAGGTAAACATACTCCCCTCCCTCCGTCCCTCCCTACACCTAAGTTATATCCAGTACCCACACTTACTCGAGAGTCAAGTAATTTGTGATATTTCAAAGGATCTGAGTATCATGATCACACAAGCTCAATGGTCTCATTGGCCGAACCAAAAACAACTTCAATGCCGTGTTGGAGGTCACAAAAACAAGAAAAAAGAAAAGTATCTTCATCCTAGTTCCAAAAAACTTGTGCTTACCACTTACTGTAAGTAACCTTCAATTCTATAGTGGTTTAATGCTCTCCCATGTCTAACTTCATGGATGTCCAACCATAAGTACTTTTTTATCAAGAAATAACAACATTTAATTACTAAGCATGAGCATACATCAAGGAATGGAGAATATTGAATACAAAGGGAACAAATCCCAGAAAAAAATGGAGGGGGAAACTTTTTTTTTATGGATAACAGTTAGCATGTATATTAAAAAAAGAGGGTATGTACAACTGCAATCCATTAAGTAAATGGATAAAAGCCCCCTATATGAGGAGAAGAAATTTTTTTTAAAAGATAGAAGGAAACAAATCACAAAACAATGAAGGTATTTCATAGCATAGGTACTCAGAGAAACCTGTACAAATGTGTGCATGTGAGACTTTTTTTTAATAGATAACAGTTAGCATGTATTAGCTAAAGAGAGGGTACGTACAACCAGTGTTCGAGTTGTCGGTATCGCTACAAGTTTCGCTGGCCAGAGATAAAGATATAATATCGTTACCGCCGATAACTGGAAATTCGGAGAAAAATGCGAAAACATGGAGATAACGGTGAAATTTTTTAATGAAACTTCAGGACATGCCCAAACACACATATTTGCATATTTAGAAATTAAAATTTTGTAAAAAAAATGTATTAAATAATAAGTTTTCATTTAATGGGGCCCAAAAAAGCATACATTTCCATAAGAAATTATTCTAATAATAACCAAAATAAATTTATCTAAGTTTCAAGTTGACCACACCATATGAAATAGTGGTGATAATAATTTCCACCATTGAAATCTTCATAGGACCAGTGATGTTTATTTGTCATCCAAACTGTTCATAAGATCACAGGGACATGGATAAATAAAAAACAGAAATATCAGGTTGATACAAAACTTTTGTGGCTCCAAGAATTTTTCAATGGTAAGCATTCAATTCACACAGTTTCATGTGGTGTGGTCCACCCAAGCTTTGGATATGCTTCATTTTTTGGCTTGTGACTTAAAATCATCCAATAAAATGGATGGACTGAGTGGATCAAATTCACAATTACAATGGCCCACTGAGTTTACTCAGTACACAATTCACTTCCGTTCTGGCGCAGTCCGGAAGCGGATTGGCCGGTGTATCTCACACTAACGTCATCAAGTTATGTGGCTTTGATCATGAGGTATGTGTTATATCCAAACTGTTCATCCATTTGAAGAGTTCGTCTTAAGCCTTTAGACGAAAAATAAGACAAATATAACTATCAAGTGGACCACACTGCAAAAACCAGTGGGGGATTGAACGTTTACCATTGAAACCCTTTTTGGGTCACAGAAGTTTTGATCAATATGAAAAAAATTGTTTTTCCTCTTCATTCAGATATGTGTTTTTTATGAACAGATTGGATGCAAAATAAACATTATGGTGGCCCTACAAATTGTTTAACGGTGAAAATCATTATCTCCGCTGCTATCTATGGTGTGGTCCATATAATCTCTGGATATGATTCATTTTTTTGATAATGCTCTAAAATAAACTCTAAAAACAGATGAACGGTGTAGATATATAATAATACATCATTGTGGGCCGATGTAACTTTGATCTCCTTTGAACCGTTCGTACAACTCGGAGCTCGAGGAGCGTCAGTGCTCGTCTTCGCACGACACGTACCTACAGCAGCTATATAGCTGGTGTGAGGTACAGTAGCCAATCCGCTTCTGGTGGATCCCTAACTGTGGAACCCCTTATGAAGTATGTACCTTACATCTGCATCGTCCATCATATATGAAGGCTTATTTTAGTGCGTGATCCGAAAAATGAACCACATTCAAATCTTCAATGGACCACACCACAGGAAAGTGTGTGAATTGAACGCATATCATTAAAAACTACTTGGTGGCCACAGAAATTTTGAATCAAGCTGATATTTATTTTAACCCTTCATCCATGCCTTTTTATATTTAAAAAAAAGTTTGATGACAAATAAACATCACAGTGGGGCCTAAGAAGGTTTCAACGGTGAAAATCATTATTCTCATTGTTTCTTGTGGTGTGGTCCACTAGAGCTGTGGATATGCTTTAATTTTGGGATTTACCCCTAAAATGAACTAGAAAAATGAATGGACGGCATGGATAAATCACATACATTCACGGTGGGCCCAGAAAGTTTACTCAGTACGTTGAAGCGCACCATGTGCCCGGTTTGCTTCCATAGTTCTGAAGCATAAAAGGAAAAAAAAAAAAAAAAACAAAACATTACAAAACAAAACAAAAAACAAAAAGGGGGATTTCATCTGCGAAAGGGGTTTTCGGCGAAGAGGGGCAACTTTCAACCGAGGGTTTCAAACGATCTCCCGAAATCCCTGATTTTTCTCCGAAATCATGTATTTGTGAGTCACACGAAACGAGCGCTGTCGATTTCTGCCCACGAGATTCTTTTCTTCCGAGTTCCGATCAACCATCAACAAGGTATTACCAAAATCAAAGGTTTTTTTTTTCGATTTTTTTCGCTTTTTACATATTTTGTCGGAAAAAATCCAAAATTATCGAAGATATCGCCGATATTTCGCCGATAATCCAGAGAGAAACGAAAAATGGGAGTTTCGGTGTCGCTAGACTAGCGACACCGATATTATCGGCGATATTATCGACAATGCGAACACTGCGTACAACTACAATGGATAAGACCCCTATACCTCTGCTAAAGAATCTGCAATACAATTAGCCTCTCTAGCCCTTGAATAAAAGAACCATTCATGGCTCAAATCAAGGTATTCTGTAACAGTAACGGTGGCTGTAATGGCCACCACCATTACCTTTATGATATGGGTTGTAACGGCCGTTACGGTCTCTTCTTTTTTGAAAAAAATAATCCAAAAAACCTGTATTAGTCCCGTAATGGACAGTTACAGGGCCTTTACGGCCTTTACGGTGGGCGTAATGAGCCGTTACGGGGGTTGTAACAGTCTTTACAGGTTATTTTTTCCGTAACGGATATTATGACCTTACAACCCCATAACGTGTAACGGTTGCCACCGTTACCTTTACGTAATGGCCTTTACGGCCTCGTAACAGCCTTTATGGCACACCACAATTCAAATACATAATTTTAAGGCATTTAATATGAAAGCTAGCTTCCATGGTGGTATGCATTTCCCTAATGCCCATGTGATTGGCAAAGAAGAGTCCCATTCCACAATTATGTGCATGCCGAACAATGCCGACTCTTTTGGCTTCTTGGGTCTCCTTTGGTTTGGGGCTTGCATCCACCATGGTATTCCGTAACAGCCCTAATAGCCATTGCTTTAAAAAAAATAATAATAAATAAATAAATAAAAACACTTTATTAACCTCTTAACAAACAATTATGGGGCCATCATGGGCTGTTTTTTCGATAACAGCCGTTACGATCCCGTAACGCGTAATGTTGACCACCATTACTGTTACTTAACAGCCATACTTTTTGCATATCTTGGCATCCACCCCTAGATTATGCAAGATATGTCCTAGGCCCTAGGGATTTGTATGCGCAAAGCCTTAATCAAGCCACTGGACAGTTGACATAGTATGAACTTGTTGCAAACGCTTGACATTAGTTGCACGAGAGCAAACGAGGTTCAATCTCCTAACAGAGATGCTCCTGACACCACAGGAGGCATCATTGTTCACCTAAAAATGATACTACATGACAGCCTTGCAACGGGTATCATATTGGACATACATGCACAAGCAGTGCCTTTAATAAATGGGCAGTGCCTTTTAATTAACCATCAACAGAAAATAAGACAACCGTAAATAGCATTTCATTTTTCGAATCCATTTATCCAACTGTCGAAGAAAATCCTCCTGTAAGCCATCTTACAGGAGATGAGATGCTTCCCAAAAAAAAAAATCATTGCAGGAAAAAACAAAAAATATGCAAAATCTTTGAGAAAATACTGTGGTTACGGATTCACGAATTTTGCCAAACACTTGACGGGCAGCAACTAATGAGGTTACCTACTTACCTGTAATGATAGACTATAGCCCCACTTGGTTAATGTAATGATTAAAGCTGAGTTTGGATGCACACATGTATTTAATCACAAAGAATCAGTTTAAACAAGAGAAAATTAAATTTCCTAGTATTCATAATGAGGAAGATACTTCAATTTGCAGCTGCATTCACAACTCCAACTTGAAAGTAATGTAATAGCTTCAGAATGTCAATAGTCCTGATGGTCCAGTTGTTCATGTTGGGCCCATGGTTCAGGGATCCAAGACCATTGATCTGGAGTAACGCACATTGGAAGAGTGACAATTCAAAAAATTCCAGACTGTACAATTACAACCCTTTAATAAGTGGCCAATACGGTTAGGAAGAAGCACATCAATGATCCGAACATAGATATGATGGATAGAATCATCGAAAATGGAAACTCTTCGGAACATTCCACGGTGGGGAAAATCACATCAACGGTCTGGATCACTGCAAGACGAGCTCCACTTCGCACAATGGATGCCCAATCCCTTAAAGCTGATGCTGTGGATGGTAATTTCCACTATAATTATATAAAAAGTTGCAATTTAATTTCGATGGTATATCCAAACACAACATTAAAGAAATAAAAGATGTAGGGTTTTAGAACCTACCTCAAGCAGCGATTGAAGAGAGAAGGGAGATTTTAGGGTTAAGAAATGAATGAGAAAGAGAGAAGGGAGGTTTTAGGTTTAAGAAATGAATGAGAGATAGGGAGAGGGAGTGGGGGGATTTTAGGCTCAACAAATGAGAATGAGAGAGAGCTTTGAACGGACGCCGATTCAGTCAAATCAGAGCGGACGCGGATTGCCTACTGACGCTGCCAACAGCGAGGTGGCACAGCAGAGTTCTTCGTCGATCCCATCGTTTGGACGCGGATTGCGTCCTACCCCTCCCGGACGGTAATCCGTCCAGGGATCTGTGGGGCCCACCGTGATGTAAGTGTTTTATCCACGCCGTTCATCGTTTTTCTCATATCATTTTAAGGTATGAACCAAAACATGAGGTAAGTACAGAGCTTAAGTGGACCACAAAGTGGGGATTGAACGTCCACCATTAAAAACTTTTTGGGAGCTGGAGAAGCTTCAAATCAGGATAATATTTGTTTTTTCACTTCATCCACGTATACATGATTTATGAATAGGTTGGATGGTTAAAAAAACATCGCTGCGGCCCTTAGAAAGGTTTCAACGTTGGGTGTCATTATCACTGCAGCTTCTTTTGGTGTGGTCCACTAGAGCTGTGGACCTACTTCAATTTTAAAATCATACCCTCAAGATATGAGAAAAGCTAAGAACAGCGTGGATAAAACACTTACATCACAGTGGGCCTCACATAGCCTCGATCGGACTGGTATGACACAATTCATGTCACGTCCCGAACTCGGTGACCGGACTCACAAGGAACCCAATAGCCGGTTTCGGCCGCAACAGCCTCCGTAGTATCCCATTCTCGGCTCCTGAGATAGATTCCAATCCTGAGATCCTACAAGGAGAATTTTTATATCATAAATCCAATTCAATCGAGCATACCCAAGATCATAACAAGTAAATCTCATAAACATAACCACAAGAAACACATTGCAAAATCCACTAAGAATTAAAACTTTATACGTACACGAGGTTCAAAAGGAAATACATAATATCAGAAGGGGGGGAAAGAAAGGAAGAGAAAAGTCTACAACGGATCCTCAGCACGCTCCAATCCAATGCTCCACCGCTACTGCGCCGACCTACGATCTCCTGCACGCATCAATCGTGCATAAGCTTATAGAAAGCTTAAAAGGCGGTAAAGGTGTGTGACAATGGTGCTCAGAAGAAGATAGGGGAGAACGCATAAGGAAACATAAATGATATTAGCCGTACCGAGGCTAAGCTATCAATGCAGCAAGCCGTACCCAGGGCTATGCAATGCAATACATGAGTACCGGACACCATACAAAGGCGATGCAACATAAGGCTTATACAACCGATGCTAATGCAATGCGAAGTAATGTCAGTCCTCATATCCAATCTACACATCAAGTACAGTTCCATCATAAAGAATCCACTGAGGTCAAGTACACTGCAGGATGACTACCGCTCTCCAAGACCTGCACAGTCAAACGAGCGTAGGAAACCTCACTACCCGCCTGTGGACAGCCAATCACCAGCGAGGCTTGACGGTAGCAGACTCATTTACGAGCTGGTCAGACTGAGCCTACCTATGCCCCCTCACTCAGGCGGGTAAGGCCAAACCCCATCTCAACCGACCTCGTAATAGTGGGAGTCGCGGCCTAACGGTATAAGGCATTCGGGCGCTCATAATTTCTACTTGGTCTTGGTGTTGAGACATCTCCTCGGTACCGTGAAGGTTTAAGAGCTTTCACTTAGGGACATCTTATGCGCCCCAAATGCTCAAGTATCATTTTCGGTGTCCACACACAACCATCCATAATATACCCGTGGATACCACGGCCCTGATGAAGCAGGGGCGGATATCCATATGCTATGCAATGCCAGATGCATGAATCACACAATCACCCATACATCAATCTCAAGCATTCATTGTGCTCAAGAGGGGAAAACTTCATCCATCGGAAGATACCAACATGTCCTACGCAATGGCTCAACCATGGTCAATCATACCTCAATCAAGCATGCATATGATACGTATTAGAGTGGGCCACGAAGATGAATAGAGGTGTCAATGAGGTGAAGATGAACTCTCTACCTAACCATGAAGGGTCTAGGTACTTAACCAATTCCTCATAAGGAATACAACCTCTAGTGGGGGCCCATTTACCTGGGGTAGCCCACGAGACTAAGCATACAAGCTGCGGGGCTAAATAATATAGAAATGGGCCTAGCAAGAGACTAATGTGGGCATTCAACCACACTTAGAGGGGTCCATAATGGGGACATTCAACCACCATTTTCCCAAGGCATCCAACCACAACCATACAGCTACGAGGCCCAAGGCCCACATCCGAATCACATACATAAGTCCCACAAAAGGCATAAGGAAATGGTCAATACTACCATCAACAATCAGGCGCCCAAAGAGAGAAATCAAGGCCCAAGGCCCAATGGTCATAGGACCCATACATTTAGTTAAACTTAATGGGCAGCCCATGAGCACAAAAACATGGCCCAAAAATAAGTGTAAGTTGGGTGAAATAGGCCCCACTACATCAATCCAATAAGTAGCAAATTAAGTGGGCAACTAAGGACCCAATAACACCCTTATCTCAGCCCATAAGTCCATCAAAATGGTGGAAATCAGCCCAACATATGGCTAGGCTAAGCTGGGACGTTCCAGCCCACACCGAGCCCGCTAGAAGTCCCAAAATCTGGTCTATACTTGGGTCCACAAAATACTATCAAAAGGTAGCCCAACTATGCATTAATCAAGCCCAAGAAAATTTCAGATATAAGTGTGTATCATGTACTGTAACACCCCGGATTTTTGCCAACTTGGAGTTAGACGTACTTACGCAATAGGTTGATCCTGACACCTTAATTGCTTCTCAAAAACTCAATCCCAAAGTCTCAATTCCCCTTTTCAACCCATTTCCTTCACAATCTCTCATTTCACCTTTCACCACCATGTTCTTTAAATGTTTATAAGTATTTTCATATTAGGCATGAATCCTAAAGTTTAGGTGATGAAGAATAATACTTTAGAAATCCGTACAAAGACCCGAGTGCCACCTCAGGCAGAAAATCGCTCAGGATCAAATCCTTTAGGAATTAGACAAAAGTAACTAAGTGCTAAACTGGATTAGCTACGAAATCCGCTTAATTCACTTTAAATACGATCTGCAATACCCAAAACTTGTATAATCATTGACGCTAGGTTACCCTGAAATCTAGGATCAATCTCCTTACCCAGTTGCTCTCGGGAGCACATTGAAACTCCGTATCAGATATGGACCGCACGTCGAAAGTCTGATGACCATGAGGTTAAGCGTTTAGGACCGCCTTTCTAGGCTTGACAACCGTCTCGGAAATCAAACTCAAATAGTGTTCTGGGGCTATTCGCTTGAGCCCGGAGTGAAGTATGTGAAAAACGTGGATATTTTAGGAATAAATATCTAAATTTAAGCAATCTGAGACTTGTCGCTTGCAGGCCAGATATAAGCAATCAGACCGTCAGAATCTACCCAAATACACCCTCGGATCAGGAGAATTTTCATACACATGGCAGTGTACTTGTGACCCTGATCGAGTTCCGGTGACCGTTGAACTGAAACTGGTCCGCCACGTGTGATCTGGGAACCCGACTGGAATGAAAACTTAACTCGACCTTTCGCTCAAGGGGGGGCTCCAGAAGTGCTCCGTTAAGACTTAACAGTGTCCCTTTGGACATAACCTAAGTATACCTTGGCCCTGGGCCTATTTCCGGCAATTCTGGGCCTATATAAGGACCTTAAACCCTCTCTCTCTCTCTCTCTTCACATACGAATTTTCAACCCTAAGGAGAAAAGAGAGAAGGAAAGTGAGAGAAAGTGTGAGAGAGAGTTGGTGTTCAATCCAGGACTTCTTCCCTGCCATTCCACGTACTCAACTATCATATCTGAATCGTTCTCCCGGCGATTTCGATCCTGTTCTTAGGTAAGAAAACCTAACCCTAACCAGTTCTATAGTTCCAAATAGCGTAAGTGATGCAATAGCTAATCTATTTCATGATATAGGTTGTCGTTCTACCATATACGATGACTCGATATACAAACTGAGTTTAAAACTCGTTTATCGACATAAGGTGCGGACTATAGACGTATAAGTTATGGTTTTCAATGCTTTCAAGTCGGATTAATGATAGATTCATGATTGGGTGTTATTTCACATGCAAAATGCGATGTTCGTTTGCGATTCAGTTACGTATGCAAATTATGGCGTTTAGTGTTTCTGTATATTTGTAGAAAATACCGTATACGTATAAAATATAGAAGTGTGTTTGCCATGATTATTACTGTGTGTATATGCTATATATATGTGTATACTTACTCGGTGAAAGGATTCGCCCTAATAAGGTTTTGGTTAATATACGTTATGTATGTTAAACAAATGTAGTCTAAGTGTTTGTGAAAATGCTGTATGAGTAAGTACTTAGATGATAGTGGTTTTAGGTAGGTGTTGAGATAGGATTCTCAACTACCTTAGAGATGTATATGATTTTCTCCATGCAAGTTGTTTATTTTAGTCGCTTACTTATGAAATGTATGTGTTGGTATTTCCTGTTTATATTGTGTTTTATAACATGCTTATTAACATGTTCGAATTACTTTGTTAATTCTGCTTTGACTACTCCACATGCTTTCTGGTTACGGATTGAGTGTGATTGGGGCTATGTTATAGTCCAGGCAATCGGTAACAGGCTTGAAGTCGTGGCTGAGATTCATTCGCCACGTAGGACGTGTTTGATAAACCTGAGTCGCGTGTTGGTCGTCGGCAGTGGTTAGACCACACGAAGTGCTTATGCACTTCATGTCGATCGATACAATGTGCGCTCGTGCTAGTCGAGCTCGCCAAATAACCCGATGTGCCCTTGTATGTTCACCATGTATGGATGCTACTGCTTGAACATAAGGTACCAAACTCACCAGTGAAATCCCATTTAACCTTAGTACCTCGATCCGCTAAGA
>JAJHSJ010000014.1:19197043-19363161 GCA_021015155.1 Magnolia officinalis
TCTTTCCTCTAGCCACGATCAATGAACCCTTGATGAGCTTCCAGCGCCCACCAGCGAACCGGCTTTCATAGCCATCATCATCCAACCTTCCCGTCGACATCAAGTTGAGGCGAAGGTCTGGGATATGCCTCACATCCCTGAGAACCAATGTGCAGCCCACATCAGTTTTCACACAAATATCACCGACTCCCACGATCTTTGATACGCCAGAATTTCCCATCTTCACAGTCCCATAGTCACCTGACTTGTAGCTTGTGAAGGAGTCCCTGTGTGGAGTCGCATGAAAAGAAGCTCCCGAGTCTATCACCCAGTCGGTGCCCTGACTCGTAGCCGTGAGACATACATCGTGACTTGTAGAAAGAATAACTACCATGTCGCCATCTGAAGCGACCGCAGTGGAATCTGATTCATCTTCCTTCCCTTTTCCTTTCTTGTCGTTCTTACGACATTCATGCTTATAGTGGCCCTTCTTGCCACAATTCCAGCATTCAACATCTTTTCTTTGCTCGACTTGCCTCTTGATTTATCTCGGGCCTTCCCGCCCTTCCTGTTCTTTCCTCTCCCCCGTTCCTGTGTCACAAGAGCCTCTTGCTGAGTAGACCCCTGAGACTTCCTCCTTGTCTCCTCATTGAAGAGACAGCTAGTTACCTGTTCCATGGATATCTTTCCGTCTGGCGCGGAGTTACTTAGAGACACCACCAATGTCTCCCAACTGTCAGGCAATGAACTAAGCAATAGTAAAGCCTGCAATTCATCATCCAGGACCATCTTCATAGAGGTGAGTTGGTTCACTATATTGCTGACCTCATTCATGTGCTCGGCCACAGAACCACCATCCTTGAACTTGAGATTCACAAGTCGCCTTATCAGAAATATCTTATTACCGGGCTGTCTTCCTCTCATACAGCCCTTGTAATTTTAGCCATAGGCTTTCGGCTGAGGTTTCCGTAGACACATGGTGGAACACAGAATCATCCAACCATTGTCTAATAAACCCCACCGCCTTTCGGTCCGTCTTCTTCCAATCATCATCAGTCATATCCTTGGATTTTGCTGATATGCCTGAGATTGGAGAATATAGGTCCTTGCAGTAAAGCAAGTCCTCCATCTTAGCTTTCCATATGGTCCAGTTAGAACCATTGAGGCTGATCATCCTTGAGCCACCTTCCATAATTCAAAACCGATCCTACCCGTTCAATGAACTTAGCTTTGATACCACTTTGTTGGGATGCCTTGCACAAACCTTAGGATCTAGCCTCCCGAAACAAACCAGAATTATGGATAATAAAAGCAATGAAATAAATCAAAGCATCAATCACACACCACACAAGAGATTTTTACGTGGAAAACCCTCAAAGAGGTAAAAACCACGGGACCTCGTCCAGATCAACAATCCACTATGAAGTAGAACGTTTACAACCTTCTTCACTCACGCAGGAGTGGATAAACAATAAGAGAAATAGAAAAACGGAGAGATCTAACCGATTACGAGGACATAGAAGCGCTGAGATGTAGATTGCAAAGTAGAAAACCTCCACGAGCAGAACCTCCCTTCTATAAGCTTCCTCTCTCTCTTTCTCCCTCTCTCTCACCTTTGATAGCCCTAAACCCTTTAGCAAATCCCTTGCAAAGCTTTAGGAAACCCTCTTGCTATTTTGTGATACCTAGAAAACCCTAGGCAACCCCTTTTATAGTTTTGGGAAACTCCTTTCCGCATCCCAGTTGCGAAAGGACTCAAATCCGCAGTTTCGCGCAAAATCGCGGAACAAACTGCGTAACCTACGACCGGTCCTGGATTTCCTACGACCGGTCGTAGCCACCCTCGACCAGTCCTAACTCACCCTCGACCAGTCCTAGCTACAGTAAAAAAACAGCAAAATTACTCGCTGGACTTTGAGTCGTGCCAGGGCTCGAACCTACGACCGGTCGAGCGCCTCCCACGACCGGTCGAGCGGGGCTCAGGACCGGTCGAAGACGGGGAAAAAACCCCATCAGAACCAACTTGTCAGATCATCGGGAAAGCTATATAGGGATACACTTTCAAGATCCACCAGTAAAAAGAAGTGATTGCAGAGTCAATAGACAGTCCATCGACCCTAAAAATGAAACAAAGAGCGAAGATAGGAAAAACTATCCAATTTTGGAAAACTCTCACCACTATTGTAAATAGGAAGATGCCGGATTCTGTTTCACAACATCAATTTCTGTTAAACACATGATGCAATGAAATTCTCCTCCCTGGATTTTGAAATAATGATCTACAGCACGAGCTCATGGATGGAACAAGTGATTGACTTCCAACTTAGAAGATTAATATCAACAATAAAATGCTCGGCAATCCAAATTCAACGGGGCCTTTGAGTTTGAAGGTCAAATTGGTGTATGTGTATGCCGTGTTTTGTTGGGGGACTGTGGAAGCACACGGAGATGAATCAAGTAGAGTAATCCAATTGCACAATCCAAGCACAGTCACAAAGACTCCGAATTTTAACGTGGAAAAACCCTTGCAGAAAAAAATTCACTACACAGAACGACAAGTCACGATATGAAAGCAAAAAATTAGCAGAAAATTACAAGAGAGAAATTACTCGATTCGAACAAGCCTTGAATCTCCCCTTACAAGCCCTTAGAAACCCTAAGAATGAATTTGAAAACTCTTGAGATACACCCTAATCCTAATTATACACATATTTATAACCTCTAGGAGAACCACAATTGGAATAGGAAAGCAATCCGCAAAAAATCCCGCACTTATGCAATTCTGCGTATTTTCTACGCGATAGTTCAATGGCATTGAACCTACTTCAATGGCATCGAACAAATACCAAAACGTTCCAGTGACTAAACATGAAAATCTGAGATTTTACTAATGGCATCGAGCAAACTTTCGATGGCATCAAACAACCTTCAATGGCATTGAGCAGCCTTTGATGGCATCGAACAGGGCACCTAAAGTGTCCAGCAACCAAATCGACAAATTCTAGATTTTTCTGATGGCATCGAGCCGACTTCGACGGCATCGATCCTGTCATCGACAGATTGTTGAATTTACAGATTTAGGACGTCAATCAACATGTTTAAGGTGGGTGAGATACCAAAGAAATATGTTGTGGCTAACCCTCACCAGTCTCTAGACTGTTAGACATACACATCTATGCCAGTTATTAATCACTTCCATTCCCTGCATTTGGCCCATGTACTATATCTGAGAGTATCTCATGAATCCAAGAAATTTAATTTTATTTCTCTAATTAAGAGCCAAGGAATGACATTAGTTATCTAAAAGACCATAGAAACATTAGTATTAATTTTACTAAATAGTTAAATTGACACAATGTGCAGGGACCAAACATGCACTTAGATGATACTCTTCCTAGTGAAGTCGAGAAGACCTTGCTGATTTCTGCTAAGGATTCTACTGTAACATCCCAAATTTTTGCCAACCTGGGATTAGACATCCTTAGGCATTGGGTCAATCTTAACACCTGATTAACTTTTCAAACGCTCAATTAAAAGCCTCAAATCCCGTCTTAAACCATTTTCTTCACAAATCCCACCCTTCACTACCTTGTGCTTTCAATTTTTCAAAGCACTTTCGCCCTAGACACTATCTTAAACTAGCTAAGTAGTAAAACTTGGATCACTTTATATACAAACTGCAAAGGCCTAAGTACCATCTCAACCAGAAAACAATTAGGATTAAATCCTTTAGAAATTTAACAAAGTTAACTAAGTGCAAAACTCGATTAGCCATGAAATCCGTTGGGATCGCTTTAAATACGATCTGCAAGACCCAAAACTTGCAAAATCAGTGACTCTAGGTTTCCCTAAAGTTTAGAACCAAACTCATTTCCCGTCTGCTCTCGGGAATGAAACGAAACTTCGTATTAGGTCTAGACCGCACATCGGGAGTCCGATTAACACGAAGCTAAGGAACTAGGGCCGCCTTACTGGGCTTGACAATCATCTCAAAAATCAGGTCCAGCCGATGTCCCACGGCCATTCGTTTCGATCCGGAGCGAGGGTGTGTGAAAAACACTATTCCTTTTGAAAATAAAATATCTGGAATAGTGATCTGGCACCTTTCGTTTGCGCATCAGTATTAAGCAACCAGACCGTCAAAATCAGACCAAATTACACCCTCGGATCAGGAAAAATTTCAGGAACATTTACATGTACTTGGAATTTCGGATCGTGGCCCACTGACCGTTGAACTGAAAGTGGTCCGCCACGTGCGATCTGGGAATCCGATCAAGTCGAAAACGTAAGCCCTCATAGATCCATGTGCAGTGAGCTTAAGTCTGACGTTTGGCTCAAGGAGGGCCACCAGAACCTCTCTTTTGAGCCGGAAAAGTGACGAAATACCTATATTAGCAGTAACCTTTGAACAGGAGTCTATTTCGGTGAGTTTTGAGACTATATAAGGACCTTAAACCCTCTCTCATGGCAGCCATACGAATTTGGAATTGAGAGAGGGAAAAGAGAGAGAAAGTGAGGGAGATGTGGGAGAATCTCCCATCCGTCGTTTCCTGCCACCACACGGGCTGCACCGCCCCTTTCCTGACATTTTTCCGGCGTTTTCGGCGTCGTTTCTAGGTAAGAAACCCTAACCCTAATCTGATTTGGGGCTTGGGTGGTTGTAGGTTGTGAAATAGCTAACTTATTTCGTTCTCTAGGTTGCCAAACTGCCAAATACGGAAGCATAGCAAACCTATCAACTCCGTTACGATTCTACGACAAAAGGTGAGGACTTTAAGTGTATAAGTTACATTTTTCAAAGCTTTTAATGTCAGATAATGATAGATTCATGATCTGCATGTAAATGCACATGTACAAAGTGCTTTCCGTTTCCTGTTTCGATTAACGTTGTAGAATATGGAATTTCACATACTCTAGATATACGTAGAAATACCGTATACGTATTTTTTTTGGAGAAGCGTTTGACATGTTTATTTAATGTATGATTATACTATATATGGATAAAATACTAGTTTGGCGAAAGGAATCGCCGTAATACATGTTCACTTGTAAATGCTACGTATGTTGAAATTGTGTATTCTAGAAATACTGTATACGTATAAATTTTGGAGATGTATGTATCAAGATTATTTGCTGTAGTAATATATTATACATGGATAAAATACTAGCTTGGCTAAAGGATAACCCTAATACATGTTTTGCTAACATGCACCATGTATGTTGTAATAGTGTATTCTAAGTGTTTGTGAAAATGACTGAATGAGTATAGAATTCTCATTCGTGCTCGCCATGACTAATTGTCATGGATTCATGATGGTTGTATTGGCGATACCCCTTTGACAAAGGATTTGCCCTAAATCACGCCACAGCCATATACACTATATACGCTAAAATGTGTGGCCCAAGTGTTTGTGGAAATGGCTGAATGAATATGGAACTTGGATTCCTGCTTGCCATGACTATCCGTCGTGGGTGTACGCGTGTTATGATTGGGGCAACTCCCTAGTGAAAGGATTTGGCCTAATGCCTATGTGATCGACATATGTCGTGTATGTTGATGTACGTTTGTTTAAGTGTTTCTTGAAATGTCTGAATGAGTAGTAGTTAGCAAATTGTAAAGTATAAGGGTGTTGAGATATGATTCTCAACCTCTTTTAACTATGTGTATGATATCCTTTGATAGTTGTGTGATTAGGAATTGAACATGTACAAACGCATGCTTGTGTTGTGATTCATAACATGCTCAACTGCTTTATTATTTTAACTATGTAATGCATATGTTTAAATTTGTATTTACGTTGTATGATCCGTCATGGGTGATGGGGGAGCGGAGCAACGAGTGCATGCAACAGCCCTGGCAGCCCTAAACGGATGATATCAGACTTGATTGTATGAGTTGAATCTTGATCCATTACTGCTTTATCTATCTGCAATTGATTGTGTTTGGGGCTATGATTATAGTCCAGGCAATCGGTAACGGGATTGAACTCGTGGCTGAGATTCATTTGCCACGTGGGATGTGTTCGACGAACTCGAGTCGTGCGTTGCCTGTCGGCAGTGGCTAGGCCACACGAATTTGTTTATGCACTTCATGTCGTGCAGCTCAACGGGCGATCGTGCTAGTCGAGCTCGTCAAGTATCCCGATCTGCCTTATGCATGTTCACCCTGTTTGGACGCTACTGCTTGAACCTAGGGTACCAAACTTACCAGTGAAACCCCCTTTTAACCATGGTACCTCGATTCGCTAAGACGCATGAGCCGGGCATGGTGGTATGGGACACCGTGGTCGAGCTGTCGGCCTATGCTGGGGCCATGTGCCTCCCCGTAGTGACCATTGCGCAACTAACTCGTGAGCCGAATATGGTGGTATGGGACACTGTATTCGAGCTGTCGATACTTACGGCGAGAGCCGAGTACGGTGAAACCTGTGCTCGTGCTGACGGGCGACGAGTCCTCCGTAGTATCTTCGAGTATACTCCAAGGGTCTGTGATTGGCGACGAGTCTTTCACAGCAACTAGAGTATGAGTGGAGCCGAGTACGGTGAGACCTGTACTCGAGCTGACGGCTAGTGATTGAGCCGAGTACGGTGAGACCTGTACTCATGCTGACGGTCAGCAATTGAGCCGCATACGGTGAGATCTGTATCCGTGCTGACGGGTGACGAGCCCTTTGTGATGCCTTCGCTAAGCCTCTCAAACCATAATGTCGTATGAGATTAACTAGGATTGACAACCCTAGAATGGATCATGTTTGGGAATGATACAAGGGAGGTACCTTAGTTTCCCAATACTGCTGTTTGTAATGGACTAATAAAAACTTGGTAATCATGAGCATCATCGCACCGCATGTGCTTTGTAGATGTGGCGCACTGAGGGAGTAAGCATTCGCGAACGTAAGATGATGTCGCTTGAGGGTGGTTTGGCAAGGGCATACAGCATCATGTCATTTCATTTTCGCACTTAACAAGAGTAGTTAGAAATGTTTGATTTGTACTGTTTTATCATTATTGCTTGATTGAATTGATAACATGTTAACCTATGCTTTACTGTTCCACTGAGTTGATCACTCACTCCCACGTTACGGGACGGTGTTGTACACACCAACCAGATTTGTTGAGTTTCAGGTGATGGCGATGCTTGTGAAGCAGAGCCGGACTACTTCTATGATGATAGGAGGAGTTCTCCTATCTGTATCTCTCTGGCAGGTCAATGAAGACCTGATATTGTATTGACGGGGCTATGGTACATGGGATAGGAGGCATTACACTTCCTCACATTTGGTACATTTTAGAACTGCACTTGTATTTATTTAACCTAGTAATGTTATCACACTCTGGAGACTCATCATAAGTTATATATTTTATCTATCTATCACAGTCTTCCGCTTGTAAATTTAACTATCTCTAGAGTATGATATGCTGTTTTGGCTTAATCTCACTCATGTTCAATGCACAAATTCAGTCAACATTCAATCATCATTCATTTTGTTGCATAAGTGATGTTCTGGAACTCGGGAGTTGAGTTTATGTTCGACCCCTGATTTTCAGGGCGTTACAAGATGGTATCAGAGCATGATTTTGATTAAACCGAACCTGGGTTATGGTCACACAACGCACTCTGACGCACTCTGACTTAGGAGGGAGCGACGGAATGTAGAAACAGTCTTAGGCATCCCTGTTCCATCCAACGGCTAGTTCACTGAAAAACGAACGCCGAAATCGAGTATGTATTCAACCATGGTCGCACGGGTCAATCTTAAAACATTCCTAGCCGTTTAGTAATGAGTCTAGATCACAATCCACCTCATCCCAAGTGTTAAGAGTGATGATGATAACTACTCCGAATCCTCGGAGCTCCTCTGGACTCCTCACCGAGACTTCCCGAATCCATGAAACATACATAATTTCTAATACATTCGTAATTGATTAATGAATGTTTAAAAAAATGAGTTCACAACCCTTTAAATAGGGGTACCAAGTAATGAGAATGAAATCAGAAACAAACTACAGGTAAAACTCCTAGAATTCGCGACTTACTATAGGATCGTGATGTCCACTAAGTGCGCAAGGCTTTCAGCCAAAAATAGTAAGTGTCCTATTTGATTTCACTAAACCATTCTCCTAATTATTCTAAGCTCTTTACACGATGCGCACAACTCCTAAAGCTCAACCGATGAAGAATAATTAAACAAAAACTACTATTTTAGCAAAACGAAATTGAAGCGTGGAAATTACCGTCAATTGGAGGGTTTTCTCGCAATTTCGGGCTGTGCAACCCAGCATAGCTGGGTTGGTTGGCTTCATTAGCTCGTTCTACCCCAAATTCATATATTTTACGTCAGATAACTCATTCCGGATTGCAAGATATGTTTGATTGTCCCGAAATTACCCAAATTGGAGCGAATCGGAGTCGGGGGCCCCTCCACGTTAATACACTAAGCCCCCAGATCAAACCAGGGTGCATTTGGCACCCTGGGCATGTGGCAAACAGGGCCCCACTGCGGCGGCGCGGTTCCGGCCAAGTCCGACCGCGGCGGCGCCGCGGCTCGGGCGGCGGACCGCGGTCCGGCCGGTTTTCCGGCGGGGGTCCAAGGCTCAGGTTGGGCGGCCCAACCTCCTACACCCCCTGGCACGTGCCATTTTGGCAATGGGTTGGGTTTTTATGGGCTGGAGCACCCTTCTTCCTCATTTCACCCATTTTCAAACACCTCCAAACCCATTTTCGATTTTTCTCAAAACCCATCCCTCCAAACCTTGCAATCTTTCATTTTCTTCCATAACCCACACACCATCCATCCTTCCACAATGTTTACAACATAACTTACCCCCTACCCTCTCCATTCTCTCTCATTTGAGCGCTTACATGCCTCATTTGAAGCTCTAAAATCGTGCAAGCTCTCAACCCATCCCATCTACTCATTTTCCTCCTTCAATCCCTGTCCGTTGGGGCCTTTACAATCATCTGTTGAGGCTCACATCTGTGGAGAACCAAACCTCCAGCCCTTTTCTCTCTCTCCATCACTTTTCATTCATTTTTCCATGGCTCTATCCGAGCTTAGTTCGGCCACCTTCACGAATGATTAACTATCCACACTATTGTTTGAAGTTTGCATGGGTTACCGCCTTTGGGTGTTTACGTTTTCATGTGATGGGTCTAGAAGTGGGTAGAATGTTTTAGATGTTTGAGGACGTTTAGGGCCCGTTCGGCCAAATTGCATTAAGTGCGATTGGGTGGATGGAATTGTAAAAGTAATAATAAATATATGGGTAAGGTATGGTCCCTAGATTGAGTGTATCCCATGGTTTCCGATACTAGGTTTGGAATGTATGCAATAAAGAGTATACCCTAGGTTGTTCCTCTTACACTTAGGAGTTTCGATTCCTGGGATTTGGAAATCCCATCTCACCCTTCCCAACACAATGCTCATTTTCCACAGCCTATAAAGTAATTTTAATCCCTGCCCACCCACCTGCCAAATATGCCATTCCCCATCCCGAAGTGGGATTAGCAATACAGTCCCATTTTAATACAACTTAAGACCACTGGCCAAATGGTGTTGAAGTAATAAAATCCCTTGATAAACATTGACCCACTACACAATTTTCTTTCCGTGTTGGCCCGACCATTTACAATTAAGAGTTTATAATTTTGTCCTTGAAAAGTGTTAGGAGTATATTGTTGATAGAGACTTTGTCTTTTAGGCCTAAGGAATTGCCCAAATGGGCAACAGACAGTTAGGGATTAGGTCTCAAATCGCATGCCATGTTGGCATACATATTGTGTTTCTGAATGTAAAAAGATAGCCTGCCTATTAAGCTAGACATAATTAAATAGGATAAGTCTGGACCGCGACAACACTCCTTGGTAGAATTAGGCATCTTGCCTCAAACTCACACCCATCCGTGATAGCCCCTTTCTATAATCCTAGGTACCAAGACTGATGAAGTGGGAGACCGCATTTCATTTCATGTCAAGGATAAGACTTAAATTACACCTTGTTCCGACATACGGATCAGGACATAGCTCTTGAGCCTTGAGGGTGAAAATAAGTTTTAAGGGGGGTAGGACATGATGAACCTGCTCTAGTTAGGTCACCTAATACACCTCTTTGATCTGGGTGACGCAGCGGAAATGTGGTGGACCCTACTCCACTGGCCCAGGATCGAAACGGTGTTTGTTAACATACGAACATTATAGAAGTCCTAGCCTGCCCTACTATGAGAAACCGTTTTAGGATGATCTAGTAAGATTTGATTCACCATTTCCTTGGACATAGATAATAATGAGGACTCTCTTAGACTAAGACCTAAAGGGCAACCTTAGAATAAACAATTTGAGCTTTTCAATGATGGACATTCCCTACGTTTCTAGAGTGATCGGACTACGGAGTTACTGAAATATACAACTGCGAAACATTCGCGGCTTGACCCAATTCTCAATCCTGGGTGACTAGCAATGGACTCACTGCTTGGCCGAGCAAAAGACCAGGATCCACCAGGATTCAGAAGGGATACGATGAGCTTCCTACCCTGGCCCGGTAGATGATCGATGTATCGGGATCGAGCCCACTATTACCGTCTCTCCGTGTTGGTCAAACAATGAAAACAGTTATCTTACTCTAAATTGCTGGGAATTGTCGTCGAAACTCCAAATAGGTAAAGAAATAAATGGTAGCAAACCATCAGGGTATGAGAAATGGATAAAGAATTAAGTTTTAAGGGGGGTAGACTAAAATGAACCAGCTGGTATATACCCTACCACGCGTGAAAACTTGGAATCAATAAGTCTTAGGCGAATGAAATAATAGAAATCTTCCCTTATTACCCCTAGCCAATTTCGGGGATGAAATTTTGTTTTAAGGGGGGTAGATTGTAACATCCCGGATTTTTGCCAACCTGGGATTAGACATCCTTAGGCATTGGGTCAATCTTAACACCTGATTAACTTTTCAAACGCTCAATTAAAAGCCTCAAATCCCGTCTTAAACCATTTTCTTCACAAATCCCACCCTTCACTACCTTGTGCTTTCAATTTTTCAAAGCACTTTCGCCCTAGACACTATCTTAAACTAGCTAAGTAGTAAAACTTGGATCACTTTATATACAAACTGCAAAGGCCTAAGTACCATCTCAACCAGAAAACAATTAGGATTAAATCCTTTAGAAATTTAACAAAGTTAACTAAGTGCAAAACTCGATTAGCCATGAAATCCATTGGGATCGCTTTAAATACGATCTGCAAGACCCAAAACTTGCAAAATCAGTGACTCTAGGTTTCCCTAAAGTTTAGAACCAAACTCATTTCCCGTCTGCTCTCGGGAATGAAACGAAACTTCGTATTAGGTCTAGACCGCACATCGGGAGTCCGATTAACACGAAGCTAAGGAACTAGGGCCGCCTTACTGTGCTTGACAATCATCTCAAAAATCAGGTCCAGCCGATGTCCCACGGCCATTCGTTTCGATCCGGAGCGAGGGTGTGTGAAAAACACTATTCCTTTTGAAAATAAAATATCTGGAATAGTGATCTGGCACCTTTCGTTTGCGCATCAGTATTAAGCAACCAGACCGTCAAAATCAGACCAAATTACACCCTCGGATCAGGAAAAATTTCAGGAACATTTACATGTACTTGGAATTTCGGATCGTGGCCCACTGACCGTTGAACTGAAAGTGGTCCGCCACGTGCGATCTGGGAATCCGATCAAGTCGAAAACGTAAGCCCTCATAGATCCATGTGCAGTGAGCTTAAGTCTGACGTTTGGCTCAAGGAGGGCCACCAGAACCTCTCTTTTGAGCCGGAAAAGTGACGAAATACCTATATTAGCAGTAACCTTTGAACAGGAGTCTATTTCGGTGAGTTTTGAGACTATATAAGGACCTTAAACCCTCTCTCATGGCAGCCATACGAATTTGGAATTGAGAGAGGGAAAAGAGAGAGAAAGTGAGGGAGATGTGGGAGAATCTCCCATCCGTCGTTTCCTGCCACCACACGGGCTGCACCGCCCCTTTCCTGACATTTTCCCGGCGTTTTCGGCGTCGTTTCTAGGTAAGAAACCCTAACCCTAATCTGATTTGGGGCTTGGGTGGTTGTAGGTTGTGAAATAGCTAACTTATTTCGTTCTCTAGGTTGCCAAACTGCCAAATACGGAAGCATAGCAAACCTATCAACTCCGTTACGATTCTACGACAAAAGGTGAGGACTTTAAGTGTATAAGTTACATTTTTCAAAGCTTTTAATGTCAGATAATGATAGATTCATGATCTGCATGTAAATGCACATGTACAAAGTGCTTTCCGTTTCCTGTTTCGATTAACGTTGTAGAATATGGAATTTCACATACTCTAGATATACGTAGAAATACCGTATACGTATTTTTTTTGGAGAAGCGTTTGACATGTTTATTTAATGTATGATTATACTATATATGGATAAAATACTAGTTTGGCGAAAGGAATCGCCGTAATACATGTTCACTTGTAAATGCTACGTATGTTGAAATTGTGTATTCTAGAAATACTGTATACGTATAAATTTTGGAGATGTATGTATCAAGATTATTTGCTGTAGTAATATATTATACATGGATAAAATACTAGCTTGGCTAAAGGATAACCCTAATACATGTTTTGCTAACATGCACCATGTATGTTGTAATAGTGTATTCTAAGTGTTTGTGAAAATGACTGAATGAGTATAGAATTCTCATTCGTGCTCGCCATGACTAATTGTCATGGATTCATGATGGTTGTATTGGCGATACCCCTTTGACGAAAGGATTTGCCCTAAATCACGCCACAGCCAATATACACTATATACGCTAAAATGTGTGGCCCAAGTGTTTGTGGAAATGGCTGAATGAATATGGAACTTGGATTCCTGCTTGCCATGACTATCCGTCGTGGGTGTACGCGTGTTATGATTGGGGCAACTCCCTAGTGAAAGGATTTGGCCTAATGCCTATGTGATCGACATATGTCGTGTATGTTGATGTACGTTTGTTTAAGTGTTTCTTGAAATGTCTGAATGAGTAGTAGTTAGCAAATTGTAAAGTATAAGGGTGTTGAGATATGATTCTCAACCTCTTTTAACTATGTGTATGATATCCTTTGATAGTTGTGTGATTAGGAATTGAACATGTACAAACGCATGCTTGTGTTGTGATTCATAACATGCTCAACTGCTTTATTATTTTAACTATGTAATGCATATGTTTAAATTTGTATTTACGTTGTATGATCCGTCATGGGTGATGGGGGAGCGGAGCAACGAGTGCATGCAACAGCCCTGGCAGCCCTAAACGGATGATATCAGACTTGATTGTATGAGTTGAATCTTGATCCATTACTGCTTTATCTATCTGCAATTGATTGTGTTTGGGGCTATGATTATAGTCCAGGCAATCGGTAACGGGATTGAACTCGTGGCTGAGATTCATTTGCCACGTGGGATGTGTTCGACGAACTCGAGTCGTGCGTTGCCTGTCGGCAGTGGCTAGGCCACACGAATTTGTTTATGCACTTCATGTCGTGCAGCTCAACGGGCGATCGTGCTAGTCGAGCTCGTCAAGTATCCCGATCTGCCTTATGCATGTTCACCCTGTTTGGACGCTACTGCTTGAACCTAGGGTACCAAACTTACCAGTGAAACCCCCTTTTAACCATGGTACCTCGATTCGCTAAGACGCATGAGCCGGGCATGGTGGTATGGGACACCGTGGTCGAGCTGTCGGCCTATGCTGGGGCCATGTGCCTCCCCGTAGTGACCATTGCGCAACTAACTCGTGAGCCGAATATGGTGGTATGGGACACTGTATTCGAGCTGTCGATACTTACGGCGAGAGCCGAGTACGGTGAAACCTGTGCTCGTGCTGACGGGCGACGAGTCCTCCGTAGTATCTTCGAGTATACTCCAAGGGTCTGTGATTGGCGACGAGTCTTTCACAGCAACTAGAGTATGAGTGGAGCCGAGTACGGTGAGACCTGTACTCGAGCTGACGGCTAGTGATTGAGCCGAGTACGGTGAGACCTGTACTCATGCTGATGTTCACTCCCCAAGTATAGGGTTGTGATGTAGTAATAATCTCGGTAAGACCGAGGTCGAATCCACAGGGACTGAAACCTGTACGTAGTCTGAAACTAACTAGAACTGGACTAAGATGAATTCTAAATCAAATAACAATTGAGAAATAATTGTGAAATAATTAATCTAAAACTTTAAGAAATTCAGAGAAGGAACACTAGGGATTCAGAGGATCCACTTGTAGAGATCAGGGAGATCTTATGCATGTATCACAAATTGAATGAATTGATGTTGATATAGTTTTCAAGAGATGAGAGGTATATGAATTAGAATGGATTCCATCACCAAACCATGCCCAGGAGACAAAGCAAACAACAGAATTAAACTAATTACCAACCAGTCAACATGTTTATGAAGGTTAGGAAGGGAACCGACATCCAACCATGCCCAGGAGACGATGGTAAACAACAGGGCTTCCTGACGTCATAAACATTAAAAGGAAAAGGAAATACTCAAAGCCATTGCAGACCCATTGTAATTTCAGTCACAACAGACCATTAAAGACTAAAAATATTCCTTTAATAAAACAAATATCAAATTCAATTCATAATTAAAACTAAGTTAAAAACATAAAATTAAATCTCCCATCCCACTACAAGCTTCACCCTTAGCCCTAGCTAAGGGGGTTAGCCAGACATGAATAGGCTAATCTCCATAGAATTCAAAAAAAAATATAGTAAAAGAAAAGAACTAGAAAAAGAACTCTAGCCGACCTCCAGCCGAAAAATCTCTCCCTGCTCCAAGTTCCCGTCCAAGCTCCAGCCAAAAAAGATGCTCCTCCCCTCCTCTTTTTTCCTTTTTATAACAGCAGCCAAGGAAGTGACCTACTGGGAATCGGCTGCGGAAGCTTACGCAGCAACCAAAGGTGAGTTGCGATTGGATTCAAAACGACGAAACCGACCATCCCAAAACTCCTTTATGGCTCCATGGTTAGGGTAACAACTACCCTCTGATCATATTGGTCGGTTCGGATCAGAGAACCGACGGTGATAGCGGATACAGTGGGACCCACAGCGATCGTCTGTGAAGACGCCTGCGTAACAGGGACATGCGTAAATTTCTTACGCTGAGATGTTGGTGGGGCCCATGATCCATGTTTCTTGGAAAATCCACACCGACCATTGGTTTCGTGTCGAAAAACCATTCTGATATGGTCGGTTTTAGATTACTTCTGACGTGGCCCACTTGGTTTCCCATTTCATCGTCCAACCTGCGTTAGAAGTGTATTTCCCTGCGTGTGCGAGAATGGGGTTGGAAAACTTCCTTTGTACGGTCGGTTTTGGATGAGCAACAAGCTGGATGGCTTGGATTTTCCAATCGGTCAGTCCTGATGGGCCACGACGTCACCTACTTGGATAACGTCGGTTAATATAACAGCGCCGAGGTCCTTCTTTTGCTGGAAATTGTGCGCCCACACGTGCCTAATCTCATGCCATTTCAGCTAGGGTTTGGACAAGAGTGGGTCCCGAATAGGATGGACGGTCTGGATCATCTAAGTGGGCCATGATGGTGGCCCACCATCTTTCTCAAAAACGGACGCGGTTCGTCAGTTGCGAAGTGAAAACGGAGATTCCGTTTTTAAGAAGGAGATCGGGTCAGCAGGCGCTGACCCGATTTTATGCGTTCGGTGGGCGGTGCCCCTCGTGTGCATGGTGTACATGCACTTCCACGTGGGGTCCACTGAGATGTTTCTGAGAAATCCAATCCAACCATCTGTTTTGTCACCTCGTTTAACGCGTTGATACCAATTTTGAAGCATATCCAGATAGCAGGTGGGCCCAAAATCAGAGTTTTATGGGCTGGGAAGTCCGTTGGGCCACTTCTATAGGGATCCAAGGACCGAAACTTGAGTTGTACGGTTAAATTATGGTCCTCAGGCCACATATGAAGTTTCGAGTCAACTGGATGATGAAAACCCGTGATCTTTCATACTGGATGATTTTTGGGCCATTTATGCTTCAGTTTCTGGATTTTCTCGGATCTCTGGCGTGTAAAATTGTCGATCTTGGTCCCCTGGAGTCCCATCCAATGTCTTGGTGATGCCCAAGCCTTAAATCTACTCTTTTAACACCATATTTCCATCCAAGTTCGTAAATACACCCTGCATCAAAATTACGATTAGACGGGCCATTAAACAGTGTCATGCTCATAAATCCAGGTAATAACGGGGTCTGATATGCAATATTTGACCCTCAACACAACCCCCAACCAGCATTTTGCTAGTCCCGAGCAAAATATGCGAAAATTAAGTTGAGAATTACGAGACAGTTCTTGTGAAGTCGAGTGATATTTTGAAAAAAAAAAAAAAAAAAAAAAAAAAAAAACAATCCAGATATGAAAAATCTTAGGATTCATGAATGTTGATTATCAATTTCTCCTGGCTTCTCATGCACGGTGAATTTCATAATCAAGTTCAAATATTAATCCATAAACTAGAATAATTTTAAACATTGAGTTCCATGGGTGTATAGTGAAATCCCGGCCTATCATCATTAAAAGATCAAATTATTGATTTCATGATATCATTGGTAATCAATCAAAAAATTCATAACTACCATCACCTAAACCAGAACTTTGCCTCACAGATCATTCTTTCATTTTCTAATTTTTTCTTCTTTTTTTTTTTCCTTTTTTTTTTTTTTTTTTTTTTTTTTTTTTTTTTTTTTTTTTTTTTTTCAAGATGGCAATCCAATTTTCACTTATAGGGAGCAAACCTATGGTGAAACTAGTTGCCCAACTCTTTCCAACTGTTAATCATGGAAAATCAAATCTCCACCTATAGGGAGCAAACCCATGGTGAAGATTAATTACCCAACCTTTTCAATTCTTCTTTATACCCTACTAGCAAGATATTTTAGGCTGGTTCATTTCATGCTTAGTGATTACCAAATTAATCCTTTAATATTAAATTGAACCCTTAATATGCAACCGAGATGTGACATGTGAAATCATGACTCAATCAATGTTTAAAACTTCTAATCATAGATTAACAATTCAAACTTAACCGTGAAATCTAATAGACACTGAATCCAAGAGTCATAAAGCGCCAACATTACTTATCCTGAAATTCTAAATCAAAGATGGTCGTCAAATCACCTCGAATTTACTAGAAAGTCCAGAAAAATTTAAAAATTTTCACAAATTTTGCTCAAGACTAAGAAAAACACTGATTAGGTTACCTAATCTCCCACCCCCAACCTAAAATCTACATTGTCCTCAATGTAAAAGATGTAAACATGCAATGCTCATGGGACAACGAAAGTACATGAGAAGTGATGGGAAGATAGTACCTGGGTAACGAGTCGAGAGAGACTTTCCAAGAGATCGCAGCAATGGAAGCCGGTTAGCACGAGAGAGAAAGCAAAACAAAAATAACAAAAGATAAAATCCTAACTATACCACTTTCGCAGGTGCTCTCGATTGCATTTAGCGTATGCAACAAGCCTTTAAACCCCTAGGTTGCCCCTAGTGGACGAGTTGTAGTCTCGTGAGGGTTTGCAGTAATGTTACCCACAAACATTGGACTAAGAAAATGAAATGAAAAGCTGGGCTGCCTCCCAGGAGCGCTAAGTTTACCGTCTTCAGCCAGACAAATACAATAACTACCCTAGTCCTATGAAAGCGATAAACCTACCTATACCTCCATCAGACTAGGAGATCATTCCTGGTAAACAGGATCAGTCAGAGGCATGGACATGTCTTCTGAATCAAATTTCTCGACAAATGGCTTTAAGCGATGTCCATTTACTTTAAATTCCTTGCCATTGTCGGGATCTCTTATCTCGACGGCCCCATGAGGGTATGCAGTAACAACAATGTAAGGGCCGGTCCAACGAGATCGAAGCTTACCCGGAAAGAGATGTAATCGAGAATTATACAAAAGGACTTTCTGACCTGGCGTGAATGATTTCCGTAGAATATGTTGGTCATGAAACGCCTTCATCCTGTCCTTGTAAATTCTCGAGTTCTCATACGCATCGTTCCGGATTTCTTCAAGTTCATTTAATTGAAGTTTGCGTAGTGAGCCAGCGTTGTTCAGATTGAAATTCAGATTTTTGATCGCCCAGTAGGCTCTATGTTCCAACTCCACAGGCAAGTGGCAAGCCTTCCCATAGACGAGTCTAAAGGGAGACATTCCAATAGGGGTTTTAAAAGCAGTACGGTAAGCCCACAAGGCATCGGTCAATCGGATCGACCAATCCTTACGGTCAGGGTTAACTGTTTTCTCCAAAATGTGTTTGATCTCCCTATTGGAAATCTCAGCTTGCCCACTTGTCTGTGGGTGGTATGGGGTGCTCACCTTATGAGAGATACCGTATTTCTTCATTAAACTCTCGAATGGCCTATTACAAAAGTGCGAGCCCCCATCACTAATGATGGCTCGAGGCGTTCCAAATCGGGACAGGATGTTTTCTTTTAAGAATTTAATGACCGTGCGATGGTCATTAGTTCGACATGGAATTGCTTCGACCCATTTAGTGACATAGTCTACGGCAAGCAAAATATATAAATTCCCGAAAGATTGGGGGAATGGTCCCATGAAATCGATGCCCCAGCAATCAAATGCCTCTATGATAAGAATGGGATTCAAGGGCATCATATTTCGACGGGACAATGCTCCCAATTTCTGACAACGCTCACAAGCTTTGCAGAACTCATGAGTGTCCCTGAACATAGTGGGCCAATAGAAGCCACACTGCAGAATTTTGGCCGTGGTCTTTTTAGCAGAAAAGTGACCGCCACAGGCCTGTGAGTGACAAAAGGAGATGACACTCTGATGCTCATCGTCTGGTACACATCTCCTTAAGATCTGGTCCGGGCAATATTTAAACAGGTATGGATCATCCCAGAAAAATTTGCGTACCTCGGTAAAGAATTTCTTCTTATCTTGCGCAGTCCACTGTGTTGGTATGGAACCTGTAGCAAGATAATTAGCAATATCAGCGAACCAAGGTGAGTGGGAGACTCTGAACAGTTGTTCATCAGGGAACATGTCGTTGATATGGGTTGCCTCAAGGGAATCAGAGGTATTAAGGCGAGAAAGGTGATCGGCCACTACGTTCTCTACTCCTTTTTTATCTTTAATTTCCAAATCAAATTCTTGGAGTAGAAGGATCCATCGTATCAGGCGGGGCTTAGAATCATTCTTAGAAAGAAGATATTTAAGTGCCGCATGATCTGTATAGATAATGATCTTGGATCCAATCAAATAGGACCTAAATTTGTCCAAAGCGAACACTACGGCTAAGAGTTCTTTTTCCGTAGTCGAGTAGTTCACTTGGGCAGGATTTAAGGTCCTACTTGCGTAATGTATGACGTATGGCCTCTTATCTTTTCTCTGGCCTAGAACCGCTCCAAGAGCATAATCAGAAGCATCGCACATAAGCTCAAAAGGAAGGCTCCAGTCGGGTGGCTGCATGATGGGTGCAGTGGTTAACGTGCCTTTAAGCTTAGTGAAAGCTTCCTGGCACTGCTCAGTCCACTCGTATGGAGCATCCTTTTGAAGAAGATTACATAAAGGACGAGAGAGGAGACTAAAGTCCTTTATGAATCGCCTGTAAAATCCTGCGTGTCCTAAGAAGGATCGCACGTCCCTGATGTTCTTGGGTGGAGGTAGGTTAGAGATAAGATCGATTTTTGCCTTATCTACCTCAATTCCCTTGGACGAGATGATATGTCCAAGGACAATCCCCTTATGAACCATGAAATGGCACTTCTCCCATTAAGTACCAGATTCTTTTCTTCACATCTTTTCAGCACACATTTAAGATTCTCTAAGCACTCGCTGAAAGATGAACCGAAAACCGAGAAATCGTCCATAAAGACCTCTAGATATTTCCCCACCATGTCAGAAAAGATACTCAGCATACATCGCTGAAAGGTGGCAGGGGCATTACATAACCCGAATGGCATCCTTCTGTAAGCAAAGGTGCCATAGGGGCAAGTAAATGTGGTCTTTTCCTGGTCTTCAGGGGCGATTTCAATTTGGTTATAGCCCGAATACCCGTCAAGGAAACTGTAATAGGAATGACCGGCTAACCTTTCCAGGATCTGATCAATGAATGGTAAAGGAAAGTGGTCTTTCCTCGTGACGGTATTTAATTTCCTGTAGTCAATGCACATTCTCCAACCAGTAGTGACTCTAGTCGGCACGAGTTCATTATTAGCATTGGCTACGATGGTGATCCCGGACTTCTTAGGAACCACCTGAGTTGGACTCACCCATTGACTATCAGATATAGGGTATATGATACCCACATCCAATAGTTTGAGAACCTCGGCCTTAACCACTTCCTTCATGTTTGGATTTAGTCTACGCTGTGGTTGCCGAGCGGTCTTCGCATTATCCTCAAGATATATGCGGTGAGTACAAATCGAGGGGTCGATTCCCTTGAGGTCCGCGATCGTCCATCCAAGGGCTCCCTTATGCTGAATGAGAGTAGCTATGAGCATACTCTCCTGTTCTTTCTCCAGGTGGGCAGAGATCACCACCGGGTATGTCTCATCTTGACCTAAATAAGCATATTTCAAATCAGAGGGTAAAGGTTTTAGGTCAAGCTTCGGTGCCTTGAGGTTAGACGGTAGAGGCACTACATCAGTTTGTGGTAATTCTTCAAATTGTGGCCTCCACCGGTTAACTTCAAGTACCGGTGCAGTATCCAGCAAGGCGCACGTCTCCCTAATCATATCATCATCAAACTCATGGGAGTGGGCCAGGCACGTCTCGAGAGGGTCGGAGGATAAGGTCAGAGGTGTCGTATCTTCCACGAAAGAGTCAATCATGTTAATGTCGTGGATATCGTCATCATCCTCTGAGTTGTTGCCGTTATTGAAAAAAATGTTTGACTCCAATGTCAAATTTCCAAAAGACATAGTCATGACACCATTCCTGCAATTGATAATTGCATTTGACGTAGCAAGGAATGGGCGACCAAGAATGACGGGAATCTGAGTGCTCATGTTATTGATGGGTTCGGTGTCCAGGATGATAAAATCTACAGGGTAGTAAAATCTATCGACTTGGACCAACACATCCTCAATAATCCCTCTTGGTACACGAACAGAGCGATCAGCAAGTTGTAGTGTGGTTAAGGTGGGTTTCAACTCACCCAAACCTAACTGTTTGTATACCGAGTAGGGAATCAGATTGACGCTCGCTCCTAAGTCAAGAAGTGCATGATCAATTCGATGGTTCCCGATTACACATGATATGGTTGGGCTACCGGGATCCTTGAATTTCTGTGGCACGTCTTGCTTCAGGATGGCACTCACTTTCTCAGTTAAGAAAATCTTCTTTTGAATACTCTGCCGTCTTTTGGTCGTACATAGGTCTTTCAGAAATTTTGCATATGAAGGGATCTGTTTTACGACATCAAGCAGAGGAATGTTGACTTTCACTTGTTTCAACACCTCCAGAATATCCTGAGAGTTAGAAAGACGTTTTGGTGCAACCAACCGTTGGGGGAACGGAGCAACTGGCTTCTCTAGAAGTTCCGGTTCTAATTTTTGTGGGGTATCGCTAGATCCATCTTTATTGTCCTCTTCTGGTTCTTGAGGCTTTTCAGGCCTAACCGGAAGGGTTTTATCAATGATCTTCCCACTCCTAAGAGTGGTGATGGATTTAGCGTGCCCCATTTGATTTGAGGAGCTGGGATCATTTATCTCGTACTGCGGTTTAGGATTGGGGAGCGGTTGTGCAGGAAGCATCCCCTTTTCTATAACCGTCATACGAGAATCTATCTTTTGCATAAAATCTGTAAGTCCTCGCATCGCCTGAGCCAGCTCTTGTATGGAATTTTGAACCGGTTCTTCTTGAGGTTTCCCTTGATTTGGATTTTGATTGAGAAAACCTTGGGGGGTAGCCGTTTGCCCATTTCTCCAACTAAAGTTTGGATGAGTTTTCCAACCAGGATTGTACGTGTTGGAGTTAGGTCCAGTAAAAGGTCTTTGATAGTTGTTTACGGCATTGGCTTGTTCATTCAACACTCCTCGAAAGGCAGATATTGTAGGACAGTTTTCAGTTGTGTGAATGTTGCAATCACAGATGCCGCAAACAATTTCATTGACCTTATCCTTCTTTTCTTCCATGGCCTCGACTCTTCGTATGAGATTAGTCACTTTAAAATTTACATCATCCTCTTCTTTCAGGAGATATACTCCACCTTTCTCCTTAGATTGAGTTGGCCTAGACGTGGTATTTGATTTTGGGTAATGGTCCCAAGATTGTGCATTTTCGGCAAGTCTATCGAGATAATCCCATACCTCATCGACCTCTTTATTCATGAATTCCCCATTACACATTGTCTCGACTAGTTGGCGCATGGAAGATGTCAGTCCATCATAGAAAAAATTTGTAATGCGCCACATTTCAAAACCGTGTTGTGGGCATGAACTGACAAGATCCTTGAACCTTTCCCAACATTGGTAGAATGTTTCATCTTCCTTTTGGGCGAAGTTCATGATTGCTTTTCTGAGGGTAATTGTTTTATGGTGCGGGAAAAATTTCTTTATGAATTCCCTCTGCAAATCATTCCATGTGCCAATGGATCTAGGACGCAGTGAATGTAACCACGTCTTAGCCTTCTCTTTCAAGGAAAAAGGAAAGAGTTTCAGCCTGATTGTATCCTCGGATACATTGGGAAAGTATAAGGTGGCTATAATCTCATCGAACTCTTTCAAATGTAAGTATGGGCTTTCAGATTCAAGCCCATGGAATTTAGGAAGGAGTTGGATAACTCCTGGCTTGATGTCCATCTGTCCTGTGTTTTCAGGAAAAATCATACATGAGGGCGTACTCACTCCCGCCGGTTGTAGATAATCTCGTAAAGTCCGAGGCGGGGGTGCTTGATGCACCTCATTCTCATCATGTGTTTCCTCATCCCTGTGGTGAGGTAGTGCTTGAGGTTGATTTGCAGCCATAACCTCAATTAACTCAGGGGAATTCGAGCGGTGTCTAGTCCTGCGATGGACAGTTAACCCCTCAACTAATCCTCCTTCGGTCAAGAGACGTCGAGTGTTGTCACGGGCCCACTTGGGCATGAAACACTCGCAGCCCTCAATCAAATTCTAAACCTAATTCTAAGAAAGAAAATGAAAATCTAGAAAGAAAGAGAGAGTTGGAAGGAGATTACCAAATTGAAGTCCCTAAGTTAAAACCTGAAAAATAAAACGAAACAAGTTAGTTTCAAAAATAGGCTTAAAACTAGAAAATTCCTAAGAAGAAGAATAGCAATCAACTAAATTCTAATTTTTAGAAAGTAAGTGAGTAATGAAAGATATAGAAAGTAGAAGTCAGAAAGAGTCTTACTGAGTTAGAAGACCTACAAAATAAGAGGGTTAGTTTCTAGAAGACTTAGAATTAGAAACTACCTAAAAAGGAAGACAACTCTTACTCTATAAATAGACAGGAAAAATTAGGAAGAATGTTACCAATTTAGGAGTCTATCAAAAAGTCTACAAAACAAGACACTTAGGTTAGTTTCTAAAAAGAGAACAAAACCTAAGGAAATAGAAAATTAGAAAAATCCTAATCTTACCCTTAATTCTAAGACTAATTAATTTCAAATTACGTAGCCGTCAATCCCCGGCAACGGCGCCAAAAACTTGTTCACTCCCCAAGTATAGGGTTGTGATGTAGTAATAATCTCGGTAAGACCGAGGTCGAATCCACAGGGACTGAAACCTGTACGTAGTCTGAAACTAACTAGAACTGGACTAAGATGAATTCTAAATCAAATAACAATTGAGAAATAATTGTGAAATAATTAATCTAAAACTTTAAGAAATTCAGAGAAGGAACACTAGGGATTCAGAGGATCCACTTGTAGAGATCAGGGAGATCTTATGCATGTATCACAAATTGAATGAATTGATGTTGATATAGTTTTCAAGAGATGAGAGGTATATGAATTAGAATGGATTCCATCACCAAACCATGCCCAGGAGACAAAGCAAACAACAGAATTAAACTAATTACCAACCAGTCAACATGTTTATGAAGGTTAGGAAGGGAACCGACATCCAACCATGCCCAGGAGACGATGGTAAACAACAGGGCTTCCTGACGTCATAAACATTAAAAGGAAAAGGAAATACTCAAAGCCATTGCAGACCCATTGTAATTTCAGTCACAACAGACCATTAAAGACTAAAAATATTCCTTTAATAAAACAAATATCAAATTCAATTCATAATTAAAACTAAGTTAAAAACATAAAATTAAATCTCCCATCCCACTACAAGCTTCACCCCTTAGCCCTAGCTAAGGGGGTTAGCCAGACATGAATAGGCTAATCTCCATAGAATTCAAAAAAAAATATAGTAAAAGAAAAGAACTAGAAAAAGAACTCTAGCCGACCTCCAGCCGAAAAATCTCTCCCTGCTCCAAGTTCCCGTCCAAGCTCCAGCCAAAAAAGATGCTCCTCCCCTCCTCTTTTTTCCTTTTTATAACAGCAGCCAAGGAAGTGACCTACTGGGAATCGGCTGCGGAAGCTTACGCAGCAACCAAAGGTGAGTTGCGATTGGATTCAAAACGACGAAACCGACCATCCCAAAACTCCTTTATGGCTCCATGGTTAGGGTAACAACTACCCTCTGATCATATTGGTCGGTTCGGATCAGAGAACCGACGGTGATAGCGGATACAGTGGGACCCACAGCGATCGTCTGTGAAGACGCCTGCGTAACAGGGACATGCGTAAATTTCTTACGCTGAGATGTTGGTGGGGCCCATGATCCATGTTTCTTGGAAAATCCACACCGACCATTGGTTTCGTGTCGAAAAACCATTCTGATATGGTCGGTTTTAGATTACTTCTGACGTGGCCCACTTGGTTTCCCATTTCATCGTCCAACCTGCGTTAGAAGTGTATTTCCCTGCGTGTGCGAGAATGGGGTTGGAAAACTTCCTTTGTACGGTCGGTTTTGGATGAGCAACAAGCTGGATGGCTTGGATTTTCCAATCGGTCAGTCCTGATGGGCCACGACGTCACCTACTTGGATAACGTCGGTTAATATAACAGCGCCGAGGTCCTTCTTTTGCTGGAAATTGTGCGCCCACACGTGCCTAATCTCATGCCATTTCAGCTAGGGTTTGGACAAGAGTGGGTCCCGAATAGGATGGACGGTCTGGATCATCTAAGTGGGCCATGATGGTGGCCCACCATCTTTCTCAAAAACGGACGCGGTTCGTCAGTTGCGAAGTGAAAACGGAGATTCCGTTTTTAAGAAGGAGATCGGGTCAGCAGGCGCTGACCCGATTTTATGCGTTCGGTGGGCGGTGCCCCTCGTGTGCATGGTGTACATGCACTTCCACGTGGGGTCCACTGAGATGTTTCTGAGAAATCCAATCCAACCATCTGTTTTGTCACCTCGTTTAACGCGTTGATACCAATTTTGAAGCATATCCAGATAGCAGGTGGGCCCAAAATCAGAGTTTTATGGGCTGGGAAGTCCGTTGGGCCACTTCTATAGGGATCCAAGGACCGAAACTTGAGTTGTACGGTTAAATTATGGTCCTCAGGCCACATATGAAGTTTCGAGTCAACTGGATGATGAAAACCCGTGATCTTTCATACTGGATGATTTTTGGGCCATTTATGCTTCAGTTTCTGGATTTTCTCGGATCTCTGGCGTGTAAAATTGTCGATCTTGGTCCCCTGGAGTCCCATCCAATGTCTTGGTGATGCCCAAGCCTTAAATCTACTCTTTTAACACCATATTTCCATCCAAGTTCGTAAATACACCCTGCATCAAAATTACGATTAGACGGGCCATTAAACAGTGTCATGCTCATAAATCCAGGTAATAACTGGGGTCTGATATGCAATATTTGACCCTCAACAGCTGACGGTCAGCAATTGAGCCGCATACGGTGAGATCTGTATCCGTGCTGACGGGTGACGAGCCCTTTGTGATGCCTTCGCTAAGCCTCTCAAACCATAATGTCGTATGAGATTAACTAGGATTGACAACCCTAGAATGGATCATGTTGGGAATGATACAAGGGAGGTACCTTAGTTTCCCAATACTGCTGTTTGTAATGGACTAATAAAAACTTGGTAATCATGAGCATCATCGCACCGCATGTGCTTTGTAGATGTGGCGCACTGAGGGAGTAAGCATTCGCGAACGTAAGATGATGTCGCTTGAGGGTGGTTTGGCAAGGGCATACAGCATCATGTCATTTCATTTTCGCACTTAACAAGAGTAGTTAGAAATGTTTGATTTGTACTGTTTTATCATTATTGCTTGATTGAATTGATAACATGTTAACCTATGCTTTACTGTTCCACTGAGTTGATCACTCACTCCCACGTTACGGGACGGTGTTGTACACACCAACCAGATTTGTTGAGTTTCAGGTGATGGCGATGCTTGTGAAGCAGAGCCGGACTACTTCTATGATGATAGGAGGAGTTCTCCTATCTGTATCTCTCTGGCAGGTCAATGAAGACCTGATATTGTATTGACGGGGCTATGGTACATGGGATAGGAGGCATTACACTTCCTCACATTTGGTACATTTTAGAACTGCACTTGTATTTATTTAACCTAGTAATGTTATCACACTCTGGAGACTCATCATAAGTTATATATTTTATCTATCTATCACAGTCTTCCGCTTGTAAATTTAACTATCTCTAGAGTATGATATGCTGTTTTGGCTTAATCTCACTCATGTTCAATGCACAAATTCAGTCAACATTCAATCATCATTCATTTTGTTGCATAAGTGATGTTCTGGAACTCGGGAGTTGAGTTTATGTTCGACCCCTGATTTTCAGGGCGTTACAAGATGGTATCAGAGCATGATTTTGATTAAACCGAACCTGGGTTATGGTCACACGACGCACTCTGACGCACTCTGACTTAGGAGGGAGCGACGGAATGTAGAAACAGTCTTAGGCATCCCTGTTCCATCCAACGGCTAGTTCACTGAAAAACGAACGCCGAAATCGAGTATGTATTCAACCATGGTCGCACGGGTCAATCTTAAAACATTCCTAGCCGTTTAGTAATGAGTCTAGATCACAATCCACCTCATCCCAAGTGTTAAGAGTGATGATGATAACTACTCCGAATCCTCGGAGCTCCTCTGGACTCCTCACCGAGACTTCCCGAATCCATGAAACATACATAATTTCTAATACATTCGTAATTGATTAATGAATTTTTAAAAAAATGAGTTCACAACCCTTTAAATAGGGGTACCAAGTAATGAGAATGAAATCAGAAACAAACTACAGCTAAAACTCCTAGAATTCGCGACTTACTATAGGATCGTGATGTCCACTAAGTGCGCAAGGCTTTCAGCCAAAAATAGTAAGTGTCCTATTTGATTTCACTAAACCATTCTCCTAATTATTCTAAGCTCTTTACACGATGCGCACAACTCCTAAAGCTCAACCGATGAAGAATAATTAAACAAAAACTACTATTTTAGCAAAACGAAATTGAAGCGTGGAAATTACCGTCAATTGGAGGGTTTTCTCGCAATTTCGGGCTGCGCAACCCAGCATAGCTGGGTTGGTTGGCTTCATTAGCTCGTTCTACCCCAAATTCATATATTTTACGTCAGATAACTCATTCCGGATTGCAAGATATGTTTGATTGTCCCGAAATTACCCAAATTGGAGCGAATCGGAGTCGGGGGCCCCTCCACGTTAATACACTAAGCCCCCAGATCGAACCAGGGTGCATTTGGCACCCTGGGCATGTGGCAAACAGGGCCCCACTGCGGCGGCGCGGTTCCGGCCAAGTCCGACCGCGGCGGCGCCGCGGCTCGGGCGGCGGACCGCGGTCCGGCCGGTTTTCCGGCGGGGGTCCAAGGCTCAGGTTGGTCGGCCCAACCTCCTACACCCCCTGGCACGTGCCATTTTGGCAATGGGTTGGGTTTTTATGGGCTGGAGCACCCTTCTTCCTCATTTCACCCATTTTCAAACACCTCCAAACCCATTTTCGATTTTTCTCAAAACCCATCCCTCCAAACCTTGCAATCTTTCATTTTCTTCCATAACCCACACACCATCCATCCTTCCACAATGTTTACAACATAACTTACCCCCTACCCTCTCCATTCTCTCTCATTTGAGCGCTTACATGCCTCATTTGAAGCTCTAAAATCGTGCAAGCTCTCAACCCATCCCATCTACTCATTTTCCTCCTTCAATCCCTGTCCGTTGGGGCCTTTACAATCATCTGTTGAGGCTCACATCTGTGGAGAACCAAACCTCCAGCCCTTTTCTCTCTCTCCATCACTTTTCATTCATTTTTCCATGGCTCTATCCGAGCTTAGTTCGGCCACCTTCACGAATGATTAACTATCCACACTATTGTTTGAAGTTTGCATGGGTTACCGCCTTTGGGTGTTTACGTTTTCATGTGATGGGTCTAGAAGTGGGTAGAATGTTTTAGATGTTTGAGGACGTTTAGGGCCCGTTCGGCCAAATTGCATTAAGTGCGATTGGGTGGATGGAATTGTAAAAGTAATAATAAATATATGGGTAAGGTATGGTCCCTAGATTGAGTGTATCCCATGGTTTCCGATACTAGGTTTGGAATGTATGCAATAAAGAGTATACCCTAGGTTGTTCCTCTTACACTTAGGAGTTTCGATTCCTGGGATTTGGAAATCCCATCTCACCCTTCCCAACACAATGCTCATTTTCCACAGCCTATAAAGTAATTTTAATCCCTGCCCACCCACCTGCCAAATATGCCATTCCCCATCCCGAAGTGGGATTAGCAATACAGTCCCATTTTAATACAACTTAAGACCACTGGCCAAATGGTGTTGAAGTAATAAAATCCCTTGATAAACATTGACCCACTACACAATTTTCTTTCCGTGTTGGCCCGACCATTTACAATTAAGAGTTTATAATTTTGTCCTTGAAAAGTGTTAGGAGTATATTGTTGATAGAGACTTTGTCTTTTAGGCCTAAGGAATTGCCCAAATGGGCAACAGACAGTTAGGGATTAGGTCTCAAATCGCATGCCATGTTGGCATACATATTGTGTTTCTGAATGTAAAAAGATAGCCTGCCTATTAAGCTAGACATAATTAAATAGGATAAGTCTGGACCGCGACAACACTCCTTGGTAGAATTAGGCATCTTGCCTCAAACTCACACCCATCCGTGATAGCCCCTTTCTATAATCCTAGGTACCAAGACTGATGAAGTGGGAGACCGCATTTCATTTCATGTCAAGGATAAGACTTAAATTACACCTTGTTCCGACATACGGATCAGGACATAGCTCTTGAGCCTTGAGGGTGAAAATAAGTTTTAAGGGGGGTAGGACATGATGAACCTGCTCTAGTTAGGTCACCTAATACACCTCTTTGATCTGGGTGACGCAGCGGAAATGTGGTGGACCCTACTCCACTGGCCCAGGATCGAAACGGTGTTTGTTAACATACGAACATTATAGAAGTCCTAGCCTGCCCTACTATGAGAAACCATTTTAGGATGATCTAGTAAGATTTGATTCACCATTTCCTTGGACATAGATAATAATGAGGACTCTCTTAGACTAAGACCTAAAGGGCAACCTTAGAATAAACAATTTGAGCTTTTCAATGATGGACATTCCCTACGTTTCTAGAGTGATCGGACTACAGAGTTACTGAAATATACAACTGCGAAACATTCGCGGCTTGACCCAATTCTAAATCCTGGGTGACTAGCAATGGACTCACTGCTTGGCCGAGCAGAAGACCAGGATCCACCAGGATTCAGAAGGGATACGATGAGCTTCCTACCCTGGCCCGGTAGATGATCGATGTATCGGGATCGAGCCCACTATTACCGTCTCTCCGTGTTGGTCAAACAATGAAAACAGTTATCTTACTCTAAATTGCTGGGAATTGTCGTCGAAACTCCAAATAGGTAAAGAAATAAATGGTAGCAAACCATCAGGGTATGAGAAATGGATAAAGAATTAAGTTTTAAGGGGGGTAGACTAAAATGAACCAGCTGGTATATACCCTACCACGCGTGAAAACTTGGAATCAATAAGTCTTAGGCGAATGAAATAATAGAAATCTTCCCTTATTACCCCTAGCCAATTTCGGGGATGAAATTTTGTTTTAAGGGGGGTAGATTGTAACATCCCGGATTTTTGCCAACCTGGGATTAGACATCCTTAGGCATTGGGTCAATCTTAACACCTGATTAACTTTTCAAACGCTCAATTAAAAGCCTCAAATCCCGTCTTAAACCATTTTCTTCACAAATCCCACCCTTCACTACCTTGTGCTTTCAATTTTTCAAAGCACTTTCGCCCTAGACACTATCTTAAACTAGCTAAGTAGTAAAACTTGGATCACTTTATATACAAACTGCAAAGGCCTAAGTACCATCTCAACCAGAAAACAATTAGGATTAAATCCTTTAGAAATTTAACAAAGTTAACTAAGTGCAAAACTCGATTAGCCATGAAATCCATTGGGATCGCTTTAAATACGATCTGCAAGACCCAAAACTTGCAAAATCAGTGACTCTAGGTTTCCCTAAAGTTTAGAACCAAACTCATTTCCCGTCTGCTCTCGGGAATGAAACGAAACTTCGTATTAGGTCTAGACCGCACATCGGGAGTCCGATTAACACGAAGCTAAGGAACTAGGGCCGCCTTACTAGGCTTGACAATCATCTCAAAAATCAGGTCCAGCCGATGTCCCACGGCCATTCGTTTCGATCCGGAGCGAGGGTGTGTGAAAAACACTATTCCTTTTGAAAATAAAATATCTGGAATAGTGATCTGGCACCTTTCGCTTGCGCATCAGTATTAAGCAACCAGACCGTCAGAATCAGACCAAATTACACCCTCGGATCAGGAAAAATTTCAGGAACATTTACATGTACTTGGAATTTCGGATCGTGGCCCACTGACCGTTGAACTGAAAGTGGTCCGCCACATGCGATCTGGGAATCCGATCGAGTCGAAAACGTAAGCCCTCATAGATCCATGTGCAGTGAGCTTAAGTCTGACGTTTGGCTCAAGGAGGGCCACCAGAACCTCTTTTTTGAGCCGGAAAAGTGACGAAATACCTATATTAGCAGTAACCTTTGAACAGGAGTCTATTTCGGTGAGTTTTGAGACTATATAAGGACCTTAAACCCTCTCTCATGGCAGCCATACGAATTTGGAATTGAGAGAGGGAAAAGAGAGAGAAAGTGAGGGAGATGTGGGAGAATCTCCCAGCCGTCGTTTCCTGCCACCACACGGGCTGCACCGCCCCTTTCCTGACATTTTTCCGGCGTTTCCGGCATCGTTTCTAGGTAAGAAACCCTAACCCTAATCTGATTTGGGGCTTGGGTGGTTGTAGGTTGTGAAATAGCTAACTTATTTCGTTCTCTAGGTTGCCAAACTGCCAAATACGGAAGCATAGCAAACCTATCAACTCCGTTACGATTCTACGACAAAAGGTGAGGACTTTAAGTGTATAAGTTACATTTTTCAACGCTTTCAATGTCAGATAATGATAGATTCATGATCTGCATGTAAATGCACATGTACAAAGTGCTTTCCGTTTCCTGTTTCGATTAACGTTGTAGAATATGGAATTTCACATACTCTAGATATACGTAGAAATACCGTATACGTATTTTTTTTGGAGAAGTGTTTGACATGTTTATTTAATGTATGATTATACTATATATGGATAAAATACTAGTTTGGCGAAAGGAATCGCCGTAATACATGTTCACTTGTAAATGCTACGTATGTTGAAATTGTGTATTCTAGAAATACTGTATACGTATAAATTTTGGAGATGTATGTATCATGATTATTTGCTGTAGTAATATATTATACATGGATAAAATACTAACTTGGCTAAAGGATAACCCTAATACATGTTTTGCTAACATGCACCATGTATGTTGTAATAGTGTATTCTAAGTGTTTGTGAAAATGACTGAATGAGTATAGAATTCTCATTCGTGCTCACCATGACTAATTGTCATGGATTCATGATGGTTGTATTGGCGATACCCCTTTGACGAAAGGATTTGCCCTAAATCACGCCACGGCCAATATACACTATATACGCTAAAATGTGTGGCCCAAGTGTTTGTGGAAATGGCTGAATGAATATGGAACTTGGATTCCTACTTGCCATGACTATCCGTCGTGGGTGTACGCGTGTTATGATTGGGGCAACTCCCTAGTGAAAGGATTTGGCCTAATGCCTATGTGATCGACATATGTCGTGTATGTTGATGTACGTTTGTTTAAGTGTTTCTTGAAATGTCTGAATGAGTAGTAGTTAGCAAATTGTAAAGTATAAGGGTGTTGAGATATGATTCTCAACCTCTTTTAACTATGTGTATGATCTCCTTTGATAGTTGTGTGATTAGGAATTGAACATGTACAAACGCATGCTTGTGTTGTGATTCATAACATGCTCAACTGCTTTATGATTTTAACTATGTAATGCATATGTTTAAATTTGTATTTACGTTGTATGATCCGTCATGGGTGATGGGGGAGCGGAGCAACGAGTGCGTGCAACAGCCCTGGCAGCCCTAAACGGATGATATCAGACTTGATTGTATGAGTTGAATCTTGATCCATTACTGCTTTATCTATCTGCAATTGATTGTGTTTGGGGCTATGATTATAGTCCTGGCAATCGATAACGGGATTGAACTCGTGGCTGAGATTCATTTGCCACGTGGGATGTGTTCGACGAACTCGAGTCGTGCGTTGCCTGTCGGCAGTGACTAGGCCACACGAAGTTGTTTATGTACTTCATGTCGTGCAGCTCAACGGGCGATCGTGCTAGTCGAGCTCGTCAAGTAACCCGATCTGCCTTATGCATGTTCACCCTGTTTGGACGCTACTGCTTGAACCCAGGGTGCCAAACTTACCAGTGAAACCCCCTTTTAACCATGGTACCTCGATCCGCTAAGACGCATGAGCCGAGCATGGTGGTATGGGACACCGTGGTCGAGCTGTCGGCCTACGCTGGGGCCATGTGCCTCCCCGTAGTAACCATTGCGCAACTAACTCGTGAGCCGAATATGGTGGTATGGGACACTGTATTCGAGCTGTCGATACTTACGGCGAGAACCGAGTACGGTGAGACCTGTGCTCGTGCTGACGGGCGACGAGTCCTCCGTAGTATCTTCGAGTATACTCCAAGGGTCTGTGATTGGCGACGAGTCTTTCACAGCAACTAGAGTATCAGTGGAGCCGAGTACGGTGAGACCTGTACTCGAGCTGACGGTCAGCAATTGAGCCGCATACGGTGAGATCTGTATCCGTGCTGACGGGTGACGAGCCCTTTGTGATGCCTTCGCTAAGCCTCTCAAACCATAATGTCGTATGAGATTAACTAGGATTGACGACCCTAGAATGGATCATGTTTGGGAATGATACAAGGGAGGTACCTTAGTTTCCCAATACTGCTGTTTGAAATGGACTAATAAAAACTTGGTAATCATGAGCATCATCGCACCGCATGTGCTTTGTAGATGTGGCGCACTGAGGGAGTAAGCATTCGCGAACGTAAGATGATGTCGCTTGAGGGTGGTTTGGCAAGGGCATACAGCATCATGTCATTTCATTTTCGCACTTAACAAGAGTAGTTAGAAATGTTTGATTTGTACTGCTTTATCATTATTGCTTGATTGAATTGATAACATGTTAACCTATGCTTTACTGTTCCACTGAGTTGATCACTCACTCCCACGTTACGGGACGGTGTTGTACACACCAACCAGATTTGTTGAGTTTCAGGTGATGGCGATGCTTGTGAAGCAGAGCCGGACTACTATGATGATAGGAGGAGTTCTCCTATCTGTATCTCTCTGGCAGGTCAATGAAGACTTGATATTGTATTGACGGGGCTATGGTACATGGGATAGGAGGCATTACACTTCCTCACATTTGGTACATTTTAGAACTGCACTTGTATTTATTTAACCTAGTAATGTTATCACACTCTGGAGACTCATCATAAGTTATATATTTTATCTATCTATCACAGTCTTCCGCTTGCAAATTTAACTGTCTCTGGAGTATGATATGCTGTTTTGGCTTAATCTCACTCATGTTCAATGCACGAATTCAGTCAACATTCAATCATCATTCATTTTATTGCATAAGTGATGCTCTGGAACTCGGGAGTTGAGTTTATGTTCGACCCCCGATTTTCAGGGCGTTACATCTACTGTTAAGGGGTGATGGATCACTCCATTCTAGCAAAATTTAAGGGAACTCAAATGAATCCCATTTCAATAAAGTTGATCCCATTAAGGTCTTTAGGTGCTGATGTTGGGGGACCGCGAAAACACACTGAGGTGAATCAAGTGAAGTAATCCAATCACACCAAGCAAGCATAATGCAAACACAACGATTTTTCCTGAAAGGGTTTTTTCACATTAAAATCATTGTGTTTGCATTATGCTTGCTTAGTGTGATTGGATTACGTCACTTGATTCACCTTTATGTGCTTCCGCAATTCCACAACAAGTGGTATCAAAGCTAACGTTGGGCCGCATTCTTAAATATGAAAGTAAGTAGCAATAACTTCCAATCCTAAGCTTGATGTTGAGTAGGGGTGTACATTGAGTCGAATTGAATCGAGCTGGACTCAGGTTGACTCGGCTCAGCCACTAGTTGACCTCAGCTCGAACTCGGCTAAGCTCTGTCCTCGAGCTTGACTGGCTATCTCAACTCAGTTCAGTCAGCAGCTCGGGCTAGTTCGAGCTGAGTTCGAGCCAAGATAGAGCCAAGTTCGCCATTGCAGCATTTTCACAAACACCTGGACTGCACCTTCAAAATCTCACTGTATTTGAGACAGCCGTAATGGTTTTACAGATATTTTATCAAACACCTTCTAAGCAACATAAAAATCAAGAAAAAAAGGGTGTTGGTTTCATATACATACCTTCCTTGCCACTAGCCACACTTCTTTGAGTCATTTCGTCAAACACTTGGTGAGCAACATCAATATCCAAGTAACCGAGTCACCGAACTAGTTCGATTCGAGATGGGTTCGATCCGAGTCAAGTCAAGTTAGGGCCAGCTCGAACTCATTTTCGAGCTCAAAAAATCAGCTTGACTCGGCTCAAACTCACTTCAAACCGAGTCGAATCGAGCTCTTTCGAGTCGAGTCGAGCAAGCTAACTGAGCTAGCTCAGTTCATGTACACCTCTAATGTTGAGAAATACTCCGGGAAAAATAATTTTGAATTATGGAAGGTCCAGATGATTGACCTATTGATTCAGCAAGGATTAGATGAGGTCCTTGAGAAGCGACCAAAATCTATAGATGATGATTGAAGACATGGTGGAGATTGTTGTTTTTAAAGTCTTAAATCAATTCAGAAATAGGGTCTGTCGATGTCATTGACAGACCATTCGATGTCATTGTGCATTGTTCAATGCCATCGAACAATTGCTCAATCCCATCGAGAATTTTCAGATTTTCTCCAGTTGGTTGTTGGATTAACTAGGTGTTTTTTCGATGTCATCGAAGAAGGTTCGATGACATCGAAGGTTAAGTTCGATGCCATCGAAGATGGTTCAATGCAATCGAAGAAAATCTGATTTCCATGTCTTGTCTCTGGACATTTTTAATGTTATTTCGATGACATCGAAATAGGTTCGATGTCATCGAACATATGCGCAGATTTGTGTATGTAAGGGATTTGTTTTTTTATTTCGATTGGGATGTTTCTAAAGGATATATATTTGGGTGTAACAGGGATTGGGAGGTATCTAGGGCTTCCTAGTGCTATATTTTATTTCAAAATAAACATTAAAAATTTGATTTCCAAAATTTTCGGTTTCCCTCCACATTTAAAATTTTTTGTTCTTTTGAGTTATGGATTTTGTCCTACATCGGATTTAACAAAGAAAAACATCTTGTATATAAGATAAGCTTTTTTCCTTAGGGCTTAAGCCCCATTCAGGCTTGTGAATTTAGTCCTGTGGGGGGGCTATGCCAATAGCTCTAATCTATGCCATTAATCACACGCGTGCGCACCGAGCCGAGCTAAGCCGTGTTGTGCCGAGTCTGAGTCCACGTGCACGACGCGATGCGACGTGACACGACGGGAAGGGATGGGCTGGGAGTGGGCGTAGGTGCGGGTGCAGTGCGAGTGTACTCGCGTGGGTGTGTGTGTATGGGTACTCGAGGGACTTTATTTGCAAAAGTGTACACTCTCTCTGTTATTCTGGTTCTGGTTTAAGAAATTTTATTGAGTTCATTACTGAGTCAACTCAGCACTTTCGGCTTAAACTGCAAGTGGTTCAAGCCCGCGTACAGTGAGTACAACACTGGGACCGGGTCATAGTTATTATATCGTGGAGGTCGATTGCTTTGGAAACCTGTTGCACTTGGGATGTTGTCCAATGGGAGCAAATTCAATTTTAAGCCGAGTGACTCACGTCACACCTCGACTCAGTTCAATATGTCTTCTTTCTTAAATTTTATTTTCTTTTTTGGTTCTCAATTTTTTTATATAGTCTATTTAATTCAACATATATTCCAACAATCTTGAAATCGAATTGCTGAATTACATAGAGTATGGCTACCGTAACAGTAAATGCTTTTGCTGAGTTAGCCAAAATGGAACCGTTCGCTGGATAATGCTTTAAACAGTGGAAACAGAAACTGATGTTCGCACTAACCACCCTTAAAGTTTCATACATTTTGTCTGAATCATATACTATAGATTCGACAAATCAAACCGAAATAGTAGATGAAAATAATTGTAAAAATTATATTCTAAAATCTTTGTCCAACGAATTATACGACGTGTATGCTTCTTACGAATCTACTAAGGACATATGGACTGCTTTGGAAAAGAAATACATATTAGAAGATGTAGGTGGTAAAAAACATGTAATCGTTAATTTCCTTCGTTATGAAATGAAAGACGATAAACCTGTCACAAATCAAATTCATGATTTTTAAAATCTAGTTCATGAATTGTTAACTGAAGGAATTAAGTTGGATGAAGCATTTCTGTCAGGAGCACTGATAGAAAAGCTACTGCCCTCCTGGAAAGAATATAAGAATATAATGAAACATAAAAAGAATGGTGTTTCTTTGGAAACTACTATTGTATACATACGAATAAAGGAGGCCAATAGAATCAGGGACCAAAAAGAAAATGAAAATGAAATAGATTCAAAGGCGAATCTTATGGAATTAAGTCGGTAAAACAATAAGAAAAATGCAAATGTCATAACTGTGGCAAACCTGGACATTATGCAAATGAATGCAGGCTCAAAAAGAAAAATACAAATAATCAATTCAAGAAAAAGGGAAATGTTACAATTATGGAAGCCTGGGCATCACATTAAAACCTGCAGGTTTAAGAGAAACAAAGATAAGTCATAGGCTAATCTTATAGAAACAGGCAATGAGTCTGACATAGTAGTAGCTGTGGTGTTAGAAATATTCTTTATAAATAACTTAGAATGGGTACTAGACACTAGTGCAACTAGGCACGTGTGCAAGGATCATATTATGTTTACCTCCTACCAAGTATCAGGAGATGATGAACAGGTGTTCATGGGTAATGCTAGAACATCTCCAGTTATAGGAAAATGAAAAGTACTTTTGAAACTCACTTCTGGAAAGACTCTAATGTTGAATGATGTCTTACATGTACCTGACATTAGAAGAAACTTGGTCTCTGGTTCGCTCATCAATAAAGCTGGTATCAAGTTAGTATTTGATTCAAATAAGCTTGTAGAGACTAAGAATGGAACTTTTGTTGGTAAGGGATACTGTAGTGATGGTTTATTCATTGTAAATGTATCCAATAATAATAATAATAAGACATCCAGTTTCGTTTATATCGTCGAACCTTTTTATCTATGGCATAGTAGATTATGTCATGTGAATGTAGTATATTTAAAGAAAAATGAAAATATTAGGTTTATTACCTAATATATCTATTGAAGAATTCAATAAATGTGAAACATGTGTAGAATCAAAATTCATTAGAAAGCCTTTTAAACGAATATAACGATTCTCTATTATATTAAAGTTGATACACAATGACTTAGGTAATTTTAGAAATCACATGTCTAAAGGTGAGAAAAGATATTACATAACTTTTGTAGATGACTACTCTAGTTTGACTAATGTATATCTATTAAGGAACAATGATGAAGCTTTAAATGTTTTTTCCTAAGTACAAAATTGAAGTTGAAAATCAGTAAGACTTAGAACAGATAGAGGAGGTGAATATGAATCTTCTCAATTTAGAGAATTATGTGAAAAGAGTGGAATAGTTCACGAAACTACAACTCCTTATACACTAGAACAGAATGCAATAGCAGAACGTAAGAATAAAACTCTTAAGTAGATGAAAAATGCTATGTTAAATAGTTCAGGTTTACCCTCAAATATGTGGGGAGAACAAATTCTATCTGCTTGTTATATCCTAAATAGAATTCATTCTAAATCTTCTGAACAAACACCTTATGAACTTTGGAAGAATCATGTTCCTAGTTATAAATATATTAAAGTATGGGGGTGTCTTGCTAAAGTAGGATTACCTGAAACAAAGAAAATAAAAGTAGGCCATAAAACTACCGATTGTGTATTTATAGGTTACACACAAAACAGTGCAGCCTACTGGTTTCTAGTTTTAAAAACTAAGGATAATATTCTAGATCCTAATACGATTATAGAAGCTAGGGATGCAGAGTTCTTTGAGAACGTATTCTCTATGAAATCCAAATCTATAGGAATAGAGGAAGTTAATAAATCAGATATCATGTCCACAAGTAAAAGTGCTTACGAGAAAGTAGCAGAAGAGGTACAACTAAGAAAAAGTACTAGGGTTAGAATAGAAACTAACCTAGGAGATGGTTTTTTCACATTCTCAGTAGAAGACGATCCTTCAACTTATACAGAAGCAATTAACTCTCCAGATACAACCTTTTGGAATGAAGCAATAAATGATGAGTTAGAATCTATTATATGTAATAACACTTGGGAACTTATAGACCTACCACCTGGAAACAAACCAATAGGCTGTACAGAGTGACTCAAGGCAAGTGATAGACATGCTCAATGGAGTGACTAAGCCATGATGGAAATGGAAAGCATGGATTTTCATGATAAACCAGCTGAAGATGCGAGGTCGAATTACGTTTGTGCATATTCCGAGGGAAGGGAACTCACCAACAGATTTTATTGCCAGGTAAGGAAGCGGTTCCCAGTCTTTTTCTTGGTTCGAGAACCAATCTGAGCTTCCACACCAGGTCAGAGGTTTTGTCTTTCTTGATAAGGTTGGTTTAGGTTTGATTAAGGTTCTGTGATGTTCTATGGTTCATTGTGCAGTTTTTTGTTTGTTTCTATGATATGCCCCTTGTTTTATGTAAAGGGGTGCCCAAATGTACAGGTGTCGATTCATAATGATATGGAAAGCGTTTCCCAAAAAAAAAGTCAATAGGCTGTAAATGTATGTTTAGAAAGAGACTAAAACCAGATAGGACATTTATAAGTTTAAGGCTAGGTTGGTAGCGAAAGGCTTTTAACAAAAGGAATTAATATATTATTTGATACATATTCCCCTGTAACTAGGATTACAACTATTAAGGTCTTAATAGTGATAGCCTCCATATATAAACTGGTGTATACCAAATGTACGTTAAAACAGCTTTCTTAAATGAAGATTTAGAAGAAGAAATATATATGGAGAAACCTGAGGGTTATAAGATATCAAATAAAGAAAATAAAGTATGTAGACTAATTAAATCACTATATGGTCTAAAACAGGCTCCTAAACATTGGCATGAAAAATTTGATGGTGTTTTAAAATCAAATGGCTATCATATAAATGATGTAGATAGATGTGTATATAGTAAATTTTATGAAAAATGATTATGTTATTATATGCCTTTATGTTGATGACATGCTTATTTTTTAAACTAATATTAAATTAGTTATTGCGACTAAGAAATTCTTGTCATCTAAATTTGACATGAAAAGCTTAAGAGAGTCTAGTGTAATCTTGAGTATTAAAGTAACCAAGAAAGATGGTGTTATTGTATTATCACAATCTCATTACATTGAGAAGTTACTGAGGAAGTTTAACCATTTTGATTGTTTACCTGTCAGTACTCCTTATGATTACATTGTGACTCTCATGAAGAATACGGGAAGTAGTATGTCTCAATTAGAGTATTCCAGAATAATTGGCAGCCTAATATATCTAATAAATTGCACTAGACCTAATATAGCTTTTGCAGTAGGAAGGCTAAGTAGATATACACATAACCACGGAAAAGAGCATTAGAAGCTTTGTCTAGGATTTTGAGATACCTAAAAGGCAGTATGGCCCATGGTTTACATTATAATGGTTATTCCACTGTATTGGAAGGATGTAGTGATGTTAACTGAATCAGTGATTCAGATGAGAAAATCCAATAGCGGATATGTCTTCACTTTAGGTGGAGGAGCAGTCTCTTGGAAGTCTACGAAGCAGACATATATCGCTCAGTCAACTATGCAATCCGAGTTTATTACCTTAAAAAAGGCATGATTAGAAGCCGAGTGACTTAGAAATCTCTTAGCTGATATACCATTGTGGTCAAATCCTGTATCGGCTGTGTCTATTCATTGCGATTATCAAGCAACTATAGAAAAAAGCAAAAAGTAAAATATATAATGGAAAGAGCAAGCATATTAGACTCAGACACAACATAGTGAAACACATGTCGCATGATGGAGTCATATCTATGACTTTGTAAGGTAAGAAAAGAATCTGATAGATCATCTAACCAAAGGACTATTTAAAATATTAGTTAATGATATATCGAAGGGAATGGGGCTGAGCCTAATATATGAGCTACGAGTGTCGGCAACCTAACCTATACAAGTGGAGATCTTATGAGATAGGTTCAATGAGTAAATAACAAGATACGAGGTAGACGATTGCACTAAGTTATATGAGCTCCTTCTATGGTGTACAGTGCGAGCAGCAACGCAGAAGGATGAGTTTTTTAGAACTCTTAATAAATTCATAGCCATATATTTGGTAGTGTATATAGTTCTTGCATACGCTTGATGGAATTCACTTATATGAGTGTGGAGGTGGAGGCCGCTTCCTATGAGAATCTAAGCGAATTCTCTAGAGCACTCATAAAATCCAAGTAATGGTGTATGACCGAAATACATCGAATTGTAAAATCACTTACAGAAAAAGAGTTGTGTGAGTGGCATGTACTTGCGATTTATATTAAAAAGATTCAGGTTCAAGACTATAGTGTCACCTGATTCTTATAAACTTGTCTTGCTTACTCTAATGTTTGTCCAAGTCTATGGTGACACCGACACCATTACACAACTATTACGCTTTAACCTGAAATATTTTTTATTTTGAAACATGTGGGGGATTGTTGTATTTTGTTTTAAAATAAACATTAAAATTTTCGGTTTCCCTCTACATTTGAAAATTTTGCGCTTTTTAGTTGTGGGTTTTATCCCACATTGGATTTGACAAAGAAAACATCTTGTATATAAGATAAGCTTTTTACCTTGGGGCTTATTCCTCGTTCAGGGGGCATGTGAATTTGGTCCTATGGGGGGGGGGGGGGGGGGGGGGCCTATGCCAATAGCTCTAATCTATATCTTTGATCACACATGCATTCGCACTCACCGAGCCGAGCCGAGCCAAGCCTTGTCGTGTCGTGTCGTGCCAAGCCGAACCGAACCGAGTCCGAGTCTGTGTCTGTGTCCGTATGCGTGTGCACGACGCGATGGGACGAGACAGACTAGGCTAGGTGTGGTCTTGGGTGCGAGTACGAGTGCAAGTGTACTCGCGTGGGTGTGTGTGTATGGGTACTCGCGGGACTTTATTTGTAAGAGTGTACTTGCACTTACACTTTTTTATTTTAAACCAGAGAGATGTGTCCATTCCGGTTAGTGGCATCTATTGGGTTTAAACCCAACGGACCTAACCCTTTCTAAAGGGTGCTTATGCACCACTTCGGAGTCTATATAAATACTTCCAATTCATATTTCAAACATACGAAAATTATTTTATTCGCCTCTTCTATAAACTCTCTTTGTTATTCTAGTTCTGGTTTAAGAAATTTTGTTGAGTTGATTGCCGAGTCAAGTCAGTACTTTCATGTTAAACTCCAAGTGGTTCGAGCCTGCGTACAGTGATTGCACCATTGGGACTGGGTCATAGTCATTGTATCCTGGAGGTCGATTGCTCTGGAAACCTGTTGCACTTGGGACGCTGTCCAAGGGGAGCAAATTTGATTTCAAGACGAGTGACTCATGTCGCGCCTCAACTCAGTTCAATAAGTCTTCTTTCTCAAAATTTATTTTCTTTTTTGGTTCTCGATTTTTTTATATAGTCTATTTAATTTAACATATATTCCAACACCTAGTTCATTCTAGGGATTTAAGGGTGTAACTTGGGATTGATTCGAGGTTGTTTGGATAAGGTAATCTCTCTTCTCTTGTATTTTCTGCTTTCATAGTAATAATTTGTCGCTTTGTGCCGTGGTTTTTTCCCAAAAGGGTTTTTCCATATTAAAATCATTATGTTTGCATTGTGCTTTCTTGGTGTGATTGGATTACTTCACTTGATTCACCTATGTGTGTTTCTGCGGTCCCCCAACAGCTGAAGTGTCACATTTGTAGGATACAAGCAGTCAATATGGTTATTTACTCTTCTAAACATGCATTTCTTTTGTACAAATATGGCTCACCTCATGTGCACACCAGCCTCTGATTCTTAGTTTAGGGTATCTATATGGTGGGTCTGGCCCGATGAGGAAAGTGCCACATTGGAGCATGTGTAGAACATTTGAGATCTTGCAAGTGTCACTACTAACATGTACATGATGTGAATCCCTTAAAATGGGGCTTGCATGGGTGTTGTTTGTGGCTCTTCCCCTCTCTGTGACACTTCTTAGACATTTGATTACTAAATTTTACATGTTCTTGTGTGTAGATTCCAATGTCGTACATGAAAAGGACACTTTTGTGATGAACCCATCAGAATATGAAATTCAAAAAAGGATTTCCTTATGTACTCGAGTTGTGAAAATTCGGGATGTTAGAGTTGCTATCAGAGCATGAGAATGAGATTAACTGGGCTTGAGGGAATGGACCATCATAAGCTTTTCGTGACTAGAATAGAATCATAAATTCGATAGTTATACTTAAAATTATTTCCCTAAAGTAGTTAAGGAATTAAGGAATTAAAAACCCATAGTTAGGTTTCCTATTAAACTTGCTAAACGTGTAATTTAGAAACTACGAGTCTAAGTACCCTTGGAACGAATCCCCAAAATCCTGAATAATTTCTTTTTAAACTAAAAGTCATCCTTAAATAGGGTCACAATCAAGAAGAACAAGTCTCCCATATGGAAATAGCAATTTCCTAATTTTTTTCAGAACTTCCAACTATTTCAATGAAATTCTAACATGTTACAAAATCTCTACCAGTTATAGTAGGTGGACATATCAGAAAATTTTAACCATTTTCTGGTAGCTCACTTAAGCCTCCAGAAATCTCTCCCTAAAATTTCAATCCAATTGGATCTGTACAATATTCTATAAAAATCCAACAATAATAAAATTTGGTAGGAATTGTTGTTGGACAATAAGCTTTTATACAACTCACAAGTGTGAAAAAACCCCCAAACTGTGGAATATTACCTCAAATTTTTTTTTGTAACTTCAATGATAAGTCAATAACAAAATTTTCAAATTTCGAATAAATTGGACATATGGATCAGAAATTAAAATTCTGGGAGTGATAGGTTGTCAGTATGAAACGATTTTGAGAATTTACAACTATTCATATAAACAATAACACTAAAGCTTAGGTTCAACATGAGATGGACCAATTTGGGGATTACCTTTTATGAAACCTATGGTATTTTTATGGTGAAAAATAACTACATGATGTTTCTCAAGTATTTAAAACGATCGGGACCACAGATTTACGGAATCATATTCAAGCAAGTTATAAGCGGTCTGATCCGAGTACCAAATTTCAGGCGCTTACCAATGAAATCAATGCCTTGATTAAGCAGAAGTTCGAGACTCACCTAAAATGGATGATACCAAAGAACTCACCACCCTGGCTAGGCAAGAGTTCAGTGTGTCAGGTTAGTCGTACTAAAACCGTTTTCTGTGTTGCTCCGAAACACTACGAAAAAAAATAGAGAAACTTTACTCTAAATAGTTGGGGAACTAATGTGTGAAATACTATAAAGTTAAATACATACATAAATAAATAAATATAATTATTTGTATATAAATCTCGAGGTCGAGATTATCATTTAAGGGGGGGTAGATTGTAGCATCCTGACTCCATATAGCCAATTATACGCACACCTAAACATATATATATCCACCTTATGAGGAATATAATGAAAAATTAAACCAAATGAATCAGTGTAAATGGTACAAGTAATTAAATTTCGAGGACAAAATTTTGTTTAAGGGGTGTAGATTATAACACCTCGAACTTTTAAATACCCAAGTATTGAAAGTTCTCGAGTGTTACCATGAAATCTAACTTAGTATATACATGTGTACGATACCCATTTAACTATCCTAACCCTACGTTTATTATACATCATGAATCTGATCGTTGAGAATGATCTTCTTCCATGGATCAAGCCATCCAACTATTGATTTTAAGATAGGACCATCATATACCTAAGTATCCTCACATGTTCATCATAACCAACCACTCAGTCAAATACACACTGCTAGATAGAGACATCTGACTGTCTACTTTGATTTTGGACCACCTAATCATAGTAAACTAGCTACTTGATCTCTATATCCACTCGTACACATGTCAAGTTGAGATTTTGATCCGTTCATCTTGTTCACCACCTATGAATATGCTTAACCCACCTTCAGAAATATAATATGAGAAACTTACACATGTGAACAAGTTACTTGAATCTAACGGTATACATGTTCTACCTCTTGATCACTCCAAAAACCCACTTGTGTTCATCTGTTCACAAAACTGACCATACAACTACCTACATACATGATCAGAGTACTAACCATCAAGTTTTCATATTTTTAACATGTCATCTGACCGTCCATCATATTTGGATCCGCCAAACGGGCTATTTAAATAGCAGAATGAACTGATCAGTTCGAAGATTGTAAGGTATATGCCACAACCACCGGCTGACTTCTCTATTAGATATATGAAAGCGTTGATTTAGACGTCGGGGTGGTATAGCCCATTAAAATGGCGTCTTGGTCATCTACAACCGATTAAGTCCCGAAATGGGGCGATGGAAAGAGAATGAAAAATACATAATGTTTGTCAAATTTCAATACATTTGGATGGTGTAATTCGACATTACGGATAGTAGAAGTTGGAGAAATAAAAGATAACAAAATCGTAAATACCTAATACCATTAACCTACACCCATGAATTCTAGATAACATAGTTCTAATGATCTGTTTCATGTGAAATTGTATACCATGCCTATTTATCATAAATTAACCATATATGTCAAATTTCAACCCTTAGATCATTGTAAAAGTAACCCAATTGACAAATCAGTTCCTTAACCGTTGAAGTTATACTTTCGAGGCTTACCAACTCCTTATAAATCTGGATCTTTCGATTTAACCACTTCTTGCAGTCCATCACAACTCAAATTTAGACCACACTTTGGTCTTATATGACTATGTGATCTATGATCCTACACCATTGAATGTTGAAGCTAATTCCTTCCTTTTGGTGTAAGAAGTGAAGTTTCAGATTTAGGCATTTTCCACCATTAATCAACCGTCGACTTTTGTCCAATCGTTTATATATCCTAACTACACATTTCTCCCAAAATTGGGCCTTGATTATCAAGTGTAGACCATTAATTGAAATTAAATTCATTTTAGCACCCGTAAGGAGAATTTTCAAGATAGGTCAACCTAAATTTTAGATCACTAAGAAAATCATATATGCTGGCTCTATTTGATGACAGTGACACAATAGACAAATTAGATTTAAAGAAAAATAGTCAGAAAAGGTCAAATTGGATAAACTCAATCCAAGTGGGATGTGAAACACACCCCTCTCACACGCCCACTCTTTATAAAAATGGGTGTGCATCCCCACTCTACTCACATGCCCAAGGAAGAGAGAGAAAGAGAAAGAGAGAGAAATATGGTGAGAGAGAGAGAGAGAAAGAGAAAGAGAAAACCTAGATGTCATCATTCTCTTCCTTCTCCACACGTGTGGTGTCTCTCCCTCTCGCTCAAGTGATGTTGTGATTTAGTAGAAGATTTCTTACATCGAGATTTACCTATGGTTTAGATCTAAGGCTAAGGTGAGGGATTCCTTTAAGATAAAACTAATTTGAGTTGATATGATTTATCTTATTTTTACATACTTTCATATTCCTGTGATTTTTCATGCAATTGATTGATTTACCACTATCAATTATTTATCCTTTTGGGAATTATGGTTAATGTATGATTTTAATTATGCGTGATTTTTATGAATTTATGTCGGGTGATGGTTACAAGCCTTACCCTTTCCCATATTTGAGAGCGATGCGTGCTTCCACTCTATATTGAGTTGGCCTTTTGCTCATCTCCCCTTATTCTTTTTAAGTTAGCCTATTTGCTACTCTTTTCTTTTATTGAGATAGCTTAATGCTACTTTTTCTCCTTTATTAGGTTAGCCTTGTGCTACCCCCTTTATGTCTTGGGCATATGTTTTGGAATTTCAAAACTCCTATGGTTCAATTTATTTTTCCTTTGTTACAAGTGATGTGTAGAGGTCTCATATCTAGTGATTCATATATTTTATCATAGACATAATGAGATCTGGGTAGTGACCATCTTTATTGACGTGTAATTCCATAGATTTTGGGTAGTGGTGCACAAATCGATGTAAGTAATCCGCAATGCGTGTTACATCGCTCCAGGATTAGATGTCGTAAATATTCACCTCATAAACAAATCATGTCACGTAATTCATTTGATTCATGTGTTGTTCTACCTTGAGGTGTTCACGTAAATCCATGGTAGCGTTAGACACGCCGGCGAATCTCCATAGTTATGGGATGCAGGGCGAGCCAGATTTTCTATGAATTATATTCCACATTGTGATGATCACTACATATGATGAGCCGCACATACTTTGCTAGGCATGCATTCATATATATTGGTTGCACATACCAAAACCACTCGTAGTGGTAGAGTACGAGGTGTATCAGAACTCTTACATTACTCTTATGAATCTCATGAATTATTGTTAATCTTAAAGGATAATCATCACTATGAGTAGGGCATTGACCCTCTCTAACCGTATAGATGATGCAGGTGATGTGCAGATTGAAGACACAGATGACAATCCTCCTACAGAAGATTATTCTGAATAAATAAATAGATAACTTTATATTTATTTATGTTTATTTCCATTACAAGCTTCGATAAGGTAATAAGCTCTTATCAAGAGGGCATTTGATAATTTGTTGAATTCTTTTAATCAATGGAATAATAAATACGTTTAATTTTACTCTCATGAATGGTTACCTTTGTGAATGTAACTGGATGTGATCTAAATGGAAAGAAAATCAAGGTAGATTTTGAAGCATCCAAATCTTTACATTATTAACACCCGGAATTCTCAGTCACGAGTATGTACTCGAGTCACACGAATTCGGGATGTTACAGTTGGTATCAGAGCATGAGAATGAGATTAACTGGGTCTGAGGAAATGAACCATGATAAGATTTATGTGACTAGAATAGAATCATAAATTCGATACTTATACTTAAAATTATTTCCCCAAAGTAGTTAAGGAATCAAGGAATTAAAAACCAATACTTAGGTTTCCCATTAAACTTACTAGACGTGGAATTTAGAAACTACGAGTCTAAGTACCCTCGGAATGAATCCCCAAAATGTTGAATATTTTTTTTTGAATTAAGATTCTGTTAGTGCTATTATATGATACCTCTTTGATTGTCAAATTTTGTGTGTCAAAACCTTGGTATGTTCTATGTGTGTGTTCTATGTTTAAGACAACCATGGACTCTTCAAGCGGCTTCAAGATATAAAGAAGAAGATATAAAGAAGAAGATACAAAGAAGTCACGACATTCTTTATTGGTTATTCAAGTTCAAGATAAATGTTGGTGTCAAGTGTTTGGACGACTCTGACTTCAGGTTCAAGTGGTTGGACGACTCGTACTTCAGGCTTTAAGTACTAAAAGATTTATCATTCGTTGAATGAAGTAGAGTTCAATGTCCATACTTCATTATTCAGGTTTGATAGACCATAGTCACTGACCTTAGGGTAGGTCACTTTGGATACATTATCCAAATGTATTTAAACATGTGTTTGAGCTGCTCTTAGACTAGTCCTGGTTCTGGTTCGACCAGTCCTAGCACTGGCTCGACCTGTCTAAGAATTTCCTAGACCAGTCTTGGAATTGCTCAAATTTATCGGATTTTCTGGTTCGCTCACGACCAGTCTTGAAGTCTGCACGACCGGTCGTGGAACGGCCTCGACTCGAAGCTCGACCAGTCGTGGAGCCTCGGCTCAAACTCCAGCGACTAAATTCACTGTTGCTCGACCAGTCGAGAAGGGGTCTCGACCGGTCGTGGAGGACCTTCGACCAGTCGTGGACTGCCTACGACCAGTCGTACATCGGTTTTCCTGAATCCGCGCAGAAATTCAAAAATCTGTTTCTTCTAAGACCAGTCGTGGGAACTTCTAGACCAGTCGAAGACGAATTTCTGTAACTATAAATAGCACACGAATTTCAGAGTTTATTCATTGAAAATTCTATAAAAGCAAGGTTCCACTCTGAGATAAGTCGTGTTTAAATTTAAGCTAATTTGCGCTTCATTCTAATTCCTTTTGTTAGCTTTTTATATTTGATTTTATTATAAATTCCAATCCTATTTGAAAAGGGGAAATCGTGTATTCCTTCTTCTTGGAATTAAAATCAAATAGAGCTAGCCCTTTGAGATTTCATTTAAAATCAATTAGAACTTAGAACCTCAATAATTTGAGTATTGGACATTGAACTATCATCTCTACTCTGATCGGTTCTTCCGGGCTACTGCAAAAGGATAAGATCCAGGTATTTTACAATTCCTGTAATTTCTGTTTTGGTTTTTTTTGAGATTTGCCAGAAAAATCTCTATGTGTATGGTTATCTGAGGAGAGCCAGAAAACTCAGATTGAGGGTTTTTTTTTTGTGTAAGCCCAAGTGACAAAGACACAATTGTGAAGGTTTTTGGTAAACCTGTGAAAACCAGTTTTATTAGAGAACGCTAATATCCCCTGTGTGAGGATATTAGGAGTGGAGTAGCATTCTGTGTGGCTGTTTGAGAACAGTTGGTGAACACACAGGCGAACCACTATAACTTCTTGTCTTGTGGATTGAATGTTTTCTTTTATCATTCAGTTCTATTTTCCTTGTGGATGTGAATGTTGTAACAGTTTGAAATTACAAGCAAGTGTGGGAATGTTGTAATAATTTAGTGATTTATTTCTACAATTTATTTCCAGCAATTCTTTTTATTGATTCAAGCTTTAAATTCCAAATTGTTCCAGCAAGGTTGCCCTGCCATTTTTATGGTGTATGGTTGTCCCTAGAACAAGACATTTGTAAATTCAATTTATTCAGTGCAGTTTGTATTTGTTTCTTTATTCCTCTTTGATTTGTGTATTTGATACAAAGACATTTCTAGACATAAGGTTGTCCTACCATAAACACTGAGTTTTTGGTGAAAGGTTGTCCTTAGAACAACGTTTGTATCAACCACTCAATTTCAATTGTTTGAGGTTGTATTTCATTTCTGCATTACAATTTATTTAATTAGTTCATTGGCTATCATATTTCGTTAATTCCGCTATTATAAGTTTTTATTTGGCATTGTCCTATTCACCCCCCCTCTAGGACATTTAGCTTGGCCATTTCAAGTGGTATCAAAGCCTAATAGCTCGCTTTTTCTTTGTATTTGGATTTATTTCCTGAGCTAACGATCTAAGCTATATTTAATAATGTCAAATTTTGATAGCCTCTCAGTCACTAGGCCTCCACCATTTGATGGCTCCAACTATGCTTATTGGAAAGCCAGAATGAGGATCTTCCTCAAATCAATGGATGAGAGTGTGTGGCAAGCCACAGTGATTGAATGGAAGCCTCCTGCCATGGAAGTTACTGGAATTGATGGTTCTAAATCTATGAAAATTACACCATACCATCAATGGACCACTCTTCAGAAAAGTGAGAGTAGTGCTAATGCTAAAGCACTTAATGCAATTACTTGCGCACTATCACCGGATGAGTTCAAAAGAATCATATCCTGTGATACTGCAAAGCAAGCTTGGGATATTTTAGAAATGACACATGAGGGTACATCGATTGTCAAAAAATCTAAAGTCCAACTCCTCACAACTAAATTTGAAGAAATTCACATGGAGGAAAATGAAATGTTTATGGACTTCTATACTAGATTAAATGACATTGTAAACTCAATGTGGGGTCTTGGTGATAAAATCCCAGAAAATAAAGTGTGTGCAAAAATTCTACGCTCTCTTCCTGAACGGTTCAATTCTAAAGTAACCGCAATCCAAGAACTTCGTGACACGGACAAAATGAAGGTGGAAGAACTAGTTGGGTCTCTACAAACTTATGAATTAAATTTTAAAGTTCCTAAAGGAAAATCAATTGCTTTGAAATCTTCCAAAAATACGGTAGAAGATAAATCCGATTCTGAAGATGACTTAGCTCTTATTGCAAAAAGATTTTACAAAATTTTTAAAAGTAAGAAAAGAGTTGATTTTCAAAAATCAAATGATAAAAAGAAGTTTAGATCTAAAACTCGAAAATCTTTGAAAGACAGTCAATGTTACAACTGTCATGAGTATGGGCATCTAGCAAACAAATGTCCTAATAAGGAAAAATCCAAAAAGAAAGGTATGTTGGCTACATGGGATGAATCATCTGACTCTGAAGTTTCTTCTGAATCAGAAGATTCCGAAACCGAGTCGGGCAATGAAGTAAAAGCCCTTATGACTCTAGCTAAGTTTACCTTCTCTGATCACGATGATTCTACTAGTGAAGAAAATTTGGATAATGACCATGAGAATGAAGAAGATCTTCAAGATGCTTACAATGCCTTATACAAAGAGAGTTGTAAAATTGCTGTGAAGCTTAAACTTCAAAGAGAAAAATTTTCTAAACTTAGAGATTGTTTTGACTTGCTTGTTTTAGAAAAATCTCAAATATCAGATTATTTTGAAAAATCAAAAAGCGATTTAGAATTCAAAAACTCTCTGATTGTTGATTTAAAATCTGAAATTGAGAGACTAAAAAATGAAGTGTCTTCTCTTCTGAATTCAAAGGAAACTTGGAGGTATACCCAAGGTGATTCTAAATTAGAAAAACTTCTATCCGGTTCAAAAAAATGTGGTGATAGATCCGGGTTGGGGTATGATAAAACAATACCTCATAAACAGAAGAATTCTCCACCTAAATTTGTGAAAGGAGAATCCTCTAATTCAAAAAAGAAAAACACTTCACAAGGTTTTGTCAAAACAACAAAAAATTTTCAAAAACCTAAAAACAGCTATGTCAACTTCAAAAGTCAAATGAAAAATCCTTTAGCTGAAAAAATAGTTGATTTACTCAAGGAACTTTTAAAATCTAACTCTGTAAGTCATTCTTTCAAATATAAACAAAAGAAGACCAACTATGTTCCTAAACCTAAAACTGTTATGAAATGGGTTCCTAAAGTTGACTGCTTGGTTGCTCACACTGCTTTCAAAGCAACTAGCCTTTCAAAGTGGTACCTAGACAGTGGTTGCTCCAGGCATATGACTGGTGACAAAGCTCTCTTCACCGATCTACAAGATATGACTGATGGGTCAGTCACATTTGGTGATGGTAGCAATTGCAAAATTATTGGCCAAGGTACGGTTCAACTCCATAATCTACCCTTATTTAAGAATGTTTTATATGTTGAAGGTTTAAAACACAACTTGTTAAGCATATCTCAAATATGCGATAACAATCATAGTGTGAAGTTTTCCAATCAAGGTTGTGAGATTATAGACAAAAAGGGATCTGTGATATTAACTGGTCTCAGAACTTCTGAAAACTGCTATATAGTGAGAAATGACAGCTCATCTAACCAAATGTGTTACATGGTCCATACCAATGAAACTGAATTATGGCATAAACGTCTTGGACATGTACACTACCGGAACTTATATAGATTGAGCAAAGAAGAACTAATAAGAGGTCTACCAAAGATTCAAAAAATAGATAAAATATGTGGTGAATGCCAGTATGGTAAACAAACTAGGAGATCTCACAAAAAGGTGAACTCAAATACCACATCAAGACCACTCGAACTTCTCCACATGGATCTAATAGGACCAACTAGAACGGAAAGTCGAGGAGGTAAAAAATATATTCTGGTTATTGTAGACGATTACACCAGATTCACTTGGGTTTCATTTTTAAAGGACAAATCAGAAACCCTTGATGAAGTAAAAAAGATAATCAAACGGATCCAAACTGAAAAATGTTCTCATGTGAGTAAGATCCGAAGTGATCATGGATCCGAATTTGAAAATAGCTGTTTTGAGAAATTCTGTAATGATCATGGAATATCACATGAATTCTCTGCACCTAAAACTCCACAACAAAATGGCATTGTGGAAAGAAAAAATAGAGTTCTTCAAGAAATGGGAACTGTTATGCTAAATAGCATGAAGGTTTCTAAGAATTTATGGGCTGAGGCGATTAATACTGCTTGCTATATTATTAATCGTGTTTATACTTGCAAATCAAATAATAAAACGCCCTACGAAATGTGGTTTGACAAAAAACCTACAGTCAAATATTTTCGCGTTTTTGGCAGTAAGTGTTATATTTTACGTGACCGGGAAAACTTGGGAAAATTTGATACAAAAAGTGATGAAGGATTATTCTTAGGATATTCATTAAACAGTCGTGCATATCGTGTACTGAACAAAAGGACTGGAGTTATTCAAGAGTCAATCAATGTGGTCATAGATGATCACTTAAATACTTCAGCCCCTAGTTCAGATAATGATGAAGTTCTTATAATTGAAAAACCAGAAACTTCATCAAGTGAATCTAATCATGATGTGAGGACTGTCAAAGATCATCCAACTACACAAATCCTTGGAAATCCTCTCACAGGTGTACGCACTCGTAGACAATTAGAAGATTTTTGTAATTACGTGTGTTTCACCTCTCAGATAGAACCGGTTAATGTAAAGGAAGCTCTTTCTGATGAAAACTGGATAGTTGCGATGCAGGAAGAACTTAATCAATTTGTTCGTAACGATGTCTGGTATCTTGTTCCAAGACCAAAAGATAAACATATTATTGGAACTAAATGGATTTTCAAAAATAAGTCTGATGAATTGGGAAATATTATTCGAAACAAGGCAAGACTGGTTGTGCAAGGATACACTCAAATTGAAGGTATCGATTTTGAGGAAACTTTCGCTCCAGTTGCACGCCTTGAATCAATCAGATTATTTATATCCATTGCATGTTTTAGAAAGTTTAAGATTTATCAAATGGATGTAAAGAGTGCTTTTCTTAATGGTGATTTACATGAAGAGGTTTATGTTGAACAACCTACAGGGTTTGAAGATCCTAAGTTTACTAATCATGTTTATCGCCTTAAGAAAGCTCTCTATGGGTTGAAACAAGCTCCCAGGGCATGGTATGAAAAATTGACTAAGTTTTTACTGGGTCACAATTTTCAAATGGGTAGTGTTGATAAAACACTCTTTGTTAAAAAGCAGAACAATGATATTTTAGTGGTTCAAATCTATGTTGATGATATAATTTATGGATCAACTTGTACTGACATGACTGTTGAGTTTGCAGATCTAATGAAATCTGAATTTGAGATGAGTATGGTCGGAGAATTAAACTATTTTCTAGGATTGCAAGTTAAACAGCAATCTGATGGAATTTTTATTTCTCAAACTAAATATGCTCTAAATTTAGTTAAGAAGTTCGGATTTGAAAATGGTAAGAATTTTGATACTCCTATGAGTACTTCTCTAAAGCTCTCAAAAGACTCTACAGGTAAAGATATAGATCCTAAACTATATCGAAGCATGATTGGTAGTTTACTGTATTTAACAGCAAGTAGACCTGATATTGCTTTTAGTGTTGGAATTTGTGCTAGATATCAGTCTAATCCTAAAGAATCTCATTTGACTGCTGTTAAACGCATTATTCGTTATGTTGCAAGTTCAGTTAATCTGGGTCTTTGGTATCCCTTTGATACTAGTGTGCAATTGGCTGGGTTCTCGGATGCTGATTGGGCTGGTAATATGGATGACAGAAAGTCAACCAGTGGTGGTTGCTTTTACATTGGAAATTGCATAGTTTCTTGGTTCAGCAAGAAACAGAGTTCCATTTCACTCTCAACTGCTGAGGCTGAATACATTGCTGCAGGAAATGCATGTACTCAGTTAGTCTGGATGAAACGCATGTTAAGTGATTATGGTATTGCACAAGACTCAATAGTTTTATATTGTGATAATTCAAGTGCAATTAATATTTCCAAAAATCCAATCCAGCATTCACGAACTAAGCATATTGACATTAGATTTCACTATATTCGTGAACTTGTTGAAGAAAAAGTAATTTGTTTAGAATATATTCCTACCGAGAAACAACTTGCTGACATTTTCACCAAACCACTCGATAAATGCAAGTTCAATAAATTGAAATTTGATCTCGGTATGTGTAATATAAGATGATTGATTATGCATTTTAATAAAAATAAAATAATAAAAAATAAAAATAAAGATAAATAAAAAATGCATATTTTGGTCTTACACGACCAGTCGAGGATAGTCTCGACCAGTCGTGGTTAGACCGGTCGAGGAATACTCAAGACCGGTCGTGTATCGCGCTGGTTCCTTTATTTGGGGAAAAAATCACTTTTTCTTCATTTCCCTCTTCTTCTCCAACGGGCATAGCTTCGACCGGTCGTACCCATCTATGGGATTTCTCCAGGTTTGAGTATTTCTCTTGATTTTATTGAAGAATCTTGAACATTACTTCTTGTCTTCCTTGTTAGTGTTGATTATTTCTTATTTCCTTCAAGGGTTTGGGGTTGTCTTCCTCATTTTCTGATTTGGTTGAAACCCATCTTGTTTTTCTTGAAATTCCTTCAATCTTTTCAAGAATATGGATGTTAGAGGTAAAAAGCGAACTAGTAGAGGTGCTTCTTCATCTAGGTCCAATGTTGTATCTCGCCGTCATCTTAGAGATCCTAATGATGACCCTCCACAAGTTCGTGATTTTCGATTTAAGAAAGTTATTGTTGAGAAAGCAGTTTGTATCAATCATATTGCTCAATTTAATCTAGTTCCTCTCCTTCAATCTGTTGGTTGGGTTAACATTTTGAATTGGGGAGGGCCGGCATATCAGTCAATTGCTCAGGCCATGGTTGCATGTATTATAGACTTTTCTCTTGAGGAATTAACTTTTATTATTACTACAAGAGAAGGGCCTTTTACTGTGGATCGTCATTTGATTTCTGGGTTAATGGATATTCCAGTAAATGATGATGGAATCCATCCTTCCACATTGGGTGATAAAGTTACTGAATCTGAGAAACGTTTATTGACTAGAGCCCTTTGTAATATGGATGCACCTTGGTCTGTCAATGGTACTGTTCTCAAGACCAGGTGGCTGTTGCCCAGATATAGAGTTCTTCATCGTATTTTTACATCTAATGTGTATCCTAGGGCTGGTAACAAAACTGAATTGACTCTTCTGATGGTTCGTATCCTGTACTCAATCGTTAGTGGTGCCAATGTTTGCTTACCTTCATTGATCTGTTATTCTATTATTCAGTTTCGGTCTCAGCCAGGTCATGGTGACATTCCATTTGGATATTTGTTAAATGTCTTAGCTACTCACATGTTGGTCACTATGCCTGTTGGTGAAGCTCCTATCCATCACCTTATTTTCAACAACACCAACATAAACAAAATGAAGTTGAGATTGGCCGCTGGTCAAGTTGATAATGACGAGGGTGGTGGAGCTGCTGGAGTTGGAGATGCGAATGAAGGAGATGATCTTCCTAATGAGGATATCAACATGGATGATCTTTTTGATGATATTGAGTCTGCATCTGAAGATGATCCAGATTTTGTTCCTTCTGATTTCGATGCACGTCTAAGTGCATTAGAAGAAAAGGTGGAAAATATGCATGTTGGCCATAATGCACAATTTAAGAAAATGCATAAGTATTTGAGGCGCTTACAAAAAGGCCTTCATCATATTGATCCTACCATTCCTGCTCCTTCTTCAGGGTCTGATTAAATGTTTATTAAATGTAGTTTGAACTGATTTCACTTTGGATTTTTCTTGGAACTGTTTAACTTATAACTGTGACTTTGGTATGTAATATCTTCTCCTAAATCTTTTATGCTCTCATTTGTCTTCCTGAGCTTATATGATCTTCCTTTGTCATATTTTTGACAAAAAGGGGAGAATGGTACATATATCTGTGGTATTTATGTTGTTGATGGTGTTTGCATCAATACTTAATTCCTTAAATGGGGAGTCTTATTGAGGGGGAGTAATTCAACATCTCTCATATTGTATATGGTTGTCATGTGTTGACACATCTAATTCATGATTCATGATTCCTCTATTGTGTTTTTATATATATGTTTTGTCACAAATTTGCCAAAGGGGGAGATTGTTAGTGCTATTATATGATACCTCTTTGATTGTCAAATTTTGTGTGTCAAAACCTTGGTATGTTCTATGTGTGTGTTCTATGTTTAAGACAACCATGGACTCTTCAAGCGGCTTCAAGATATAAAGAAGAAGATATAAAGAAGAAGATACAAAGAAGTCACGACATTCTTTATTGGTTATTCAAGTTCAAGATAAATGTTGGTGTCAAGTGTTTGGACGACTCTGACTTCAGGTTCAAGTGGTTGGACGACTCGTACTTCAGGCTTTAAGTACTAAAAGATTTATCATTCGTTGAATGAAGTAGAGTTCAATGTCCATACTTCATTATTCAGGTTTGATAGACCATAGTCACTGACCTTAGGGTAGGTCACTTTGGATACATTATCCAAATGTATTTAAACATGTGTTTGAGCTGCTCTTAGACTAGTCCTGGTTCTGGTTCGACCAGTCCTAGCACTGGCTCGACCTGTCTAAGAATTTCCTAGACCAGTCTTGGAATTGCTCAAATTTATCGGATTTTCTGGTTCGCTCACGACCAGTCTTGAAGTCTGCACGACCGGTCGTGGAACGGCCTCGACTCGAAGCTCGACCAGTCGTGGAGCCTCGGCTCAAACTCCAGCGACTAAATTCACTGTTGCTCGACCAGTCGAGAAGGGGTCTCGACCGGTCGTGGAGGACCTTCGACCAGTCGTGGACTGCCTACGACCAGTCGTACATCGGTTTTCCTGAATCCGCGCAGAAATTCAAAAATCTGTTTCTTCTAAGACCAGTCGTGGGAACTTCTAGACCAGTCGAAGACGAATTTCTGTAACTATAAATAGCACACGAATTTCAGAGTTTATTCATTGAAAATTCTATAAAAGCAAGGTTCCACTCTGAGATAAGTCGTGTTTAAATTTAAGCTAATTTGCGCTTCATTCTAATTCCTTTTGTTAGCTTTTTATATTTGATTTTATTATAAATTCCAATCCTATTTGAAAAGGGGAAATCGTGTATTCCTTCTTCTTGGAATTAAAATCAAATAGAGCTAGCCCTTTGAGATTTCATTTAAAATCAATTAGAACTTAGAACCTCAATAATTTGAGTATTGGACATTGAACTATCATCTCTACTCTGATCGGTTCTTCCGGGCTACTGCAAAAGGATAAGATCCAGGTATTTTACAATTCCTGTAATTTCTGTTTTGGTTTTTTGAGATTTGCCAGAAAAATCTCTATGTGTATGGTTATCTGAGGAGAGCCAGAAAACTCAGATTGAGGGTTTTTTTTTTTGTAAGCCCAAGTGACAAAGACACAATTGTGAAGGTTTTTGGTAAACCTGTGAAAACCAGTTTTATTAGAGAACGCTAATATCCCCTGTGTGAGGATATTAGGAGTGGAGTAGCATTCTGTGTGGCTGTTTGAGAACAGTTGGTGAACACACAGGCGAACCACTATAACTTCTTGTCTTGTGGATTGAATGTTTTCTTTTATCATTCAGTTCTATTTTCCTTGTGGATGTGAATGTTGTAACAGTTTGAAATTACAAGCAAGTGTGGGAATGTTGTAATAATTTAGTGATTTATTTCTACAATTTATTTCCAGCAATTCTTTTTATTGATTCAAGCTTTAAATTCCAAATTGTTCCAGCAAGGTTGCCCTGCCATTTTTATGGTGTATGGTTGTCCCTAGAACAAGACATTTGTAAATTCAATTTATTCAGTGCAGTTTGTATTTGTTTCTTTATTCCTCTTTGATTTGTGTATTTGATACAAAGACATTTCTAGACATAAGGTTGTCCTACCATAAACACTGAGTTTTTGGTGAAAGGTTGTCCTTAGAACAACGTTTGTATCAACCACTCAATTTCAATTGTTTGAGGTTGTATTTCATTTCTGCATTACAATTTATTTAATTAGTTCATTGGCTATCATATTTCGTTAATTCCGCTATTATAAGTTTTTATTTGGCATTGTCCTATTCACCCCCCCTCTAGGACATTTAGCTTGGCCATTTCAGATTCATCTTTAAATAGGGTCACAATCAAGAAGAACAAGTCTCCCATATGAAAATAGCGATTTCCTAATTTTTCCAGAATTTCCAACTATTTCAATGAAATTCTGACATGTTACGAAATCTCCACTAGTTATAATAAGTGGACGTTTCAGAAAAATTTGAAATTTTTCTGGTAGCTCACTTAAGCCTCCATAAATCTCTCACTAAAATTTCAATCCAATTTGATTTGTACAATATTCTATAAAAATCCAACAAAAACAGAAATTGGTAGGAATTGTGGGTGGATAGCAAGCTTTTATATAACTCACAAGTGTGAAACAACCCACAAACCATGGAATATTACCTCAGAAATTTTTTTGTAACTTTAGTAATAAGTCAAGGACTTAATTTCCAAATTTCAAATAAATTGGACATATGGATCAGAAATTAAAATTCTGTGAGTGATGGGCTATTAATATGAAACGATTTTGGGAATTTACAACTATTCATATAAATAATAACAATAAAGCTTAGGTTCAACATGGGATGGACCATTGGGGATTACCCTTTATGAAACCTAGGGTATTTTTATGGTGAAATAAGTACATAATGTTTCTCAAGGATTTAGAACGATCGGGACCACGGGTTTACGGAATCATATTCAAGCAAGTTATAAGTGGTCTGATCTGAGTACCAAATCCAGAGCGCTTACCAATGAACTCAATGCCCTAATCAAGAAGAAGTTCGAGACTCACCTGGAATAGATGATACCAAAGAACTCACCACCCTAGCTAGGCAAGAGTTCAATGTGTCAGGATTAGCCATACTATAACCGTTTTCCATGTTGCCCCGAAACACTAAGAAAGAAAAAAAGAGAAACTTTACACTAAATAGTGGAGGAACTAATGTGTGAAATACTATAAAGTTAAATACATAAATAAATAAATATAATTATATGTATATAAATCTCGGGGTCGATATTTTCATTTGGGGGGGGGGGGGGGGGTAGATTGTATTGTCCCAACTTCATATAACTAATTATATGCACACCTAGACATATATATATCCACCTCACGAGGAATATATTGAAAAATTAAATCAAATGAGTCAGTGTAAATGGAATAAGTAATTAAATTTCGAGGATGAAATTTTTTTTAAGGGGGGTAGATTATAACACCCCGAACTTTTTAATACCCGAGTATTGAAAGTTCTCGAGTGTTACCATGAAATCTAACTTACTATATACATGTGTACGATACCCATTTAACTATCCTAACCTTACGCCTATTCTCCAACATGAATATGACCGTTGGGAATGATCTTCATCCATGGATCAAGCCATCCGACCATCGATTTTAAGATAGGACCATCATACACCTAATTATCCTCACTTGTTCATCATAACCAACCACTCAGTCAAATATGCACTGCTAGATAGAGACATCTGACTGTTCACTTTGATTTTGGACCACCTGATCATAGTAAACTAGCTACTTGATCTCTACATCTGCTTGTACATATGTCAAATTGCGATTTTTGAGAAATGTGTACATCATTTAGGTTTTCACAAAAATCTCTCGATGCACTTGCGATGTGTAGAGTAGCTCTAAAATAGATATTTGTGTCGAGATGGACTTGGGTTGTTACGTTATATGCGGTATCGGCCTTGGGCATTGTCACGGCCAAAGGTCTCTTGGGGTCTCATCTGATTGTCTCTCTTCGTAAGCACCTACCATTTAGATTCATGTTTCCCACCTCTGAGCATTTTGGGTAATGCCATGGGATTGTCTTGTTATCAGAGACCGGTTCCATCCTTGAAGAATCAAAGGGTGCTGAGATTTTAGAGGTGATGGAGAGTAAGTGATATGAGTCATGTGGTTTGATGGGAGGGTTGGAAGCACCCCTAGGAGTACTAGAAGTTGTGAAAGAAAGATTTCTTGGATTATAGATCTAGACTTGGCAAGTTCTTACGGCATGAGGAACGACGAAGAATGACCTTCCTATGTGAAAATAGGTGGATGATATGTGACTTGGTTGGTGACGAAAGAGGCTTCTAGGGCCATTCCCATAAGGACCACTGGTTGGTAGGCTCCTGACTAGTGACAGTTGTTGGTTGGTGCGGGTGTGGGGACTCTTCCTTGTAAGACCAAGAGTTTATTCCATGTTTGTTGCGTGTGGTAAGCAGGATCGAGGTGTAACGCCCCGTGTTTTCAAGACCCGAGTATACAACTCGTTTCCCAAAAACCCGAGTGTTAACCTAAAGGGAGCCAAATTTCATACAGATATATATATATATATATATATATATATATATATATATATATGTATGTATTTCAGAGTTAGCAGTTTAGCGTAGGATGGACAAATCAACAAAAAGGAAAATTTGCATTTACATTTAAAATATACAAGAGGCTGCCCATAATGACTTATACAAACCAATGTCCCAATACTTACAATTACAAAATGAAATATCCTCGTATGTTAAACAAAGTAAATCTTAACCAATCTTGAACTGTAAAAGCATGTAGCAATTCTAGGTAACACAATCAGGCATCTTCGACAATGGTACCCTGCTCCTCATCAACATGAACATGAAAGTCACTTAAGCCACCTGCTTTACCTATACAGTTAAATATTTGATGGATGAGTGGCCAACTCAATGTGAATTTCCTCAAGATTACACATCGCCGCCTTAGCTAAGCATAGTTAAAAACAACAAGGTAATCAAAACAATACATGATGCAGTCTTTTTAAATGCAGTGATGCGTGAATACACATCGACCTGGGGATGTTCATTCAGTCGGACTTGGGCTCGTCACCCATGCAACATCGACTTGGGAATACTCATCCAGTCGGACTTAGGCTCGTCACCCATGCATAAGACTGGTCATCAGCATAGCCTATTTCATACAATATGGTACCAAGTCATTAAAATAGGTTGATAGTCGGTGATCTGGGAGCTAGCGAAACGATACCCCAGTGAAAAGGGCAAATGCTACAGCATCCAGAACTAGCCACCCGTCATCGCCAGTAAGCTATGGATGCATGGTCACTACGGGGGGCTCGTCACCCAGCATAAGCCGACAGCTTGGGCATAGTGTCCCATGACCACCATTGTAAGGCCCATATCCTAGTCTGTACCGTTCCATAGGCTTCCACGATCCTCCCGGTCGAATTTTGGCAACCCTCGACCTATATCCGACGTTTGTGCCCGATCCTAAGCTGAGGCTTGCATACCAAAGTCGACTCGACCCAAAACTTGTACCTTAGCGACCGTGTCGTCGCCGCGGTTCCAATGCTGTGAATCGCGCACCGATCCAATACCTAGGTTAAAAGATGTGGGACCGCGTTCATTTCGAGAAAAATGTCGCGCGTTGCGAATTTCCAGGGAATCTCTACAACATTTCCCATCAATCAATCAATCAATACACCCCATACCTCAAGTACAAGCTCCATCCCTCCTTTTTCCACAAGTCAACTCTCTCTCCTCTACCCATCCCTCTTTTACAAAATTTCAAACACACCCATGCTTCCCCATCTCCTTTCCTTACAACCACCACTCCACCCATCCCTTCATCCATTATTTCTATCTCTTTCGTCTCATTCTCTAGCAATTTCTCAAAATCCCATGAGAGCTCCAACATCCAAGCTCTCTCCTAAATAGTAAGTGTGGCCCACCTTCTCATCTCCCATCTCAACCTTCCATTACCCATCAACCTCCATCAAAAGTGAAGGCAAGGAGGTAAGGAGGTTAAGGGATCAAGCAGGAGTGCAATAGGTGGGTGATCCACCGTTGATTCTTATTTTAGGGCCCACTTATTGGTGGGACCCATTTTGATGTATGTGATGTAACCATGAGGGACCCATAGTGGCGGGGTCCCTCTATCACCGTCTCTCTCTCTCTCTCTCTATCTGTCATGATTGGAGTGGGCCCCATAAATATTTGTTATATATAACTATCCATCAGACGGTATGGCCCACACCATCCATTGTTGTGACAGTGGAGATCCCCACACTGGACTGAATGATGTATACTATATTATATTTATATTATATTAATATATATATATATATATACATGCATGGTGGGCCACGTCCATGTGGGACCCACCGTGATGCCTGTGTTGTGTGTAAAACTGTCCAGCGTCCAGAGACGCTGGATGTGGCCAGGCAGGCCGTGAAGTGTGAACTGATGGTGTGGTGTACTGACACCATAAAAATATCAACTTGGTTCAGAACTTTTGGGTGGGCCGCTCATGTGGACCCCACCTTGATGTGTACATCTAATCCACGCCATTCATTCCATTTATTGGCCCAATTTAAGCGTTGAATCGAAAAATGAAGTTAATCCAAGTATCTGGTGGGCCGTATCATGGAAAATGGTGGTCTTTACTGTTAAAAGCCACCCTGATGTTCTTATACACCAAAATACCTCGGATATTGGGTTTGTTTGGCTTGTCTTGAGCCATAGGAGCCAGTGGACGGGGTGGATTCTACTGATGCAGGCCCCACCTTGGAAAAACCATAGATTTATAATAAAAAATACAGGGACAGCAGGCGCTGCCGCTGACACCAGAGGACGCGCAGCAGCGTCCTACCGCACTACTGACGGACAGACAAGCAGGGACCCACAGTCCCAGCCGTGGGCCCCACCATGATGTGTGTTGATCATCAACACCGTACATTTGTTGGGTCCCCTCTGACCAGTGGGCCACCCCAGAAATCAGCTATATGTGGGACTCAGGTGGCCCACACGGCAGGAAATAGTGGGATTGAATGTTTGCCATTGAAACCCGTTTGGATTGTCACAGAAGTTTTGGATCATTACGAAATTTATTTTTCCTATTCATCCAGGTCTGCATGACCTTATCAACAGATTGGATGGCAGATAAACATTATGGTGGGCCCCACGTGGGACCAACTGATGTAAGTGTTTTAACCCACACCGTCCATGGGAGTGGGACAGCTGGTGTACCTTACTCCAACTATATAGCTGCTGTAGTGGTGTCACCAAGCTCTGTGGGTCCCACCTACTTCATCCACGCCGTTCATTTATGGGACCCACTATGATGCATGTGTTGCATCCAAGCCGTCCAACCATTTTGAAAGCTCATTTTATGGCATGAGCTAAAGAATGAGTCGGATCTATAGTTCAAGTAGACCCCTCCATTTAAAATAGTGGGGATAGTGACATTCACCATTCAAACTTCTTAAGGGCCATGGTAGTTCCCATCAAGCTGTTGTTTCTACTTTCACTTCATTTATCTCCATGTTAACTTATGAATAGATCAGATCCCAAATAATATATATATATATATATATATATATATATATATATATATATATATATATATATAACGGTGGGCCCTGTAAGATTTTAACGGTGGAAATCATTGTCACTACAATTATTTGGAGTGCGGTCCAATTGATCTTTTGATATGATTCATTTTATATATGTTGATTTCTAAAAATAGATGAGTTGGGTTCGACCTATTTGAACTCAGCCCATTCGACTTGGCCCATTTGATTCGGCCCATTGTTTCGGCCCATTTGATTAGGCCCGATTTGATATACAAGAGGCCCATTAGTGTGGCCCATTGATGCAGCCCACCTGATGTGTATGAGGCCCATGTGCAGGGCCATCTGTGATTTATATTAGGCCCATGTGTAGGGCCCACCTATTGCGTATTTAATCCCATGAGTTGCGGCCCATTGTGATGTATTTGAGGCCTATGAGCTAGGCCCATCATGGTATATTTTTGGCCCATGTACGAGACCCACCTGTTTGCATTTTTTGATCATGTGATGGGGCCCACCCATTTTGCATTTGAAGCCCATATGATGAGGTCTGACTTGCTGTGCCAAGGCCTACTATGATTCATTTGGGGCCCTTCGTTACGGCCCATGTAATGAAGTCCATTGTGATGCATAAGAGGCCCATGAGATGCGGCGCATCGCGATGTGAAAGGCCCATACGATTTGTCCCACTAGATGTATATGAGGCCCATGTTTGAGGCCCAATATGATGTATACTCGACCCATATGTTGGGCCCCGATGTGATGTATTTATGGCGCATATGTGAGGCCACGAGCCCACTATATGTTTAGCCTTGTGTGGGCTACTCCTTGGGAGCAGTGATGGTTAAATGTCCACATTGTGACCTTCCCTTAGGCCTAGTTAGGCACATTCTCATCATTCTCTAGTGGATTAACCCAAACGAATAGGCCCCATTGATATTGCTTAGACCATCATCGGTCATCCATCTATGAACCTCGCCTTGAGGCCGATTCTGATTGACGTGGCCGATTTGGTGATTCTGATTATCGAGGCCGACTCTGATTGTCGAGGCCCATTGTGATGTATATGCGACCCGTATTTGAGGCCCATTCTGATGAGCATTTGGCCTCGGCTTGATGCATTTGAGGCTTATGTAATGTATGTGAGGCCCATGTGATGAGGCCCATTGTGGTGCATTTGAGGGCTAGGCGATAGAGCCCGTTGTGTTGTATATTGGGCCCATGTGAGAGGCCCATCGTGAGGTATATTAAACTCTTGAGTGAGGCCCATGGTGTTGTATATTAGGCCCTTGTGTGAGGCCATGGATCCACTATATGTTATGCTCTATGCAAGCCATTCCTTGGAAGCAATGTTGGTTAAATGTCCACATTGTCGAGGCCGATTATCGATGTCGGTTATTGATAACGATTATGAGTATGTGACAGCATATCATCATGATACATGCCCATACGCATCATCTGCATGTTTGTTATGAGATGTGGTTGACCATTACATATGTCATTGGGAAGGTTGTTATGAGACTCCCTGATAGGCAGAAATTGTCTCACATGAGCACACGATATACGCAGGATTAATGCATGACTGGATTGTATGACTCATGCATCTGGCATTGTGTGTTGTGACTACTGTACGCCCTAGTGACATCGGGGTTATAGCCTCCACAGGCATATTGTGGATGGCCAGGTGGGACATAGAAAATATGTTATTAGCATCAGGCTACCATAGATGGCCCTAGATGAAAATCCCTAAACCCTCTTGTTACCAAAGGACGCCCCAACGTTTAGACCGAGCGGATATATATATATATATATATATATATATATATATATATATATATATATATATATATATGAGCGCATGAGGGCCTATACCAGTAGGCAGCGTCTCCCACTGTGTCGTGGTCGGTTGGGAGGGGGTATGGCCTTACCCGCTTGAGGGAGTAGGCATACCTAGGCTAAGTTTGACCAGCTCGTGAATGGTCCACTATCGACGTGCCGGGTAGATATTGGTTTAATACTGGCCAGGCGGATAGTGAGGTCTTTTCCACTTACCCAGTTGTGCGTTTGATGGGGCGACAAGCTGGTGTAGAGTGTACTAGACCTCGATGATGATCCAAGAGATGAACAGTACTAATATGTGGACTTATTGGGCAGGAGTTACATACTCTTTTATTCATTCATTTACTATCCACTCGGGATGGCGATGCGCAACTATTTGTTACGTGTGCCTTCGCAATGGCCAGGATTTTGGTTGGGGCACACGACTAACCTGAGATCAAGAGTTTACCACATTAAGTCTGACTATCCAAATTTAGGTATGAGACTGGTTTGGATAGAAGTCCCTTGTGATGGACCCATAGCCTGCGATACTACGTACTATCATCCCGACTTCACACTCCAGCATGGTCATTTCATTTGCACCACATATTACATATTGCATTACATCCTCGGCATATGACATTTTGGGTTGCTATGTTTCTGTATTCATGTGACTTAGATGAGACTGATGGTATTCATTAGATCTTCCGAATTGTATATTGCATTGTATCCTCGGCATCTGATATTTTATTCTTTATGACTCATTTACATAGCTGATCTGTATTATGTATTCTTATATTGATTGACTTCTGGACTTGTCAGTATGTTCGTTTACTCTGATATCATACGATTCATGTTCTTACCAATATTTCCGATATTGTATGATTATGGCGTTATATTTGATACTTGGCACTTACCTTGTGCACACACTTACACCACCCTCTAAGCTTTCTATAAGCTTATGCATGATAGATGCGTGCAGGAAATGTTAGGTTGCAGCAGCGCGGAGCTTGGAGCATGTACCTGACTTCTGGGGCTTTGATTTTGATATATGTATTTTCCTTTCAGCATTGTACTCAAATGTTTATATTAATGGATATATGATGATGATGTTACCGATGTGATTTGGGTATACTTGTGGTTATGCTTATTACGAGATAAATGTACGTTGAAAAATCCTCCTTGTAGGATCCCAGGATCGGAACCTGGCATATGGGCACTGGGAGGCAAGAATGGGGTACTACAGAGGTTGTCGGCACCGGATTCGGCGATCAGGGTTCTTGTGAATCCGATTTCCCAGTTTGAGGCGTGACAACCATCCTCAGCTCATGAGATTTTCCTATCTTAGGATGCTTAATGGATGCCCATCGACCAGTGGTCAATCAAATTTAATAATTAAGGATTACCATTGTATGGTCATAGACTATCGAAGCCACACAAGAAACCATCCAAACATGGGACCAGTATTAAATCACATCGGTAAAAGGATGCTTGAAGCATTAAATTGAGACGAAAAAGGTGTCACTCTACAAACTCGGAAACAGGGCTCATAGAATTTCCGATCGCCGAATTCGGTGCCGACAGCCTCCGTAGTACCCCATTCTCGGCTCCTAGCGGCCATACACTAGATTTCGATCATGGGATCTTACAAGGAGGATTTTCCAACATACATTTATCTCATAAGAAGCATAACCACAAGTTTACCCAAATCACAAAGGCAACATCATCATCACATATTCACTAATATAAACAGTTGAATACAGTGCTGAAAGGAAAATACATATATCAAAAATCAAAGCTCTAGAAGACAGCTGCATACTCCAAGCTCAACGCTGCTGCGACCTAACGCCACCTGCATGCATCTATCGTGCATAAGCTTATATAAAGATTTGAGGGTGGTGTAAGTGTGTGCGAATGGTAAGTGTCAAGTATGCAATATCAGATCAATGCGAAAACATGCTGGTAAGTCCATAAATACCATAAGCCTTATCCAAGCTATACAATGCAAAAACATAATATGCCAATATCATATACTAAGGAAGCAATGTAGAACAACTATGTAATGCGGAGACATAGTAAGCTAAATATCATATACTTAGGATGCAATGCAATATGCAAATCCTGACGAGTTCACGAGTACCGTCAACCTCATCAAGGCCATATAAATGCAGAAACATAACAACCCAAAATGCCATATGCCGTGGATGTAATGCAATATACGGTGCGAATGAAATGACCAAACTAGCGTGTGAAGTCGGGATGATAGTACGTAGTATCGCAAGCTATGGGGTCCATCACAAGGGACTTCTATCTAAACCAGTCCGATACCAAAAATTTGGATAGATAGACTCAATGTGGTAAACTCCTGATCTCAGGTCGGTCGCACGCCCCAACCGAAATCCTGATCATTGCGAAGGTACATATAACAATTAGTTGTGCACCACCAGCCCAAGTGGATAGTGAATGAATGAGTATAATGTTGAGTACGCAACTCCTGCTCAGTAAGTCCACATATCAGTATTGTACATCTCTGGGATTATCACTAGGGTCTAGTACACTCTACACTGATCCCCGCTCACTGGAGGCGCAACCATGCAAGTGGAAGAGACCTCACTATCTGCCTGGCCAGTGGTTAGCCAATATCTACCCAGCACATCGATAGTAGATCCATTTACGAGCTGGTGAAACTCAGCCTAGCTATGCCCCCTACCGTCGAGTGGGTAAGGCCACACCCCCTTACAACGTACCATGACACATAAGAGACGGGACCTACTGGTATTCGGCACTCGGGCGCTCATGTATCCACTCGGTCTAGACGTTGGAGCGTCTCCTGACCACGAAGGTTTAAGGACTTTCACCCAGGGACATCTATAGCACCCTATGTAGAAAAAGATTTCCGATGTCCCATCTGGCCATCCACGATATACATCGCTAGGGCATACAGTAGTCATATCACAAAATGTAATATGCATGAGTCATACCATCCATTCATGCATCAAACCTGCGTGTACCGCACGCTCGTGTGGGGCAACTCCGTCTATCAAGGAGTCCCATAATAATCCACTCAATGACATGTACTATGATCAATCAGTCCTCATATCAAGCATATATATGATGCACATGGGCATGAATCATGAAGCTATACTAATTATGTTATATGATGATGATATAATCTCCTCATGTCAAGGATGGGCCTAGACGGCCTACTCATCAAGAATGGGCCTAACGAGGCCTAAGGGAAGGTCACAATGTGGACATTTAATCATCATTGCCCATCAATGTGGACATTCAACTAACTTTGCTCCCAAGGAGTAGCCCTCATAGGGCCAAACATATAGTGGACCCATGGCCTCACATAAGGGCCTCACGTACAATAACAATGGGCCTCATCACATGGGCCTCATATACATCAATGGTCTTACCGTATGGGCCTCAATACAATCTCAATGGGACTTACACAAGGGTCTCATACATCATAATGGGCCACATCACATGGGCCTCATCACAGCACAATTGGGCCACAACACATGGGCCTTACACATCGCAATGGGCCACATCTCATAAACCTCTTACATCACAATGGGCCGCATTACATGGGCCTCATATACATCAATGGGTCGCATGGCATGGGCCTCATATATATCACATTGGGCCTCACACAAGGGCTTTATATACATCGCATTGGGCCTCACTCATGGGCCTCATATAGATCACATTAGGCCTCATACTTGGGCCTTAAATACATCACAATGGGCCTCACTCATGGGCCTCAAATACATCAAGGTGGGCCTCATCATATGGGCCACAAATACATCAAGGTGGGCTTATCACCCGGGCCTCAAATGCACCACAATGGGCCTCATCACCTGGGCCTCAAATGCATCACAATGGGCCTTATCACCTAGGCCTCTACATACCGTAGGTGGGCCCTACTCACACAACAAGTGGGCCCTACCCCAACAGATGGTCGACGAGGATAAAACACATAAATCACGATGGTTTCCACCTTCCAGACTGCTGGACGGTGTGAATAAAATACATAAATCATGGTGGGGTCCACTGCACTGACGGTGGAAATCAATCCATACATCACGTGTGGGGTCCGCACGTCCTGGATATAAAACACATCTCAAGGTTGGCCCCACCCGTCCAGCAATATGGACGGCGTGGATAAAATAGGTCCATACATCATGGTCGACCCTACACAGCAGCACCGTCCAGCACTTTGGATGCTGCAGGTATAAAATACATACATCGGCGTGGGGTCCACGATTGCAATGAATACATCAAAGTGGGCCCCACATGGATGGATGGTTTGAGTATAACAGATGTCGTATATCATACCCATAGAATTTGCTGACATCAATACATCAGCTATACATTTGGTGGGACCCATAGAGCTTGTCGACGTCGGTACATTAGTTATATATCTGGTGGATCCCATGTCCATCAGTTGGACGGTAGGGATGTACATACATCATGGTTGATCCCACCGTCCAGATGGACGGTGAGGATATAATACTTACATCATTGTGGGACCCACAGAGCTGCTGACGTCAATCCAGCATCTATATGGTCTGTGGGGTCCATAAATGGACTGTTTGGATGTAACACATACATCATGCGAGACCCACAGAGCTACTGACGTCAGCACGTCAGTTATACAATAGTTAAAGGTACACCGGCCAATCTGTTTTCCATAGCAGGTGGGTCCCATTAGACGGACGGCTTAGATGAAACATATATATCTTGGTGTGGATCCCACCGTCCATTGCTGGACGGTGGTGATAAAACACTTACATCAGGGCCCAATCTCCACGTGTGGACTATGTGAGTGAAGAATGTACAACACGTGTGGAGTACCACCATCTGGACGTCCCACGTCCAGAAGGACGGTGAGGCTGAAACACAAATGTGGTGGGTCCCACCATCCCATCTGCTGGACGGTGTGGACACTGCATGTGCCAAGTGGGTCCTCCTTCCAGATAGTGGACGGTGTGGATTTTTTTTTAAAAAAAAATACATGAATCATGGCGGCCCCACGGTCTGGACCGACGGTGAGGATATATCACATATACATCTGGTGGGTTGGCAACCATCCAGTCCACTGGATGGTGTAGATGGATAGGTACATCAAGTGGATCCCAAGTGAGTGGGCCACCCATGATCAAGCTAATATTTATAATTTCCCTTCATCTGGACCTGTTCAGATGGACAGGCAGTAATGCGGGCCCAATTCAAGGGCAACATGGATAAAATACATGCATCATGATGGGCCACACACACACACATCATCATAGATGGTCCATCACCAAAAGAAAAGGAAAAGAGAGAGAGAGAGAGAGAGAGAGAGAGAGAGAGAGAGACGTGTGTGTGAGGGAGGAGCTCCGCCACTATGAGCTCCTCTCCAAGTGTTACAACACATACATCAAATGGGTCCCACCACAAGTGGGCTCTACATAAAAAAATAAGATCTTACGCTATGATCACCCACCGATTTCACTCCTCCTTGGCTCCTTGGAATGCTAAGCTCCTAAGCTCTCCTTTTAATGGAAGTTGATGAAGGTTGGATGGCTAGGATAGGAGATTAGGCAGTAGGGAGTGGACCACACCTAGCTTCTCCTCTCCTTCGGAATTGCTTGGACGCTTTCCTCTCTTTGGTAGCTTGGAATGGAGTGAGAAATGAGAGAGAGGAGTGGTGTTTATGACATGGGAAGTATGGGTCTCATTAACTTTTGGGATGAGATGAAAGGGCTAAGCATGAGTTGCTTTAACTAGTTGGTGGGAGAAGTATGGGTGTTGTACTTGATTGATTGATGGGATTGATTTGATAGATTGTAGAGATTCTTTTCTCAGGATTGCAAATGCGAGGTATTTCTTCGAGATAAACGCAAGCCCACATCTCCTGGCTTGGGTATCGCATCGGTGCGCAAGTCACAGCGTTGGAACCGTAGCGATGGCGCGATCGCAATGGTACAAGTCTCGAGTCAAGTCGACTCAGGTTAACAAGGTGTGAATCAGGGCAGCGCATAAATGTCAGTTATAGGTCGCGGGTTGCCTCAATTCGACAAGGAGGATTGCAGGAGTCTAAGGAACGGTACGGTCCATGATACAGGTCTTACAAAAGGGGTTAGGTGAGGTTAAATCGGAGTAGTTAAAGAGGTCATTTCCAAGTTACTTAAAGTCATATGACCTATGGATGGTAAATCCCACATAAATGTTTCGTATCCCATATAACCTCTAATCGAGGGTCCATTCTTTACCACACTTTATTTTGTTACATCCTAAGCATGGGTTCACATACACAAGGGGTATCACCCACCATTAAGTGCAATGAATAGAGATCCATAAGTGACTCACAACAATTCATGATAAAGCATATAGTTATGGCATGGCAGACATAAGTTGATTCATAATAATCGCAATAAGTCATGAAAAGAACTATCAATTGAAGTTCAAATGAAAATCATAATGTAAGTAGTTATTGTATGAAATCATGGTGCACAACTGTCAATATAATTCAAGTTTAAGCCATACATTAAGAATTGATAAAATATCGCATGCCATGAGATAACATCTGTGATTCTAATAAATAATATTACTTAAACTAATTTGGAAATGGAAAGCTTAAGGGGATGAAATCATCACCTGAGGAACCGAATCACCTTCTAGTGTCGCTAAGTGCTTGCGCCCTTAGAACTGAATTCTACCACAAACCATGAACTTGTACAATTAGATCCAAGTTTTACGCACTACCTAGGTTTAAGATCATAGCCTAGGGCTTGGATTTACTTATTTTTTTAGGGTTTTGATGTAGAATTAGGTTTTCATCCTTGAGTTTAGTTAAATGCTTAGATTCTAGGATTTAAATCCTAAATTATTATTATTATTATTATTATTATACAATGGGTCAAATAATATTCATAATAGGAGTATTAATCCATCAATATTAATAATGATGGTTCATAAGATCATATTTAAATGTACCGACATTATCTAATATTCTTTTAGTGACTGATGACCTCTTAAATAATACAAGTAATAATAATAGAATCTTTACTAATGATAATATAATAAGGACTAATACTAATAATTATATTAACAAGAATTATACTAATCACGTAATGAAAATGATGATATTTTCTAATGATAATAATAATAGTTATCATTAATGAATCTAGTTATGATCTACCATTAAGGATAATATTTAAGAGGGTTAAATAAAATACTACTATTTAATCATTACAATTTTGTTTACAATAACTAGGTTGGGTACAAATAATCTACTAATGGCTAATCAATCAATCTCAATAATTCCCAAGTAATGGGGCATTGGGGAACCATCCTACTATACTTGAAGTTGTCACAAGGTGGTGATAGGCTTGGTTCCCGGTCGCACTCGATTAGGGATTTAGCTTGCGATGGTTCTCCAAACGCTGCTGCCCAAATGGACCCAGTTAGATTAATTCTACCTAAGCTCCATACTCCACCGAGTTAATGACCTATACCTTACACATTTAGAATAATAGATGACATGAGGAGGTTACCTGAGGAGTTGACTTGGTTAGGGTGTGAAGGAATCAGATTTACCCCAAGGAGAATCCACTGAGTCATGGCTAGGTTGGTGTTGGTTAGGTGGCGACTGAGTGTAAGACCCTACCCCGAGTATTTATTTCGTTCCCTTAGGTCCCACGGTCCTACCAGTCGAATCCCGACGACCTGCGACCTGTGGATAGCGTTTGTGGTCATCATTAAGTCCGGTCACGTAGACCCAACCCAGATCGACTCGAAACCTATGCCATTGCGACTGCATCGGCGCCACAGTTCCAACGCCTCGTCCCATACGTAATTACGGTGTGTGCATCTTGACTTATCAATCCAAGCATTTATTGGCCATGCATCATGTGGTGGGACCCACTTGCTAGCTTGTATGTTTTTCAAGGTGGGCCCCACCTAGCAACATTTTCCTGGAAAGCCTATTCCTAGCCTACTCTACCTAGCTACTAGCCCATCATAACCTAGCCTATGCTACCTTTCCTAGAGAGGCAATCATGTGCCTTAGGCTTCACCCCTAATGCACCATCATTTGGTTGTTCTTCCCTAGCTTAGAGAGAAATGATTACCTAGATACACACACACACACACACACACACACTCTCTCTCTCTCTCTCTCTCTCTCTCTCTCTCTCTCTCTCTCTCTCTCTCTCTCCCCTCATTCTTCCATTCCTCCTTTCCTCCATAGCCAAAATGTCCAAGCTTCCCTCTCTACTCTAGCCCCTTCTTCCCCATTTTCCCCTCCAACTAGCCCTTAGAATCCCACCTACACCCTTGAATCTTCTTCCCATGGAGACCAGAACACCATCCTTGAAATTTTGAAGGCATCTTTGGAGGTGGGTGCAACCTAGAAGATCATTTCCTCTCCTTCTTCTTCCATTCTTTTCCTAGCATGCATGGAAGCATGTAGGACCCACCAATCCATGGTGGAGGCCCTACATGGCTCCTAGGATAAAGGCCAAGGGCCTAGATCCTACATGATCCATTCCATGGTGGGCCATTCTTCATGGACCCGCCATGATGCTTTTCTTTTATTTCTTGTATCTCATAGGCGATCTAGGCCTTTGCATGCATGTAGGGAAGGTGTCCATACCATTCAGCATGTTTTCTTAATGTATCATACAACATAGTGGAAGGTGTGGATTGTGGTATGGAAGGTCCATTAGTGGTGGGACCTTCCACCACTAATGGTGTAACACTCCGTACATTTCGATCCTCGGGTTTTGCCATGTGACCTGACTAGCATAAATACAAACTTAGCTTAAGTGAATAGTTGCGTGATTTCCAGTCAAAATCCAATCATGATAAAAGCGATTCCCATCCATATGCTAAACAACTCACCCGATGTTCTTCAAATGGGACACCACATCATTAGAAAAACCTACTCTTGGGATTTAAACTTCATTGATGGGAAAACCTAACTGACCATCTTAAATTTAGGACCCCTAGATTCCTTTAGAACGACATTGATTAAGCCTATAAGAAATCCATTCATCCAAGTACAGGATCAATGACTAGGTTTCCATTTATATAGTCTATAGGATCTCTCATCATCTGCTCATGGTTGGATAATCCAAGCCAATCATTAAAATTCAGATTTCAATCAGGAGCCTCGACTGACTCTTAAGCCAGTTGGAAATTTGATATGCAAGGGTTAAAATTCATAATCACTCATTTAACTAATAAGTGAGAGTAACTGATCATAGAGATGATTGTTGAATTCACCCAAAATTGTACTAGGAACCATCAAGTACGTTGACGATTAGATCTAGAAATGATTTGACCATCAGATCAGCGAAAATTTGTGGTTACAGTCCAAGAATTTAAAGTGTGGCCCCACCTGAACTCTAAATTAGCCCCATCATAGGACTCAGGGCCCTATACGCATCAAGTAATTAGAAGAATAGTTCTGACCACGGGTGTGGACCATTGTCCCACCTCGAATCAATGATAACTAGCATTTAATGGCCATAATTCAGATCATATGGCCCACCTAAGACTTGGATCCGCCTCATCCTTTGGGCTGTACCTTATCGTGGGCTGGTAAAATGAATGAACGGAGTGGATTAGGTGGGATCATCACTATGGGCCCCCCTGTGGTGCATGGGCACCATTTGCAAATGCACACCCGACATACATGTAATTGGCTTGCACGGTTAAACGAGTTTGACCCGAGCTAACCAAAAGAAGAAAAACTCTTCTTTCCTTTCCTACGCCAGGCGCATTTTGAAACGGAGGAGGGACCGTCCCTCTATTCTGAACATGGCCCACCATCATGGATCAATTCCATGATCTGAACCATCCATCTTGGAGAAGAGGGAATTCTGACCGAAACCCCCAAATTTCCACTCCGTGGATCCCGTACATGTGATCACAAACGCTAGCGCAAGGGGGCCGTTTGTGTTTCCTTTCTTTCCCAAAAACAGAAAGCTCTATTTTCTTCCACGCTGGCAATCCCTGTGCTTGTACGTCCGTCCATCCTAGCCTTTCATTTAGGCCGATCTCAACCATTCGTTTCTGCTCACAGGGATTGAGTTTTCTGTAGAAAACCAACGCCAAAGATCACTGTTTTGCTAAGTTGTTTCAAAAAGCCAGATAAAGGTATTGAATCCTGGCCATCCTTTGCTCACCCGACTGCCTCAGATTGCTTAGAGTTCAGAAGAAGGAAATGTATATCAAGGGATTCGTTGCCTCCATTTCCATGTAGCCGCACCCCCCCTAAACTCGTCGTTTCTTCCAAAGCGCGAACCCACCTCCAAAATCGACTGGGAGCTTCGAAATCTCCCTACTACTAGTCTCCTTGGACTGATTCCTACCCTCCCCATGGCTCAGATTTAAGAAAACCCCGTTGGATGGCAATCCACCATTAAAACTCAGAGCTTCTTCATCACACGCTCGCTGTCCGCACCTCCAACCGCGGTACTGTTGGGTCGGGCTGAGTTCGTTCGGGCTTGGGATCCATACACTCTCAGTTTTCTTTCCGATAAAACCTGAGAAGGAAAGTAGAGAGAAAGGAAAAGAAAAATAGAGAGAAATGGAGAGTGATGGCGAGCTCCTGTCAACATGTTGCCACACAGAGTCTCCGACTCGGTCTGTTCGAGTCTGAATTTGTGCAGGTCGCTTTGAGCGTTCTGTCTCACTGTTGTACCTTCAACAACAACAGAAGAAGAAGAAGTTAGAGACAGAGGAAGAAGGAAAGAAAGAGAAGAAGAGGAGAGGAAAAAGAGAGAAAGAGAGTGGGAACTTGAGTTGGTGCCTATTTCACACACCCGACCCACTGAGTCCAGCACGACCCACGCACTGGTTCATCCCAGGGGCTGCTAGACGATACCAAACAAAAAATAATATATAGAAGAAGAAGAAGAAAAGAGAGAAAGAGAGAGAGAGAGAGAGAGAGAGAGAGAGAGAGAGAGTTGGGAGTCAGGTCGACTCGCAACCTTGACTCGCTGCCAAGTTGGGTCCGAGTTGACTCGGTCCAGGTTCTTGCTGGACGTTCCAACAATTTTTATTTTTATTTTTGAAAAAAAAAAAAGACAGGGGGGAGAAGAAAAGAGAAGAAAGAAAAAAGGGGGGGGGATAGTAATAAAGAGGAGGATAGGATGAGAAAGGAAGGAAAGGGAGAGGTGGAAGAGAGTGTGTTTGAGTCAGGGGCCGCCACACGAGTTGACTCAGCTGTCTTGTGGGTTTAATCCAGATTGGAGCTATTTAAAGGTGAGTTGACTCCCTAATCACTTTCTATTAGTTCAAAATTATTTTATATACATATTGTAATAATGATAAGATAGGTTATTAATCTGCTTGTGTTGATTGAGTATAGGTATTCAGTAGATGCTACTTTAAATCCCACTTATTGAAGTCAAGTTGGTGTGGACATTGCGATTGGATTCAAGTTGATTCTGTCTAGGTGAGGACTCACCCTTTAAGCTTCCCACTTAAATTCACTAATCTTGACATAAATGATACTTTAATTCCATGAAGTTAGTAGCTCTAAATCCTCTCATAGTTTACTTGTCTTATTATATAATTTTGCCAATATGTTGTGTGACTGACCCATGTAATGAACAACTGTTATGTCTCCTTAATGTTAGTAAACATGAATGAACTGGTTGCCACATGTTATCTCAGGTTTTAGGGTTTCTTAATTAATTAAATGTGGTCGTTTATGACTGTCTTATGGACTGAATGGAATATGTTAAGGTCTTACCATCTTGCGGTCCATGTTTGCCTACGTGGCTTGGATCAGCTAGTTACCTTCGTGGCGTTGAAGAATTAATGGTGCCCTCTTGTGGCTTGATGGTTACATTCACATACCTTGTTGCTTCCTAGCCATCTTTGTGGTGTTCAGTCGTACCATGATTTTCGAGTGGAGCTGAAGTTTATTTATCAATTTTCTACCCATCTTGCGGTGTTCACGTACGATATGATTTCCGGGTGGTCTAGGGTTTGTATGTTGTTTGTCTCTTCATCTTGCGATGTCAGTCATACCATGATTTCGGGTGGAGCTGAAGTTCGCTTATTGATTTTCTAGCCATCTTGCGGAGTTCACGTACGACATGATTTCCGGATGAAGAAGTGCTTTGAAGGTTGATTTTCCCTTCACCTTTTAGATCCCATTCGTACCATGATTTCCTGGTGGAGCTGAAGTTCGTTTATAAATTTTTTAGCGTTCTTGCGAAGTTCACGTACAATGTGATTTCGAGTGCAATAGAAAGTCTTATGATTGATTTTCTTGATTATCTGAACGTACTCCCTAATGTTGCGATTGCCATTACATTTTACTTATGATGAGATCCTATTGATTGGTTAATTTTTGAACATATAAGTATGATTATGAAATGCCTTGTTTAACATGTTTAATTCCTTGACTTGTAATCTATATCGGCTTATGAATGATGAGTGTGCAATCTTAGAGGGTGCTCCTCACTGCAATAGCCATTGACGCTATCAAACCATAACAGTTGATGCAGGTATAGGGCAAGCCGATGTTGTTCACTAGGTTGCTGGAGCAGATCGAGTAGCTGGGGAGCTAGGCGGGGTCCTTACGACCCATATTGACCTCTACCACTAGTTGACAGACCCATGTTTCTGCTTATCTGGACCTTGTTATTTGGGACTGTATAAGTCCTGTATGGGCGCTACATTTGGAATTTTGTAACGATCAGAATGTTTTTTTATTTAAAGCATGGTTTATTCTAGCTTCGTTACTGTTAACTCTGGTTAATGACAAACGGTTCAAATTTACACTGGATTTTATATGCTAACACTCGGGTTTTTGGGAAACGGGTTATATACTCGGGGTTACATTGGTATCAGAGCGAGTCTAGATAAACCAGGCCTTGGGAAAAACAGGACTTATATGACTTCAAATAATTCAAAGTTGCATTGATGAAAATAGAGACTTGAAGCTAAGTTTGATTCCTGTTGAGGATCAAATATTGCATATTAGACCCCAGTTATTACCTGATTTTACGAACATGATACGATTTAACAACCCATTTTGATCGTGTTTGTGATACAATGTGTATTTAAGAGCCTAGACTGAAAAAGGGTACTAAAAGCATGAAATTAACTCTCCGAAGTCACTTAGGCAAGGGATGGACTCCAGGGGACTGATATCGATGATTTTACACGGCCGAGATTCAAGAAAATCACGTGTGTCACACTAAAGAGGCCTGAAAAGTGTCCAGAATGCAAGATCACAGGGTTCCCACCATCCGCTCTGCTCGAAAGTTTAGATATGGCCTAAGGACCATAAATGAACCGTACATGTCAATTTTCAGCAATTGAATCCCTCTGGAACTGGCCCAACAGACAAATCAGCTCACAAATCGTCAATCTGCGAGCCACCTGATATCTGGATATGCTTCAATTTTGGTCTCAACTCCTTAAAGTAGATGAGAAACTGAATGGACGGTGTAGATCCTTCACTACATCGTTGTGGACCCCACATAGAAGTCGCATGTACATATAACACATGCATGACTGCTGAGCTTAGAACCAACAGAGTCACCCGACTCTGTTCGGATTCGAAAATTTCGCTCACCTGCGAAAATGAAAACAGGGACCCACAGATGGACTCCAGTGGGCCACCATCTCGATCCAGACAAGCGATCTGATCCGTCCATTCGAATCAGACGAGGATCCTGACTAAGATCTGGTTGATCTCGATCTGAAACATACCAGACAATGGTTCTAAGTGCACTGAACAGCAGAATATTTGCCGCAAGATCAAATAGGTGAGCCGCATCAATAGAAATCCCAAATTGTCCATCTCTAACCGATTTTTCGAGGTGAGTTCAATGGACAGAGTGGATTTCCCTTCCGGCCTTGATCAGGACCCCACCGTCAGCACAACGCAAGAAGCGCAGCTTTGTTACGCAAGTCCGGAGAGTCCCAGATGATCCGGGGCATTCCGTGATCTTGGCTAGGATCGGACCGACGATCCTAGTAGACCAAATCATTCCCCTGGGGCAACCGACCATCATCAAGAAGCTCGAACGGATCAGATGGCCGAATCGGATCGGCTAAACATGCCGAACGCGGGTTGAGCACGAGGTGCACTGCGAAAGTTTCCACCGACAGCAGTAATGTCGGTTCTCCAAGCCGACCTTCTCACCGCCTTTTTTATGCGCAAGACTCAACCAACCTCCCTGTTGTTATAAAAAGAGATGAAAGAGAGAGGGAAGGGATGGAATTTGCAGTCGAGACGTGGAGCAGGGAGAGAGAGTAGTAGTTAAGATTTTTTGTTTATTTTTACTGTTTCTTTTTATTATTTCTTTTAAGATGTTTAACCTAATCATGTCTATGCTAGGCTAAACCTCTTAGCTAGGGCTAAGAGGTGAAGCTTGTAGCGTGATGGGAGAACTTTTTGTTTGTGCCTTCTGTTTAGACTGAATTGATGTTGATTTTAATTTAATTAAGGAAATATTTTCATTTTTTAATGGTCTTTTGTGACTGAAATTACAATGGGTCTGCGATAGCTTTGAGCATGTTCCTTTCATTTTATGTTTATGACGTCAGGAAGCCCTGTTGTTCACCATCGTCTCCTGACATGGTCGGATGACGGTACCCTTCCTAACTGTAATATCCTGGATTTTTACCAACCTGGGATTAGACGTCCTTAGGCAATGGATCGATCCTAAGACCTTATCAACTTGTCAAAACTCAATCCCACAGTCTAAAATCGCTCCTTAACCCATTTCCTTCACAAATCTCACCTTTCACCACCTTGTTCCCTAAATTTTCTAAGTACTTCCACATTAGACACTATCTTAAAGTTTAGGTAATGAAGAACAATACTTAATCCAAACATTACTGCAAAGGACTAAGTACCACCTCGACCAGAAATCACTTAGGATGAAACACTTTAGAATTAGGCGAGGATGACCTAGTGTTATACCAGATTAACTACGAAATCCGCTTACTCCGCTTTAAATACGATCTGCAAGACCCAAAACTTGCAAAATCAGTGACTCTAGGTTACCCTAAAGTTTAGAGCCAAACTCATTTCCCGGCTGCTCTCGGGAATGAAATGAAACTTCGTATTAGGTTTAGACCGCACATCGGAAGTCCGATTCAAACAAAGTTAAGGAACTAGGACCGCCCCACTGGGCTTGACAACCACCTCGAAAATTAGGTCCAGTCGATGTTCCATGGCCATTCGCTTGAGTCCAGAGCGAGGGGGTGTGAAAATCACTCTTTCCTTTACAAAATAAATATCTGGAATAGTGATCTGGCACCATTCGTTTGCGGATCAGTATTAAGCAACCAGACCGTCAGAATCAGATCAAATTATACCCTTGGATCAGGAAAATTTTCAGAAACATTTACATGTACTTGGAATTTCGGATCGTGGCCCACTGACCGTTGAACTGAAAGTGGTCCGCCACGTGCGATCTGGGAATCCGATCGAGTCGAAAACGTAATCCCACATAGATCCATGTGTGGTGAGCTTAAGTCTGACGTTTGGCTCAAGGAGGGCCACCAGAACCTCTCTTTTGAGCTGGAAAAGTGACGAAATACCTATATTAGCAGTAACCCTTGAACAAGAGTCTATTTCGGTGAGTTTTGAGACTATATAAGGACCTTAAACCCTCTCTCATGGCAGCCATACGAATTTGGGATTTGAGAGAGGGAAAAGAGAGAGAAAGTGAGGGAGAAGTGGGAGAATCTCCCTACTATCATTCCCTGCCACCACACGGGCTGCACCATCCCTTTCTTGATGCTTTTCCCGGCGTTTTCGGCGTCGTTTCTAGGTAAGAAACCCTAACCCTAATCTGTTTTGGGGTTTAGACTGTTGTAGGTTGTGAAATAGCTAACCTATTTCGTTCTATAAGTTGTCAAACTACCGAATACGGAAGCTTAGCAAACCTATCGATTCCGTTGCGATTCTACGACAAAAGGTGCGGACTTTAGGTGTATAGGTTATGGTTTTCAACACTTTCAATGTCAGATAATGATAGATTCATGATCTGCATGCAATTGCACATGTACAAACTGCTGTCTGTTTTCCGTTTCGATTAAAGATGAAAATATGGAATTCTACATATTCTAGGTATTTGTAGAAAATACCGTATACGTATAAATTTTGGAAATGTGTTTGACATAATTAATTGTTGTATGAATATACGATATATGGATAAAATACTTATTTGGCGAAAGGATTCGCCTAAATACATGTTTTACTTATATACACTATGTATGTTGAAATTGCGTAATCTAAAAAATACTGTATACGTATAAATTTTGGAGATGTACTTATGATGATTAATTGTTGTAATAATATATTATACATGGATAAAATACTCGCTTGGCTAAAGGATAGCCCTAATACATGTTTTGCTAACATGCACCATGTATGTTGTAATAGTGTATCCTAAGTGTTTGTGAAAATGACTGAATGAGTATGGAATTCTCATTCGTGCTCGCCATGACTAATTGTCATGGATTCATGATTTATGTATTGGCGATGCCCCTTTGACGAAAGGATTTGCCCTAAGTCACGCCACAGCCAATATACACTTATATGCTAAAATGTGTGGCCCAAGTGTTTGTGGAAATAGCTGAATGAATATGGAACTTGGGTTCCTGCTTGCCATGACTATCCGTCGTGGGTGTACGCGTGTTATGATTGGGGCAACTCCCTAGTGAAAGGATTTGGCCTAATGCCTATGTGATCGACATATGTCATGTATGTTGATGTATGTTTGTTTAAGTGTTTCTTGAAATGTCTGAATGTGTAGTAGTTAGCAAATTGTAATATATAAGGGTGTTGAGATATGATTCTCAACCTCTTTTAACTATGTGTATGATCTCCTTTGATAGTTGTGTGATTAGGAATTGAACATGTACAAACTCATGCTTGTGTTGTGATTCATAACATGCTCAACTGCTTTATGATTTTAACTATGTAATGCATATGTTTAAATTTATATTTATGTTGTATGATCCGTCATGGGTGATGGGAGCGGAGCAACGAGTGCGTGCAACAGCCCTGACAGCCCTAAATGGATAATATCAGACGTGATTGTATGAGTTGAATCTTGATCCATTACTACTTTATCTATCTGCAATTGATTGTGTTTGGGGCTATGATTATAGTCCAGGCAATCGGTAACGGGATTGAATTCGTATCTGAGATTCATTTGCCACGTGGGATGTGTTCGCCGAACTCGAGTTGTGCGTTGCCTGTCGGCAGTGGTTAGGCCACACGAAGTTGTTTATGCACTTCATGTCGTGCAGCTCAACGGGCGATCATGTTAGTCGTGCTCATCAAGTAACCCGATCTGCCTTATGCATGTTCACCCTGTTTGGATGCTACTGCTTGAACCGAGGGTACCAAACTTACCAGTGAAACCCCTTTTAACCATGGTACCTCGATCCGCTAAGACGCATGAGCCGGGCATGGTGGTATAGGACACCGTGGTCGAGCTGTCGGCCTACGCTGGGGCCATGTGCCTCCCCGTAGTGACCATTGCGCAACCAGACTCGTGAGCCAAATATGGTGGTATGGGACACTGTATTCGAGCTGTCGATACTTACGGCGAGAGCCGAGTACGGTGAGACCTGTACTCGTGCTGACGGGCGACGAGTCCTCCGTAGTATCTTCGAGTATACTCCATGGGTCTGTGATTAGCGACGAGTCTTTCATAGAAACTAGAGTATGAGTTGAGCTGAGTATGGTGAGACCTGTACTCGAGTTGATGGCTAGTGATTGAGCCGAGTACGGTGAGACCTGTACTCGAGCTGACGGCCAGCAATTGAGCAGCATACGGTGAGATCTGTATCCGCGCTGACGGGTGACGAGCCCTTTGCGATGCCTTCGCTATGCCTCTCAAACCATAATATCGTATGAGATTAACTAGGATTGACGACCCTAGAATGGATCATGTTTGGGAATGATACAAGGGAGGTACCTTAGTTTCCCAATACTGCTGTTTGAAATGGACTAATAATAACTCGGTAATCATGATCATCATCGCACCGCATGTGCTTAGTAGATGTGGCGCACTGAGGGAGTTAAGCATTCGCGAACGTAAGATGATGTCGCATGAGGGTGGTTTGGCAAGGGCATACAGCATCATGTCATTTCATTCTCGCACTTAATAAGAGTAGTTAGAATTATTTGATTTGTACTGCTTTATCATTACTGCTTGATTGAATTGATAACATGTTAACCTATGCTTTATTGTTCCACTGAGTTGATCACTCACTCCCACGTTACGGGACGGTGTTTGCAACACCAACCAGATTTATTGAGTTTCAGGTATTGGCGATGCTTATGAAGCAGAGCCGAACTACTACTATGATGTTGAGGAGGAGTTCTCCTACACGTAATCTCTGACAGGTCTATGAAGACCTGGTATTGTATTGACGGGGCTACGGTACTTGGGATAGGAGACATTACACTTCCTCACATTTGGTATATTTTAGAACTGTATTTGTAATTATTTAACCTGGTAATGTTATCACACTCTGGAGACTCTTCATAGTTTATATATTTTATCTATCTACCACAGTCTTCCGCTTGCAAATTTAACTGTCTCTGGAGTATGATATGCTGCTTTGGCTTAATCTCACTCATGTTCAATGCACGAATACAATCAACATTCAATCATCATTCATTTTGTTGCATAAGTGATGTTCAGGAACTCGGGAGTTGAGTTTATGCTCGACCCCCAATTTTCAGGGCGTTACACTAACCTTCATATCATGTTGATTGGTTGTTAATTAGTTTAATTATGTTGTTTACTTTGTCTCCTGGGCAGGGTTTGGTGACGGAATCCATTCTAATTCTTGTACCTTTCATCTCTTGAAAACTATATCAAAGGAAGTTCAGTTTTGATTTCCATGGTTACACCCTTCAACTGGATGAAGATGGGACTCTAAGTCCAGTTGAGTTCTTGAAACAGGCATAAGATCTCCTGATCTCTACAAGTGGATCCTCTGAATCCCTAGTTTCCTTCCTCTGGATTCTCTAAGTTTTAGATAAATATTTCACCATTATTCCCTCAATTACATTCTATTTAGATTTCATCTTAGTCTAGTTCTAGTTCTATTTAGTTTCAGATTACGTACAGGTTCCAGTCCCTTGGGATTCGACCTTGGTCTCACCGAGTTTATTACTACATCACAACCCTATACTTGGGGAGTGAACAAGTTTTTGGCGACGTTGCCGGGGACTGACGGTTATGTCTTTCTGAAATTAATTTGTCTTTGGATTAGTTTAAGATTAGGTTTTAGATTTAGGTTTAATTTTTTCTGATTATAGAAACTAACTTGCTTCCTGTTTTGTAGGATTTTTGATAGGTTTTCTCAATTGGTAACTTCATCCTAATTTCTTTACTTTCTCTATTCTCTAAATTAGGTCTTATCTTCTAAAAATTAACTTGGTTTGTTTTATTTTGCAGGTTCTTAACTTAGGACTTCGAATTTGGTAACTTCTTTCCTACCCTCTTTTTCTTTCTAGATTTTAATTTTTTCTTTTAGGCTTAGGTTTAGAATCTGAATTGAGGGTTGCGAGTGTTTCATGCCCAAGTGGGCTCGTGACAACACTCGATGTCTCTTGACTGAAGGAGGATTAAATGTCCATCGCAGGACTAGACACCGCTCGAAATCCCCTGAGTTAATTGAGGTTGTGGCTACAAATCAACCTCAAGCACTATCCCAACCTAGGGTTGATGAAGTCCATGATGAGAATAAGGTGAGTACGCCCTCATGCATGATTTTTTCTGAAAATACAGGACATATGGACATCAAGCCAGGGGTTATCCAACTCCTTCCTAAATTCCATGGGCTTGAATCAGAAAGTCCATACTTACATATGAAAGAGTTCGATGAGATCATAGTTACTTTATACTTTCCTAATGTATCTGAGGATACAGTCAGGCTGAAACTCTTCCCCCTTTCCTTGAACGAGAAGGCTAAGACGTTGTTACATTCACTACGTCCTAGATCCTTTGGCACATGGAATGATATGCAGAGGGAATTCATAAAGAAATTTTTTCCACATCATAAAACGATCATGAACTTCGCCCAAAAGGAGGATGAAACATTCTTTCAATGTTGGGAAAGGTTTAAGGATCTTATCACTTCATGCCCACAACACGGCTTTGAGACATGGCGCATTACAAACTTTTTCTATGATGGACTGACATCTTCCATGCGCCAATTGGTCGAGACAATGTGTAATGGAGAATTCATGAATAAAGATGCCGATGAGGTATGAGATTACCTCGATAGGCTTGTCGAAAACGCACAATCATGGGACCATTACCCAAAATTGAACACCATGTCTAGGCCGACTCAATCTAAGGAGAAAGGTGGATTGTATCTCCTGAAAGAAGAGGATGATCTCAATAATAAACTAACTAATCTCATAAGAAATTTTGAGGCCATGGAAGGAAAGAAGGATAAGGTTAATGAAATTGTTTGTGACATCTGTGATGGCAACATTCACACAACTGAAAATTATCCTACAATATCTGCCTTTCGAAGAGTGTTGAATGAACAAGCCAATGCTGTAAATAACTATCAAAGACCTTTCAATGGACATACCTGTAACACCCCATACCATTGGTACACGGGTGTTACCTTTTTAAAAAAAACCACATCAACTTAAATCAGATTGGATTAATCAACTCGCTTGAACACAACATCTGCAGGATGGGGATTCTGGTTAAAATTAAGGCCAGACATCCAGGTCTCCAAGAGCCAGAATGTGCTCTACAACATTCAAGAGGGTGAGGTTATCTGAACACTCTAAATTGAAACCCCTAAGTCGATAGATACTGTTACAACACACTTGTCACCAACACTTGAGAGTTAGTTGATGACAAATCAAGCCTTCATCATAACCAGTATCTTATATTAACCATTGAAAACAAGTATCAAGCCCACCCGATCGACAGATCTCGTCATATGGGCCGATAATAGCCCAAAGAAGAGTGTAACGGCCCACCTAGGCCTCACCATCAGCCCAAAGTGGGCTAGGATCCCCGTGAAGTGTCCCCAAATGCGAATGGATGGAATGGATTTGTCACAACCATCATGATGGGCCCCTCACGGAGTGCATGTGCACTCCATGTATGTGCACACGACATACACAGGAACGTTGGGCTCGGTCAAATGAGCTTTGACCGAGCCTCATTTGAAATCAAGAGAAGTGGATGCTTCCCGCCAAATAGAGGACAAACGGGGCGACCTTTAAGCTCCTAGGTGGCCCACCATGGCCACTTTCCGGGCCATCCAGTCCATTCAAACTCTTTGTGGGGCCCATATGATCAAAACTGTATAGGGTTTTGCACCCTTGTAAATGGACGAAAGAGATGGGTTGCAACCGTCCATTGTATTACACGTGGTGGATATCCACTGAGTGGGACCCATCTGGGATTGCTTGGATGGCTCACGATCGGCCCGATTGTGTCATCCCAGCTGTCCGACCTCCAAGGGAAGGCGTGCCCTTTCTTTGGCAAAAATGGCCAAACCAAAGCCTGTGGAAGGAGAGAGAGAATGATGACTTCCTTCTCTGTTCAAAACAGAGCCTGGCGTGATCGCGGCCATCCATCGGCTGGTGGAAATCCAACCGTTAAAGGCTCTCTCTCGCAGGCTATAAAAGGGCATTGTAGCCATTGGGATTGACGCCAAGAGAGAAGAGAAAGAGAGAGAAACGAAATAGAGAGAGAGGAAAGAGAGAGATAACAAGGAGGCAGAGCCCTTGTTGGAGCTTGAGAAAAACCAAACAGTGGTTGTCTCGGGTAAGACATTTTTTCCATTTTCCTGTAGCCTCCTACTAAGAGGAGATGATGCTTGCTGGACCAAAACCAAGTCGAGAAATGGCTGAGTTCGGTCCAGCAGCAGTGGTGTTTGAGGTGCTGGGAGCTGAACCAGTTGACGGACTGCGTCTCAGCTACACCTAGTCGGGTCCAGTCCAGCCTTCGCCATGGCTGTGTTTGGGCCGAGCGGGTGCCATAGTCCATGGAAGGGAAAACAACTTTTGATCGGGCCATGATAAGAGCTGGGAATAGATCTCAGACAGGGCTCACATATAAGATGGAATCAGTCCAAGCAATGGCCATGTTTTCATTCAAACATCAGGCCAACGATGGCTATATTCTTAGGCTGAAACCAGGCCAAATGATGGCAGTGTTTCAGGCCCCAAACAGTAGCTCTGTTTCAGACCAAAAACTAGTTCAGATAGTGACTCTGTGTTGGGCTAAAACCAGGGCAGATAGTGACGTTGTTATGGGTTGGGACCAAGCCAAACAATGGCTTTGGTTAGAACCAAAAGCTCGGTCTGGACCGAAGCTGTAACTGCCCGAATCTTCAGGACCCGAGTACACGACCCGTTTCCTAAAAACCCGAGTGTTAACCTTAAAGGATGGTCAAATATATTTTTTTTTTCTTTTATCTTTCATCAGAGTAAGCAGATGAGCGTAGACTGGACAAGTAAGCATAAGGGAAAATTTCATTATCATTTAGAATATACAAGAGAGTGCCCATAATGACTTATACAAACTAATGTCTCAGAATTTAACAAGTACAAGATTTATAAGAATTTAATATATGAAGGATAGCAGAAAGCATATAAATATAAGCCGCCATATCACGTAGCTCCTCCAGGAAAATATGGTCATGCATCCTTTGCGATCGTACCCTGCTCCTTATCAAATCTGAACATGCATATCACTAAAGCCACCTGTACTACATGTACGATTGTATATTTGATGGATGAGTGGCCAACTCAGTGTGAATTCCCCTCAAGATTACACACCGCCGCATTAGGTAAGCATAGTTATAAAACGTCCAGACAACCAAAACAGAGTAAATGAAGTCTTATTAGATGCATGGATGCGTGAATGCAATCATTGCCCCGGAGATGCTCATCCATGCAGACAGTGAGCCGTCGCCCATGCAATCATTGAACCTGGAAAAATCATTCAGTCGTAACAATCGATAGTCGGTGGTCTGGGAGCTAGCGAAACGATACCCCAGTGGTCCTTAGGGCACGTGCTACAGCATCCAGAATTAGCAACCCGTTATCGTTAATATGTTATGGATGCATGATTAGCCAAACTGTTATTATTCCAATTACAATCAGCTAGTTTAATAAGCTCAAAGGTCACTACGGGGAGCACATGGTTCAGCGTACGCCGACGACTTGAGCATAGTGTCCCATTCCCACCATCCCCGGCCCATGAGATTACCACCTTAGGATGTTTAATGGTACCCCATCGACTAGTGGCCAATCATATTACAATATATATAAGGCTTACCATCGCATGGCTACACGATGTAAAACATCGAACCCACATAGGGAAAATACCAGAATAAAGCCACATAGGGCGATATCAAAACAAGCCGCATAGGGCAATTATCAAAATAGGCCTCATAGGGCGAGCATCAAAACCATGCGATAAAAGACCATCCTTGAAAACCATTGGGCACAACAATCTTGGATGGTAGGCCCACATCAATGATCCATTTAGACCACCACTCAATAACCACTACGTCGAAGGTCCATTTTAATCACAACCAGTCGGGTTACATACCAAGTATGGGTGTACATTTATAGGTGGGGGTTTTCCACTAATGTACCAGTTTAAAGTCCATAAGAAATACACAAGCATGAACAAATATACAGGATGAACATTAAGCAAACAATATAGCAATTCAATTTCCACCAGCTAACACATGTGATTATAAAAGAGATATCAATTATAATTTTTAATAAAAATTATAACGTAAGCTAATGAGAAGATAGAAAGCTCAAGGGGAAGAATCATCACCTTATAGATCGGATCGCCATTAATGTTGATAGGAAGTACGTGTGCCCTTAGAATCAGCTCCTACCATAAATCAGGATGTACAATTAGATCGAAGTTCTGCACACTACCTAGGTTTAAGATCATGGCCTAAGATTTGAATTATTTATCTTAGGATTTTTACTGTATAGTTAGGATGTCCTCTTAGGGTTTAGTTTTAAATTTAAATTCTAGGATTTAAATGTTAGTTGGTGTAAAACTAGTCACCATGTTAATTTAACACATACAACATAAGTACTAATATTATTGCGGTATAATTAATATCAGCTCATCATGGTAATAATTTTTATTACAATTGAAATAAGATGATATTACCAAAGGTAATATTTTCAAGTGATGTATACCACGTAAATATCATTAATGATGTTTTCATTTATATTAACTAATATTAGTGCAACATGTTGGTAATAATCATTGTAATGCTAAATAATATTATGACCTACTATCATGATAATATTTAAGTACGACAAAACAATACACTAGCATTTAATGATAATATTATTTTATTTTCTTGTCTGTGTTAACTATAAATCATTTACTAATGGCTATGCATTTCTACTATTAGCGATCTTAATAATGATAGAAATGGTAATATTGATCTCAATATAACGAAACAAGTGTAGCCTAGAAGGAGAACATTTACTTACTTGTGCTGACTCGGTTTGAGTCGTGCCGACTCGGCTTGAGTCGAGCCGACTCGGCTCCACTTAACCACTCACCCTACTTTCTCTCCTTCACTGTCTCTCCTCCCACTCTCTCTTCCTTCTTCTTATGTAGAGAGGTCCAGCAGCACCTGGACTCTATCCAGCAACGGGTCGACTTCCTAACTCGATTCCCAACCGAGTGAGCCTCCCTCCGGCTCTCTGTCCTTTCTTTCTTCCTTCCTTTCTCCTCTTTTTCACTCTCTTCCCTGCCATTGCTCTCACCATCTGGTCACAACAGCAGGACCGAACCCAGCCTGCCCCAACCTGACCCGAGTCAGCGACTCAGTCCGCTGACCACGATGTGGTGCAACTCCACCACCGAACTCTCTCTCTATACTCTTCTCTATCCCTCTTTTCTTTCTCTCTTTCCCCTCTCCTTCCAACTGCAACGTCTAGCAAATGGACGTTCTTCCCAACTCGACCAGCTCGCCCTGAACTCGGACCGAGCCCGGGCGTGGTGGTGCGGTGCAACAACTGCACATCAGCGGCTCCTTTTTTCTTCTTCTTCCTTTCTTTTATGTTTTATTTCTCTTTTTCCTTCTTTCTCTTCCTCTCTGACGTGTCTAACAAGCTTAAGACTCGGTTTAACTGACTCCGAGCGAGCCAGCGGTTCGGTGAAGATGACAGGGTCGTCAATGGTGGATTGTAAATGGCAGATTCTTCCTCCAATCTGCTCCTTTCAGATGATTCCTATGGGTCTTAGAAAACTTCCAGATAAACTTTTTCGAAGATTGGAGAGGATTAGGGTGGTGTGTTTGAGCTCAGATGAAAACAGTTGGTTTCCTTTGTGTTGGCGTAAGAACAGGAGATGGGGTGTTTTCTCTCCCTTTTTGTAGGGATCCCAACGCCCTTAAGGCCGTTGGATGCATATGAAAGGCTGGGATTCAATCCCAGCATCCGGTTTCCATGAAACAGCTAATGCGCTGCTGGTTTTGGGCGTCAGTTTTTCACAGACACCCCTAGCACGTGAGCAACGAACGTAGGGTCGAGATAATCTTCTTATGGGTGGCTAAGATTAGCCAAAGGCCCTTCACACGGATCGCTGAGCTGGTAAGGAGAAAACAGTTTCCATTTTAGGAAACAAGTGTTTATAGGCCCCTTTTGCGTCAGTGTTTGTGTACATACCTGAACACGAATAGATGTAGGGTCTACAAGGTTTTAGTAGGGCCTAACCCCTGAGCACGATGGACGGTCTGGATCGTCCAAGGGGGCAACGTAGATGGGCCATGTCACGTCCCAAACGGACTCTGTCGGTCGGTTGGCAAAACGAAGAGAGAGAGAGAGAGAGAAACCTCTCCATTTTAAGCAAAGCATGGGTCAGACCCGTGCTGACCGATTGGCTGGTGTAGTGTGGCGCGGGAGTACACAGGTGGTGTACTCCGATCTCTGGTGTGAGGTCCACCGTGATGTTCGAGACCAATCCACACCGTCCATTCTACTTGGAGGTCCTAAGCAAGACCCAGGATCAAAGATCAGGCCGATGAAATGCCTGGCTGGGGCCCACCACTTGATTTAGGTCGTTTTGGTGGGCTTTCTGTTAACCTAATGGTCGGATCATCTCGGGATTTAGCGTCAACGGTTAAAAGGGGTCCTATTGGCTGTTTGTATGTCTCTTGTAATGTTGATTAACCAGAGACTAATATTAATGTAATTTTTATTATTTGTATACTACTTATAAGTACAATATTTAAAATTTCATACATACATATATATAAATATAATTTTAGTGTTAACATACCATTAATTACATGTTGTTGTTCACACATTCATTCATATACAGAATTCATCATAATGCAAAATATCATATTTAATTAAAATTATATTTGTATTCGATAATATTGTTAAATATTATGCAATTCCATTAAATTAGCTAATGACTTTTGTATACATACAAATATAAAAATATTCATTGCTACATTATCATTTAAAATTTGATTTCATGTCGTGAAATTATTATTCCTTATGTTTATTTATCATAATATTATTTTTGTAATATTTATATACATTAAATACGTACATATCATTCTAGCACGAAATTTTAAATCTTTACGAAGTACATACGTTTCATAGTGCATATATTTAGGTTGCATTATATATATATATATATATATATATATATATATATATATATATATATATATATATATATATATTTACATTAAATTAATTTACATGGTAACACCCGAGTACTGGAAAGTACGGGGTGTTACAGAAGCTCTATCTCGGGCTGAGACCCGACCGAGTGGTGGCTTTGTTAAGGCAGGAACCGATCCAAACCATGGACGTGTTTTGGGCCAGAGATGGGCCGCAAATTGGGTCTCAAGCTCGACTGCATCAGGCCGTGAATTAGCCTTCCACCTAGCTAAAAATAGCCTTTCAGTGAGACTGTTGTGAAATGGCGGTGAAGACTGCACTAGTTAAAGTTAGAATATGTCAATATGTCCTAGAGGGGGGTGAATAGGTCTTTTAAAAGTTTTTATGATTTATTTAAAATCCTATCACACTAATCCTAACAATAGACACATATTAGAATTACTCAAAAGTAACTCTACTGGCTTCAAAGCCTGGTAGAGGATCCAATCACAAACTGCTTAAAGAGTAAACACTATGAAATCTAGTTCATGATGGATATGACTATGTAGGTGTGTGTGAGGATTGATCAGATATTCAGATATGGAAGTATTAAAGCAAATCACTCAAACAAAATAACAATATCAAACATAGTCATTTTATAGTGGTTCGACGATAAGTCTACTCCACTCCCAGTAACAACACTCAACCCTTGAGTGTACCGGATTTCACTAAGGTGGTTTCACATGGTTCACCTTTAACCTAAGGTTTTAAATTAGGTTCACCTTTAACCTTTACAACCTACACTAAGGCTGACTGTTTATGCTCTCACGAGCAAGGGTCAACACAACGCACCCACTTTTAGGCACACTGGCCAAGGATCTTCCATAAGACCTTACTGGAGGTTTCTACACGGTTGACCTCTAATCCTAAGGTTTTACCCAGTTCACCTAAAACCCATAGTTTTACTAGTTCACTCCAAACCAGATGTTTATGCTCTCCAAGAGCAAGGGTCCACACAACGCACCCACCACGTACACTACTACCGGAGGCCTCCTCGAGGACTTCAAAGGGTGAGAACCACTTAAGACCCAATCCTAGAAAGGAATGATCACAAGTGTCCTCTTGGACTCTGGATACTTACAAATAAGCTGATGAGTCTCATTTAACACAATGCCGAAGATCTCCTCCTCCTTGTTGACGAAGAGTCTTCTGCTCCCTTGATCCGTAACACAAGATAGTATACCAATACTCGGCTTCGGGTTGGGTCAAGGTTATGATAGAATCCTACTCTCTAAAGATTTTCCTATAGGGAAGATAGAGTAGTTCCAATCATCTAGGCATTCAAGGCATCCCAGCTTAATGATTTGCCATTAAGGTAGTAGCTCGAGGATCCTTGAATGTGGAAGTTCATTCCCCAATCCACTCTATTGAATGTCAATGGTGAGGGTGGATTTGAGGATCAACTCCCTTGAGAGAAAGGGCTTTTGGTATAAGATGTAAGTTGAAACACACAAAAGCTCTCTCTATTTTCTCTCACAGCAACAAAAGACAAGTCCTTTATATATAGGCAAAAAGTTCCAACGGATATAAAACGGTCACAGTTATGATAGAGTTCGATATCATCGAGCAGGTTCGATATCATTGAGCGTATACTCTCGATAGCATCGATGGTCTGCTCGATGACTCGGACTCAATGTCATACGCTTTTGAAACTCTTTGCCAATTAGTTGATGAATCGAAACTAATGTTGATGTCATCGGATTTCAAACTTCGATTCCATTGATGACAGGTTCGATCCATCGACACTTGAAAAAATGAGAGAGACATGACTTTGAAATATTTCAGGTTTTCATGAATGATCGGGGAACCATCGAGATCATCGAAATTTGAATGTCGATGATATCGAGATCAGAGTCGAGGCATCGTTAAATCTAGCTAATTTATCTTTAAGCTTGCTGGACAGTTTATGACATTGTTTGATGCAATCGACCTGGTGCCGATATCATCAATATTTGAATATCGATTCTATTGAAGGGCCCGCGATCATAGTTAAAAACGCCCTGAAATATTTGCTGTGAGAAATGCGTGCCCACTATCGATATCATCGATGGACCTCCGATCTTATCGATATTTGAATTCAGATCATATCGGACGGTCATTGATATATCAAAGGAATTTGAGATTTTCATTAAAAAAAATAAGGGTGCCAGAAACCTGCCTGTCGATCTTATCGAGCCACTTTCGATGGACTCGAGATTTGAATATCGATGATATCGATATGTGCATCGATGCATCGATATTCGTCCAGATATGTTGTGAAGTTGCTGGACATATTTAGTGCTTATATCGATGATATCGATAGGTGTATCGATACATCGATAAATCCGTCCATATGAATATTTAGTTGCTGGACACTTTTGGTCCTCACATCGATAATATCGTTAAGGTATCGAGGACATCAACAATACAGGTCGATCATATCGAGGGTGCTTCAATAAAATCGACAAGGTGAGAAAAACTTAGAGATTTTCCTATTTTGAAAAACGTTTTCTTTCCTTAAAACCCTATGATTTTTAACTTGTTTTTAAGGGTTTTTCTTTACCTGGTGTTTTGGGTCATGGGATGTGAGGCTTTGTATTCACCTGTGGTGAGCTTGTACACATCCGGTTAAGGCAGACGCTTGAATTGATCTTCCTATCGAGCTTTGTAGACAGTCTGACCTACCACTCACATAACTGGACAAACTAGGGCACTTTCATGTTGCTTGGGCAGAAATCAGCCATGAAGATGGACTGATACCACCCTTAGACGGGGCCGGGATCTGGCGTCTATCAGACCATATGGAATGTCGAAACCTGGCCATGTATCAGTCGAAATATGAGTGGAAAACAGGTCCCAACTAGGCCCTGATCTGCACCAGAATCGGGCTTCAAACTCTACTTCCGCAGACCTAAGACAAACCCTTAGCAGGGCTGTGTAACGGACCGGGAGCAAGCCCGGAATCACGACGGAACCTGTCCTGGTATATGGATGGAATACGGACCTCCATTAGGCCATGTAACTGGGAGAGAGGAAGCCTAAGTCAGGCTGAGAAAAATCAGGACGGGAGCCAGTTTTTGGGTGGGCCGCACCTGAGGAAAATTCTCAGTGGGCTGCACTGCCGGGTGGGCCTCACCCTTGAGCCTGTACGGCTGTGGGCCGCCATGCACATCCAGTGGGCCACACCACGTCTGGTGGGCCACACTATGGATTTCCCGGGGCAAAATGGCAGCGAGCCACGTGGACTCGAAAACAGTCCAGTCGCTGACCCCCCTTTTTTAAATGGTGTTGGGCCGCACCATCCCTGGTGGGCCTCACTTGGATTGTTGTGGGCCGCACCATGTGAAATTGTTGGTGGGCCGCACCTGAGCTTGTAGCTCATGTGGGCTGCACCATGTGAAATAGTTGGTGGGCCGCACCTGAGCTTGTAGCTCAGTGGGCTGCACCATGTGAAATAGTTGGTGGGCCGCACCTGAGCTTGTAGCTCAGTGGGATGCACCATATGAAACAGCTGGTGGGCCACGTTTAAATTCTGGTGGGCCTCACCATAATTAATTGTTGGCCTCACATGGACCTCTGGTGGGCCGCACCATGGAGACTCTGGTAGGGCCTCACCACTAACTATTGTTGGGCCCAGTCCTTGGGCCACCTTGGAAGCCAATAAATTGGTCCAAATCAGGGCCCAAGTTTAGCCCAGATTGAGTCAAAACATTGGCCCAATCGGCCTCTTGTTGGAGCAAGCAGGGATGGGCTGATTCTTTTGGTGAGAGCCCAAACAGGCTTGGTTTAGGGCTTTCCAACCCCCCCCCCCCCCCCTATCCTCATGTATTTAACTTTGTGACTCACCGTCTAATATAAATGAAATTGTACAGGGAGTTACATGAATGATAATTCACTACCTTCTCAAGGAAACTTGCACCCAGGAGCACTCTACGTTTTGCCTGATGATGATTTCCTCCCCTTAAGCTTTCCATCCATAACTAGACCAGAAATAGTAATTTTGTTAACTTTAATGGTTAGTTGGACTAATGATAAATTTGGGTGAAAATGGGCTGCATTTACTTGATCTATCTATTTAACAAAATGATTCTCATGCCTGCTATTATTCAGGCTCTTGATTATATGCTCTAGACTGCCTAAGTAAATAACCCAACCATTCAGGACATGTATCTTATAATGTGTTTTGATAGGAATACATGCATTACTTCTTATTCCCCATTTATGATAAGATCTATGTTACTGATATAATGATACACATATTGTTGAAATCTCTCCAAGGGAAGTCCGGTAGAAGGAGAGTCCGTGCTTGGGGTGTAACTAGACTAGTTGTGACATAAGTAGGCCCCTGACATGGAGGTTTTGCTGATTGACCACATGTTGGTGGGTACTACACACACCCTAAGATGGTAGCCACATGGGCCGGGGATGGTAGTCATGGGATACTATGCCCGACCCGTCAGCCTACGTTGGGCCATGTGCTCCCCGTAATGACCTTGAGCTCATTTAAATTGGTCGGTTGCAATTGGACTAATAATGACTTGGCTAATCATGCATACATGGCATATTACGATGACCTGGATCATTATGCCCAAGCGATACGTTGAGTGTTGTGCTAATGACCAGTCATTCAACTTATGATGATGACTTGGATTATCATACCCATACGATCACGCTGAGAGTTGTGTTGATGACCAGTCATATTCATGGGTGACGAGCCCAATGCCCGTCGGGATGTCTTACCCGGGGCACACCAGTATTAAATATCATTGTACGTGATTGCCTATCTGGATGTCTTACCCGGGGCACAAGCCGTCTGGGTTTCTTACCTGAGCCGATGATTGCATTCATGCATTCATGCATTTAACAAGAATGCATATACTATGTTTTGGATTACCCGTGTGCTTTTATACTATTCCTTGTCTAGGGCAGCGGTGTGTAATCTTGAGGAGAGATCACACTGAGTTGGCCACTCATTCATCAATGTTCAACCGTACAAAGGACGTAGGTACAGGAGCTGATGAGTATGCAGCAGACTTGGAGGATGTGGCGGTCGAGGAGGAACTCTATGACGAGGAACCGCAGCAGGAGGCGGCCGCCTATTTCAGGCTAAACCAATAGATTAGCTCTTTATCTTTATTTCAATAATACATTTAGAATTTGAGAAACTTTAGGTTATGCAATTGGTCCCCAGCTGAGTGGGCCAGAATATTGTTCCCATTTTGGATCACGTTTATGCTACGCTTTATTCCCGCTATGCACTTTGATTTATTGATTACCACAATTAGCAGTTAACTCCTGGGTTTTTGGGAATGCAAGTCATGTACTCAGGTTCAAAAAAAAAAAAAAAACTGGGGCATTACAAGTTGGTATCAAAGTGGAGTATGAGACAGCCTGGCTGTAGGATCAACTTACAAAACCTTAACGGATTAACTTAGGCAAAAAGTTTCCTTTAGAAAGTAGTTAGGACGATTAAACATAGAAACAGAATACTTAGTTTTTCCCTCAAATATTGACAAATTAAACCTACATAGAAACTTCCACCAGCTAAAAGAAATTTAGAGTACAAATTGAATTCCTATGTTCCCTCGAAAAGAACTTAGGATTCCTTAGAATTAGTGAATCAAGTCATCAGAATCTTGAAACAGAAACCTTAGTTCCCTTAAATTTTGATCAGAAGTATCGGTAAGACTTAAGAGTTAAAGTCGTACGCTCTGAAAAGGCGAATGCCCATCATGACGCGAATACGGCAAGTAATGTGACAGACCCTTGTATTACTTCACCATTCGACTACAACCGCCATTTCCTAGTATCTAAACCATGAAATTTTGGCTTCACAGTGAATCATGTCACCCGTATTACGGTCCTAGCGAACCAATATGGTCAATGTTCACCCCATTCCATCAACCGAGCGTCGGAGGGAGCGCAGCCTTGAATACACGCCAGGACTTCCGCCTGGTGTGGCAAATCCAGATAAAGGATCTGAAGCCATGGGGGATTCTCCATCTCCTTAGGTCTTCGCGTCAGGACTGCCCTCACAATACTTTGAGCAATGAACGCCCTCGGTAGAACCTTCGGCTAACGTACGTCCAGATACACCTATAAGGGCAGCAACCTTTTCAGCCTTCACACAAATGGTCGTAGCAATGCAGCAACAATAGGACACGTTCGAACGGCAACAACATGACATGCATGCATTGATGATGGAAACTCTACAAAGCAGGGATCGCAGGGGGTCATCACGAGACAGAGAGGGCCAGGATGCAGATATCTTTGAATGATTCCAGAGGCTTCGACCACCCATGTTCGAAGGGGCACCAGATCCATTGCAGGTAGAGCACTTGCTGACAAGGATCACTAAGCAATGCAGCCTCTGGAGTGTTCTAATTCACAAATGGTAACCCTAGCTACTTACCTGTTGAGGGCGAAGCGAAAAACTGGTGGCAGAGTATGCAGCGGGGCGTCTCGGCCACGTACGCCTAGACCTGGGCAGGCTTCTGGGCAAAGTTCCTAGAAAAATGCTTTTCCCAGTCATGCAAGAACGAAAAGATAGCTCAGTTTTTAAAACTGGAGTAGGGCAGTATGACGGTTGCACAGTATGAAGCCAGATTTGATGAGCTGTCTCGATTCATGCCCAAGGCTTTGGAAGATACGGAGTACAAATTACAGAAGTTCAAAGAGGGACTCAGGCCGGGGATTCAGTCACGTCTATGCACATGGGATTTCGGGGACTTTTCGGAGCTGGTAGATAAAGCCATAGGGGTTGAGAAAGACTTTAAGCGCACCCTGAGGACCCACCCTCCAACTAAAGACACCCAGTTCAGACCAAGGCAGATGCCTCCCACTCCACTTACTCCCGCAGGGGGACCCAGACCGCTGATCACACGAGCGCCGCCATTGCCTCCCGGCGGAGGCTGCGGTTATTGTGGTAGGGAAAACCACATCACCCAGAACTGCTTTCTGAATATGCGGGATCAGGGTATTCCTCCACGGGCGCACTGACCACCGCAGAACCAAGCGGCATCAAGGGCAGCGCCCAGGCCTCAGCACCCAGACAGGGGCCACCAGCTCAGTAGAGAGCTCCCCATGCCAGGGAATATGCTGTTGCCGCTACGGAAGCAGAGCAGGACCCCTTGCAGACCATCCACGGTACTGCCCACATTAACGGTACCCCCGTACTTACACTTTTTGATTTCGGTGCAACTCTATCCTTTATTGATTCTGTTATTGCATCTAGACTAGCATTGAACACCACTAGGATGCATGTTCCCTTAGTTGTACCATCCCCTATGGGCAAGTTTATGGGAACCGATAAAGTATGTAGAGCATGTCCCATCACGCTCACAAATCGTGAGGTTGTTGTGGACCTAATTATCATGCCTATCAAACAGTTTGACGTCATCCTTGGGATGGACTGGCCCACGTTGGTGCATGCGGTCATGGATTGTCGTGACAAAACAGTGACAATATCCATCCCAAGTCAGGCCTCTTTCACCTTGAAGGGGAGGGGCAGATGCCAAGAATTCGAGAGCTTGCAAGCTGTAGAGGAAGCTGAGTCAGTAAAAGTCACCATCAGGCAGATACCGGTAGTCTGAGATTTCCCTAAAGTATTTCAAGAAATACCAGGGCTACCCCCTAGAAGAGCGATAGACTTCTGCATCGACCTCAAGCTAGGGAGTGCTCCTATATTACTCCCTCCATTTCGCATGCCTCCTTGTGAGATGGAGGAGTTGAGGAGTTAGATTGAAGAGCTGCTACCTCAGGGCTTTATCCGTCCCAACGTTTCTCCCTGGGGAGCGTTGGTCCTCTTTGTCAAGAAGAAGGACGGGTCGATGCGTCTCTGTATAGACTACAGGAGACTGAATAATGTAACGATCAAGAACAGATATCCCTTACCATGTATCGACGATCTATTTGATCCGTTGAAGGATGCCAAGTATTTCTCCAAAATAGACCTGCATTCAGGATATCACCAATTGAGGATCAGGGATGAGGACATCCCGAAGACAGCCTTCAGGACTCGATATGAGCACTACAAGTTCATGGTGATGTCTTTCGATCTCATAAATGCTCCGGCAGTTTTTATGGACTTTATGAACAGAGTTTTCATGCCTTACCTAGACCGGTTCGTAATCGTGTTCATCGATAACATCTTGGTCTACTCCAAAAGCCAAGGGGAGCAGAACAACATCTGCATACAGTCCTAAGTACGCTAAAGGATAACCAACTGTACTATAAGTTGTCCAAATGCGAGTTTTGGGAGCAGGAAGTGAAATTCTTAGGGCACATAGTAAAGGTAGAGGAAATAGCAGTCGATCCAGCTAAGGTGGAAGCAGTATCTAAGTGGGAGCAGCCCACTACAGTGACTGTAGTTTGAAGTTTCCTGGGTATGGCGAGGTACTATCGACGTTATATTAAGAAATTCTCCAGAATCGCGCGACCGCTCACTCAACTGACAAAGAAGAACACCCGATTCACTTGGGACAAGAATGCAGAGGCAGCGTTCCAGGAGTTGAAGATGAGATTAACTTCTATGTCGGTGCTCACTCTCCCACAAGAAGGGGAGAAGTTTGTCGTATATAGCGATGCCTCGAAGTTAGGCCTCGGTTGCGTTCTGATGCAGAACGACAAAGTGATTGCCTATGCCTCTCGCCAATTGAAGAAGCATGAGAAAAACTACCCGACTCATGACCTGGAATTGGCAACTGTGGTATTTGCCTTAAAGATATAGAGGATGAAAGTACCCTAGTTTGTCAATTAGCGTGAGTGTTAAGTCAGCTAGACTGTAGAGCCTCATAGGAAGATCAATTCAAAGCGTCTGTCTCAACTAGATGTGTGCAAGCTCGCCACAGGTAAATCTAAGCCTCACATCACATGTCCCAAAACACCAGGTAAATAAAACCCGTAAAACAAGTTAGAATATCATAGAGTTTTTAAGTTACGAAAACTTTTTTAAAATTAGAAAATCTCTAAGTTTTCTTGTTTTGTCGATTTTATTGAAACACATCTCGATATGATCGACCTGCGCTGTCGATGTCCTCGATGATAAATCGATTCCATTGGAATGCGAACAAAAGTGTCTAGCAACCACATGTACATCTGCACGGATTTATCGATGTATTGATATACCTATCGATATAATCGATATTTAAATCTCGAGTCCATCGAAGCTGACTCGATAATATCGACAGGCAGATCTCCGGTGCCCCTGTTTTAACTTAAGAATATCATTTGTGCATCGATATATCGAAGCCCCCTCGATACCATCGAAGGTCAAATATCGATGATATCGGAAGACTCTCGATGATATCGGTCTTGGGCACCAAGTTTTCCAACAAAATATTTTAGGATTGTTTACCTATGATCGAGGGTCACTCGATAGAATCGATATTCAAATATCGATGATATCGGTACTGTTTCGATGGCATCGAACAAGGACATAGACTATCCAACAAGCTTAACAAGAAATCCATTGGACATAGACCACATGATATCGAACCCGCTCGATGATATCGAACTCTGTCATAAATGTGACCGTTTTATATCCGTTGGAACCTTTTGCCTATATAAAGAGGACTTGTCTATTATTGCAGGTAGAGAAAGAAGAGAGCGCTTTTGAGTGTTTTACCTTAGATCATATACCCAAAGCCCTTTCTCTCAGGGAAGTTCATCCTCCAATCCACCCTCATCATTGTTATTCAATAGAGTGGATTGGGGAATGAACTTCTGCATTCAAGGATCCTCAAGCTACTACCTTATTAACAAATCATTAAGCTGGGATGCTTTGAATGCATGATCGGAATCACTCTATCTTCCTTATAGGAAAACATTTTATAAAGTAGGATTCTGACTTAACCTTGACCCTACCCGAAGCCTCGCATTGGTACATCATATGAGTTGCGGATCAAGGAAGCCGAAGATTCTTCATCAACAAGGAGGAGATCTTCGTCGACATGCTGAATGGGACTCATCCACTTATTTATAAGTTATTAGAGTCCAGAGGACACTTGTGATCATTCCTTTTTAGGATTGGGTCTAAGATGTTTCTCACCCTTACAAACCCTCGTAGGAGGCCTCCGGCAGGAGTGTACGTGGTGGGTGCATTGTGTTGACCCTTGCTCTGTGGAGAGCATAAACAGTTAGGTTCCTTGTGTAGATCCTTGGCCAGTGTGCCTAAAACCGGGTGCTATGTGTTGACCCTTGCTTAGAGAGCCTAAACAGAGGTTCCTTGTGTGTATCCTTGGCCATTGTGCCAAAAACTAGGTGCTATGTGTTGACCCTTGCTCAGGGAGCATAAATAGTCAACCTAGGTGTAGGTTATAAAGGTTGAAGGTGAACCTGATTTAAAATCATGGGTTTCAGGTGAACCGCTGTGAAACCTCCTTAGTGAAATCCAATACACTCAAGGGTTGAGTGCAGTTACCGGGAGTGGAGTAGACAAGTAGTCGAACCACTATAAAAATGACCATGTTTGAGATTGCTACTTATTTATTTGTGTGATTTCCTTCTATATTTTCATTTCTGATTGTCTAAGATCACACCTCACACACACACACAGTCACATCCATCATAAACTAGTTTGCATATGATTCATCTCTCAAAAAGTTTGTGATTAGATCCTCTACCGGGCTTGGAAGCCAGTAAAGTTACTATTGAGTAATCCTAATATGTGCTTGTTGTTAGGATTAGTGGAATAGGATTTTAAATAAACTATAAAAACTTTAGAAAGTCCTATTCAACCCCCTCTAGGATATATTAACATATTCTTACTTCAACTAAAGCGGTCTTCACCGCTATTTCAATTGGTATCAGAGCGGGTCTCTCTTTAAGGGCTTCACCGCATAGAGAGTGATCTGAACTGAAGTTAGGAATATGGCCAAAGGAGAGGGCTCATCAGTCACTAGGCCTCCAGTATTTGATGGCTCAAATTATGCATACTGGAAGGCTAGAATACACTACTTTCTGAGATCTTTGGACCATGATGTTTGGGATATAGTTGAAAGTGAAAATGTGTTACCATCTGAACAAATTGTACTTGATAGTGGCACAACCATCACAAAACCCAAACCCAAAGAGAAGTGGATGACGTTCAATAAAGAAAGACAAACTGCAGAAGCTAAAGCTATGAATGTCATCTACTGTGCTGTGTCCCAGGATATATTTAATCAAATAAGTATGTACGGGACATCCAAAGAAGCATGGGATCTATTGGAAACAACCCATGAAAGCACAAGTACAGTGAAGAGGTCCAAACTATAACTACTGACCTCACAGTTCGAAAGTCTCAGAATGGAAGAGCATGAACCTTCATGGAATTCTACACTAAGTTGAATATCATTTGCAACTCCATGGGTGGATTGGGAGAAAAAGTTCCGGTTCCAAAAATCTGTAGGAAAATACTTAGATCATTGCCGGAACGGTTTAATCCCAAAGTAACAACTATTGAAGAGTGTTGGAATATTGATGAAATGAAACTAGAAGAACTGGTAGGTTCCCTACAAACCTTTGAACTACACTTCAAACAAACCCAAAAATCCAAAACAACTGTCCTAAAAACTTCAAAGAAAACAACGAATGAGGACAGTGGAAGTGAAAAGGAAGATGAAGATGAGGAAGTGGCCTTGCTGGCACAACGATTCAGAAAATTCTTTCAGAAGAATCGTGGTCATCCCTCCAAAGGTAAAAAGGTGGACAACAAACCCTCTACAGGCAAATTTGGTAGAAAGACCAAAGAACCACAATGTTATGCCTGTTAGAAGTATGGACACCTATCTACTGAATGCCCAAATAGAAAAACTAAGGGCAAGGTGATGGCTGCCACATGGGATGATACAGAAGAGTCAAACTCAAAATCTAGTAACTCAGAGAGTGATGGAGACTAGAAATCCTTGAAAATTCTTATGGTTTCCACTACTCCAATCATTCCTAGTGAATCTGAGAACGAGAAAGAACAGCAAGCCACTGAATCATTTCTGTCAGATAATGAGGAAACGGAAAAGGAAGAAGAAGAAGATCAAAACAAACTACAAGATGCTTACAATCAACTTTATATTCATAGCATCAACACTCTTAAAAGACTTAGAATGTCTGAAAACAAGAAGGAACCGCTGCAAAAAGATCTGGACAAAATATTGGAAATCAATTCACATCTAATTAATGATCTACAACAATATTATTTAGATAATGACAAGTTGGAAAGAATCAACCTATCCCTAAAAACTGACTCATCAAAGCTTATCAAACAAATTGAATTATTAGAAGATGAAAATAGGCATCTCCAGAATGAGAATCACACTCTAGTTTGACTTAGAAAAGTCCAAAAATTTTGCTGAAATAAACTATAAATTCTCCCAGAGTGGTGAAAAGCTCGAAAAATGGTTAGGGATGGGAAGACAAGGAAGAGACAAGAGTGGCCTAGGGTATGATAAAACTAAAACAAGAATGGGAAACGCAGCATCAAAAACTGAAAAATCAGCTACTTCAGGTAGTAATATAAAAACTACTCCAGTTTCTCATTTATGTGGTGATTTTGGTCATTATAAGTTTGAATGCTTGACACCTAGTAGGACTTCACAAAACTCTAGTCAAAATCATATCGGTAAACCAATCAGAAAAATACAGAATGTCAAAAGTGAAATAGCGGTGAAGACCGCTTGAGTAGAAGTTGGATTATGCCAATGTGTCCTAGAGGGGGGTGAATAGGACTTCTTAAAGATTTATGAGTTACTTAAAAATTCTATCACTCTAATCCTATCATCTATACAATTTTCAGGATTACTCAAATGTAACTCTACTGGCTTCCAAGCCAGTAGAGGATCCAATCACAAACTATTCAAGATATATCAATATGCAACTTAGTCTATATTGGATGTGACTGTGTGTGTGTGTGAGATGTAATCAGATATATGAATATGAATGTATTGACATGAATCACAAATAGAGAAAAGCAATCACAAACACAGTCATTTTATAGTTATTCGATGATAAGTCTACTCCACTCCCAGCTGCCGCACTCAACCCTTGAGTGTACCGGATTTCACTAAGAAGGTTTCCCAGGGTTCACCTCAAACCTAAGGTTTTAAGTCAGGTTCACCTTCAACCTTTACACGGAGGTTTCTACTCGGTTCACCTCTAACCCTGGAGTTTCACTGGTTCACTCCTAACCAGATGTTTATGCTCTCCACAGAGCAAGGGTTCACACAACACACCCATAGCGTACACTCCCGCCGGAGGCCTCCTTGAGGACTTCAAAAGGTGAGAACCACTTAAGACACAATCCTAGAAAGGAATGATCGCAAGTGTCCTCTTGGACTCTAGATACTTACTAATAAGTTGATGAGTCCCGTTAAACACAACGCCAAAGATCTCCTCCTCCTTGTTGACGAAGAGTCTTCTGCTCCCTTGATCCGCAACACAAAAGATATATCAAGACTAGGCTTAAGGTTGGGTCAAGGTGAAGATGGAATCCTACTCTCTAAAGATTTTCCTGTTAGGAAGACAGAGTAGTTCCAATCTTATGGATTCAAGGCATCCCAGCATAACGATTTGCCATTATGGTAGTAGCTGGAGGATCCTTGAATGCGGAAGGTCATTCCCCAATCCACTCTATTTGAATGTCAATGGAGAGTGTGGATTGGAAGATGAACTTCCGTGAGAGAAAGGGCTTTGGGTTAATGATCTAAAGCTTGAAACACTCAAAAGCACACACTTCTTTCTCTGCCAGCAATGAAGACAAGTCTCTCTTTGAATAGGCAAAAGGTTCTAACGGATATAAAACGGTCACATTTATGACAGAGTTCGATATCATCAAGCAGGGTCGATATCATCGAGCGTATACTCTCGATGGGATCGACTGTCCGCTCGATAACACAAACTCAATGTCATACGCTTCTAAATCATTTGCCAATAGATCGATGGGATCGATACTGGTATCGATGTCATCGAATTTCGAACTCCGATTCCATCGATACTGGGATCGATCTATCGACACTTAAAGTATGAGAGAGACTAGCCTTGAAATATTTCAGGTTTTTAAGATATGATCAGGGAACAATCGATGTCATCGAAATTTGTATATCGATGATATTGGAGGCCGTGTCGATGGGATCGATAAATCGAATAGATTTACCAATAAGCTCGCTGGACAGTTTGTGTCCAGATTCGATCCAATCGACTCGGCCTCGATATCATCGACATATGAATATCAATTTCCTCGAATGGCCCCCGATCAAAGATAAAAACACCCTGAAATATGTGCTGGAAGAAATACGCGCCCAAGGTCGATATCATCGATGGGCTTCCGATCTTATCGATATTTAATTTCAAATCATATCGGAAGAGTATTGATATATCGAACGACCTTCATGATTTTCCTATAAAAATAGGGGTGCCGGATATCTGCCTGTCGATAATATCGAGCCACTTTCGATAGGCTCGAGTTTTGAATATCGATGATATCGAGTGTTACATCGATATATCGATAAATTGTCCAGATGAGTATGTGATTGTTGGACACTTTTTGTCCTCATTCGATTATATCGATTGAGATTTCGAGGACATCGACAGTGCAGGTCGATCATATCGAAGGTGTTTTGATAAAATCGACGAGACAAGAAAAACTTAGAGATTTTCTTATTTTGAAAAGAAGTTTTCTCACCATAAAAACCCTAAGATGTCTATCTTGTTTTAAGGGTTTTAATCAGCTGATGTCTTGGGACATGGATGTGAGGCTATGATTTACCTATTGCGAGCTTCCACACATCCAGTTGAGGCAGTTGCATGAGATGATCTTCCTATGAGGCTCAGTAGTCCGACTGACCCAACATACACAGTAATTGACAAACTAGGGCACTAGCTGGTGCACTTCAATCTCCTCCTTTGTCAATTACATGACAAAATACCCAAAACACCCTAGAATACTTCTAGGCAAACACACCCTAAATTGTGTGTACATGTCGTTACACAATTTTATAATTTTTCTACCCCATGTACACATTCCAGAAGTATCTGCTCCTCCTTACTTCAAAACTTCCCCTTTCTTGCAGCTGCTCCCCCTTACTTCAAAACTCCCCCTTTCTTGCAGTTGCTTCCCCTAACTCCTGCAACAACATTTTAACAGATACACAATTTTTCATCCGGGGTGTTTTAAATTGTTCTCCTCCTTTTTATCAGTCATTGGCAAAGGTATAGCAAGTGATATTGACTGAAGCTTAACATACTTGGGAGAACCAATCAGATAGAAGCAGAACAATCGATGTATAACGAGTAATACAATTTTTAGAACAGACATGAATTTCAGAAGTAATGAATGCATGTAAAATAAGATAGAGCAGTTGTAAAGCAGTTGAAAGATTCATTAAAGACATCACATGCATTCCAAATCAGAGACTTGATAAACCAGGAGGGAACAACAAAAATATGGCATTAATGATATGAATTCTATTTAGCCACAGAAAAACCAAAACTGCCCCAGACGACAGTAAATCCCAAACCAAAAACAACTGCTTAATCCAACCACAAAATATACTGCTCCATACAGCAGTTACCAAAAAAAAACAAGCCCATATATGGGCACCCAACAACATCCATCAACATTAGCCCATCTGTGGGCATATAAAACCAAAAGGAGAAAAAAAGTGCATATCTTAGAGGGCTGTCATACACACCAGTGATAGCGAAGAACATCTAAAAAGATATTGATGTTCAAACGTGGAGATAAGAGTAAAGTGTATATGATAGCATGCATGACCCAGCCTTACGGAGCAGAGTGAGATGACATCGTGTCGTCCCGTCGGCATGTCAGCAGATTCACCAGCTGTTGTACAGACTGCTGCACTTTCTGGACGACTCGCTCCAAGACTATCAACTGCTCACGTATAGAATGAATATCTCTCTGGATTGCCCCGATTCTGTCCATTTTGAACCTCTTTGCATGTCCGGGTATTGACGTAGATGGGGCTGGATTGGGTCGAGAGGATTCATCTCCTGTCCTCTCAGTTTCCTCCCAATGAGGATCACCAACACCTTCAACTTCACATCCTTGAATGCCTTCTTCTTTGTACTCGTGGTACTCCAGGTCCATTTTTCGAATGTTCTTTACATTAAAGACATGAATTGGAAGTACAGGATCAGTGGTAGGTGGAAAACCATTTCTTTGACAGATCCTGTTTATGATCCATGGATATGGTAAATGCAGATCTCTGGATGTATGTATTGCATTTACCAACTGGTTGATAATCAATGTTGGAAGGTAAACCTTTGTCCCATTTACAACAGAGTATATAATCATGACCATAAGACCCGTGAGATCAGATCGATTCGTACTCCTTGGATACAGATTTGTAGTGAAGATCTCATGCATAACCCGAAAGTGGGGTTCCATGTACCTAGATTTTAAGGCGTTCCCCTGGTGCCAGGGAATATCTCTATTGTTGCATAGGTACTTGGCTACAATGGAACAGACCTCAGGAAGATCGAGATCTAAGTCGGTAAGGCCTTCTGGTGCCATCTCTACATTGAGAATGTCAGCCAGTATGGCAGGAGTGATGAACGCATCATCACCATCCAGAGAGACCATGAACGAAGGAGGATCAGATACCGGAGAGTGACACGCCGCAAGGAAATTGCGTGTTTGTTCAAGTTGACAAGGCCCTCCGAAATCTAGGATGGGTAGCCAACCAACTTCAACAAACAAGGGTTCTAGATTATATGGTGCTAAACAGACCCTGTCCACTTTTCTCTCATGGATCAGCTTCCTACCGGTGTATTTCGTTGGACATGAGGGCTGCCTAACCAGAGGAGGAGGTGCTAGAGAATCGGTTTGGGACCCACCTCGCGAAGTCTATGATCGTTGACGAGTGGGGATTCTATTTTCTGGGGGCCTCGCTCTTTCTCTAGATGCGAGAACTTTTTGTCAGGTAGTTCTTGAAGATTCCCCCTGTCCGGACGCTATCCCTTTGTCTTTTCCCATATAGACAAAACAGGAGTTTGAACGACTTGGGAAACACGTCAAACACTTGACAAAATCGAAAATACCCGAAGAAGAAATTGACCTCATGTAGTATAGAGAGGTATTACCCAATTTGTGGAGGGATTTCATTTAGTCCGTCGTGGCTCCTAGTAATTTGGTCGAGTGTATCGAGCACAGAAGACGACCGATAGATCCAAAAAAAAAAAAAAAAATCCCTTTTTCGCTCCGCAGACTTTTATCGGGCGCCATCTATCGATATGATCGATCGTTGTTTCTATAATATCGAGAGATTGCTTATCGATACCATCAAGTCTGTCTTTGATATCAATTTTTGGTCACCTGTCAATCCGCATTCTAAGGAGTCGTCGATAAGATCGACCCTCTACCGATTACTCGAGAATATCATATCGATACTCATATCGACGATGAAGATTTTCAATTTTCAGCATTCAAACAATCCGCCAAGTATACTTTTAGAATTTCTATAAATCAATAGTATACCTTTCAAAAATTATGTACAATTTCTGTACATACCAAAATTATAAACATATGTATGTTTATATACAAAATTTTGAGGTCAAGAACCTCAGATGTATCATTTAAGGCTCAACAAAATTTACATCATTTCAACAAATATCCAGGTCTAGATGCATGACTTGAACTTGTTCTTCTACGCTTGGAATTTCAGGGTATGTGAAGATTAGTCATAAGACAATTTTGTTTTTCTTTTTCTACCCATTTTGAAATAAACTTCTTTCTCCTATCTTGCATCTTAGGTGGTGATAGATGAGTGTTTCCACTAGATGGACTCTTGACATTCTGTGTTTCTCTGATTGGTTTGAATTTTCCAATGTGATTTTGTCCAGAGTTATGTGAAGTCCATCTAGATGTTAGGCATTCAACCTCATAATATCCCATATGACCACATAAATGACATACTGGAGAGATTCTTACATTGCTTCCTGAAGCAGCCGATGATTTAGTTGTTGGTGCTGCATTTCCTGTTTTCTTCTTAGTTTTCTCATATCCTAGGCCACTCTTATCCTTTCCAGGCCTTCCCATCCCTAACATCCTTTCAAGCTTTTCACCACTCTGAGAAAATTTATAGTTTATTTCAGCAAATTTTCTAGATTTCTCTAAGTCATTATTTTAGCGGAGTGTGTGATTCTCATCCTTGAGATGCCTATTTTCATCTTTTAATAATTCAATTTGTTTGGTAAGCTTAGATGATTCAGTTCTTAGGGATAGGTTGATCCTTTCCAATTTGTCATTATCTGCATAAAATTACTGTAGATCATTAATTAGGTGTGAATTGATCTCCAGTGTTTTATCCAGATCTTTTTGTAGTAGTACCTTCCTGTTTTCTGAGATTCCATGTTTCTTAAGAATGTTGATGCTATGAGTATAAAGTTGATTATAAGCATCTTCTAATTCACTTTGTACCTCTATTTCATCTTTATTATCAGATGAATATCATTCCGTGGCTGGCAGTTCTAACGCAGATTCAATTTCAGTCGGAATGATTGAAGTAGTGGTGACCATGAGAATTTTCAAGGATTACTGGTCACCATCGCTCTCTAAGTCACTGGATTCTGAGTTTGACTCTTCTGTATCATCCCATGTGGCAGCCATTGCTTTCCCCTTGGTTTTTCTATTTGGGCATTCGATAGATAGGTGTCCATACCCTTGACAGGCGTAGCATTGTGGTTCTTTAGTCTTTTTACCAAATTTGCCTGCAGAGGGTTTGTTATCCACCTTTCTACCTTTAGAGGGACGTCCGCGATTCTTTTGAAAGAATCTTCTGAATCTTTGTGCCAGCAAAGCCACTTCCTCATCTTCATCTTTTTTTTCACTTTTACTGTCCTCATTAGTTAATTTCTTTGAAATTTTTAGGACAGTGTTTTTGGATTTTTGGGATTGAGAGAAGTGTAGTTCAAAAGTTTGTAGGGAACCTACTAGTTCTTCTACTTTCATCTCGTCTATGTTTCTACACTCCTCAATAGTTGTTACTTTGGGATTAAACCATTCCGGTAATGATCTTAAGATTTTTCTGCAGATTTTAGGGACCGGAACCTTCTCTCCCAATCCATCCATGGAGTTGCAAACCATATTTAGCTTTGTGAAAAACTCCATAAATATTTCATGCTCTTCCATTCTGAGATTTTCGAACTGTGAAGTCAGGAGTTGTAGTTTGGACCTCTTCACAGTACTTGTGCCTTCATGGGTTGTTTCCAGTAGATCTTATGCTTCTTTAGATGTCCCACACATGCTTATTTAATTGAAAATATCTTGGGACACGGTAGAGTAGATGGCGTTCATAGCTTTAGCTTCAGCAGTCTGTTTTTCTTTGTCGAACGCTGTCCACTTTTCTTTAGATTTGGGTTTTGAAATAGTTGTGCCACTGTCAAGTACGATTTGTTCAGTTGGTGGCACGTATCCACTTTCAACAATATCCCAAACGTCATGATCCAAAGATCTCAGAAAGTAGTGCATCCTAGCCTTCCAGTATGCATAATTTGATTCATCAAATACTGGAGGTCTAGTGACCGATGAGCCCTCTCCTTTGGCCATATTCCCAACTTCAGTCAAGATCACTCTCTAGGCAGTGAAGCCATTAAAGAGAGACGCTCTTTGATACCAATTGAAATAGCGGTGAAGACCGCTTAAGTAGAAGTTGGATTATGCCAATGTGTCCTAGAGGGGGGTGAATAGGACTTTTTAAAGATTTACGAGTTACTTAAAAATCCTATCACTCTAATCCTATCATGTATACAATTTTCAGGATTACTCAAATGTAACTCTACAGGCTTCCAAGTCAAGTAGAGGATCCAATCACAAACTATTCAAGATATATCAATATGCAACTTAGTTTATGTTGGATGTGACTGTGTGTGTGTGTGAGATGTGATCAGATATATGAATATGAATGTATTGACATGAATCACACATAGAGAAAAGCAATCACAAACACAGTCATTTTATAGTGGTTCGACGATAAGTCTACTCCACTCCCGGCTGCCGCACTCAACCCTTGAGTGTACCAGATTTCACTAAGGAGGTTTCCCAGGGTTCAACTCAAACCTAAGGTTTTAAATCAGGTTCACCTTCAACCTTTACATGGAGGTTTCTACTCAGTTCACCTCTAACCCTAGAGTTTCACTGGTTCACTCCTAACCAGATATTTATGCTCTCCATAGAGCAAGAGTCCACACAATGCACCCAGAGGTTTCTACTCAGTTCACATCTAACCACGGAGTTTCACTGGTTCACTCCTAACCAGATGTTTATGCTCTCCACAGAGCAAGGGTCCATACAAGACACCCACAGCGTACACTCCCGCCGGAGGCCTCCTTGAGGACTTCAAAGGATGAGAACCACTTAAGACACAATCCTAAAAAGGAATGATCTCAAGTGTCCTCCTGGACTCTAGATACTTACTGATAAGTTGATGAGTCCCGTTAAGGACAACGCCGAAGATTTCCTCCTCCTTGTTGACGAAGAGTCTTCTGCTCCCTTGATCCATAACACAAAAGATATACCAAGACTAGGCTTAAGATTGGGTCAAGGTGAAGATGGAATCCTACTCTCTAAAAAATTTTCGGTTAGGAAGATAGAGTAGTTCCAATCTTATGCATTCAAGGCATCCCAGCATAATGACTTGCCATTAAGGTAGTAGCTGGAGGATCCTTAAATGCGGAAGTTCATTCCCCAATCCACTCTATTTGAATGTCAATAGAGAGAGTGGATAGGAAGATGAACTTCCATGAGAGAAAGGGCTTTGGGTTAATGATCTAAAGCTTGAAACACTCAAAAGCACTCTCTTCTTTCTCTGCCAGCAATGAAGACAAGTCTCTCTTTAAATAGGCAAAAGGTTCCAATGGATATAAAACGGTCACATTTATGACAGAGTTCGATATCATCGAGTAGGGTCGATATCATCGAGCGTATACTCTCGATGGGATCGACTATCCGCTCGATAACACAAACTCAATGTCATACGCTTTTGAAATCTTTTGCCAACAGGTCGATGGGATCAATACTGGTATCAATGTCATCAGATTTCGAACTCTGATTCCATCGATACTGGGATCGATCTATCGACACTTGAAGTACGAGAGAGACTAGCCTTGAAATATTTCAGGTTTTTAAGATATGATCGGGGAACAATAGATGTCATTGGAATTTGTATATCGATGATATCGGAGGTCGTGTCGATGGGATCGATAAATCGAATAGATTTACCAATAAGCTCGCTCGACAATTTGTGTCCAGATTCGATCCAATCGACTTGGCCTTGATATCATCGACATATGAATATCGATTTCCTCGAATGACCCCCGATCAAAGATAAAAACACCCTAAAATATGTGTTAGAAGAAATGCGCACCCAAGGTCGATATCATCGATGGGCTTCTGATCTTATCGATATTTGATTTCAGATCATATCGGAAGAGTATTGATATATCGAACGACCTTCATGATTTTCCTATAAAAACAGGGGCGCCGAAAATCTGCCTGTCGATAATATCGAGCCACTTTCGATAGGCTCGAGTTTTGAATATCGATGATATTGAGTGTTACATCGATATATCGATAAATAGTCCAGATGAGTATGTGATTGCTGGACACCTTTTGTCCTCATTCGATTGTATCGATTGAGATTTCGAGGACATCGACAATGCAGGTCGATCATATCGAGGGTGCTTCGATAAAATCGACAAGGTAAGAAAAACTTAGAGATTTTCTTATTTTGAAAAGAAGTTTTCTCACCATAAAAACCCTAAGATGTCTATCTTGTTTTAAGGGTTTTAATCACCTAGTGTTTTGGGACATGGGATTTGAGGCTATGATTTATCTATTGCGAGCTTCCACACATCCGGTTGAGGCAGTTGCATGAGATGATCTTCCTATGAGACTCAGCAGTCCGACCGACCCAACATACACGATAATTGACAAACCAGGGCACTAGCTGGTGCACTTTCAAAAAGTCCACCAAGGAGAAACACTCATCCATCACCACCTAAAATGAAAGACAGGATGAAGGGAACATTGGATCAAGTGGGTAAGATAACCATGAAAACTAAATCTACCACAGTAAAGAATTTTGTCACAAAATGGATAGTAAAAGAAAAATTGAATTGTATAAACTCAATACCCTGAAATATCAAGCATAAAAAGACAAGTCCAGGTCATGCATCTAATCTGGATATTTGCTGAAATGATGCAAATTTTGACTGAGCTTTTAATGATATATCCGAGGTCTCTCACCTCAATTTTTTTTGTATATAAACATTTTAAATGTTTATAATTTTGGTATGTACAATTTCTGTACATAATTTTGTTGTGTATACTATTGACTAGTAGATATACTAAAAGTATACATAAAGGGTTGTCTGAATGCTGAAAATTGAAAACATTCATCCTCGATATATTTATCGATAAGTCATTCTCGATTAATCGATCTAGGGGTCGATATCATTGATGTCTCTTCGGAATGTAAAAAGTCATATGATTGAGAATGATATCGAAGATGGTCTCGATAACATCGAGGGAGTTACATCGATATCATCGAAACACTAGTCGATGATATCGAAGACTGCCGCTTGGTAAAAGGTGGTTGAGCGGGAAAATTTTATTTTTTTTCGAAAAAGGGCATTCCATTTTTTTTGCTCATCCCCTCAGCCGAAGGTACATCGTGGGACCTGGAAGCTCCTCGAGAACTGGTATTATCCTTCCATTTCCTCCATTCCAGAGTTTATCTTGCTTTTTGGTCGGGTATTGTCAATTTCTTTAAAAGAGGAATTTTGTTCATTCTTCCCAAATCTTTCTTTATGGGTAAGGACAAAGAATCGGTGTTGGAACCTGGGGAGTCATCCAGAGCTACTCGACAAAAGACCCTTGCCTCAAAAGAAAAGGCACGAGCTCCCGAACGAGGGACCCCCACTCGTCATAGATCTCGACAAACTTCACGTGGTGGGTCCCAGTCCGAAACACCGGCGCCTCCTCTGGCTAACTTAAATCCACGTCTAGCAAAATATACAGGTAGGAAGCTCATTCACAAGAGGAAAGTAGACAGGGATTGTCTAAAAGCATACAATCTCGAATCCCTGTTTGCTGTAATCGATTGGTTGCCTTTTCTTGGTTTCGATGGGCCATGCCAACTCGACCGAACAAGCAACTTCCTTGCCACGTGTCACTCACCCGTGTCTGACCCTCCTTCTATCATGATCTCTTTGGATGGTGATTAGGTGTTGATCACGCCTACTACAATGGCAAATATCCTTGGACTGACAATGACACAGGAGGGTCTCCCTGAAATGGACCTCGAAAATGTTAAAATTCGGTCCATGGTGACTAAGTATCTCTGTCATGATAGGGACATCCCTTGGTATCAAGGGAATGCGTTGAAATCTAGGTACATGGAACTAAGATTTCAGGTTTTGTACGGTATCTTCACTACAAATATATACCCCAAAAGTACCAACCAGTCCGATCTCATAGGTTCCATGACCATGCTAGTATACTCAATCGCCAGAGGGATAAAGATTTGTCTTCCGACTCTACTTGTCCATCAGTTGGTATACGTCGCTCATACATCCAGGGACCTTCATCTGCCCTATCCCTGGATCATAAACATGGTTTGCAATGTCATTGGCTTCCCAACGACCACTGATCCGGTTCTTCCTCTCCAAAGCTTCAACAAAAGCAACATTCACAAAATGGACTTGAAGTTCCACAAGTACCCTGAGGACCCAGAGGAAGGTATTCAAGTAGAAGAAGAAGGACATGCAGGTGTCACTTCCACTAAAGGGACTAAAATGGCCGAAGATGAACCTCATGGACCCGATCCAGCAGCGTCAACGTCAACGCCCGGGTATGCCAAGCGCTTCAAGCTGGACAAGATTGGGGCAATTCAGAGGGATGTCCACTCGATACACGAGAGGCTTACCATGTTGGAACGGCTGGTCCAATGAGTGCAGTAGATAGTACAACAGTTGGTTGATCTACTCACTTGTCGACGTGACGACATGGTATCGTCTTCCTCTACTCCATAAGCACTGATTTTTGGAAGCTATCACATACACTTCGCTCTTATTTCCACGTATGAACATTAGTATCTTTTTGGATGTTATACGTTCTCATGGGTGTATGTGACAGATCTCTAACTTGCATAGGCTGACGGGGTTTTTTCTAATTTTTGGTTGTATATGCCCACGGTTAGGCTAAATACTGATGGTTATTTCTGGATGCCCTTAAATGGGCTTGGTGATTTTTGTTGGGATAACTGTTTATCTACTGTTGTCTATGGCAGTATGTGTTTTGGATATTTGGATGTGGGTGTTATAATTCACTATTTTTACTGCCATGACTATGTCTCATAAGTCCCTTGGTTTATTCAGTTTCCGACATATGGCATGCATATGATGTTAGTTTAATAATTATCATATTTGTTATATCATTGCTCTATCCAATCTGCTATGCATACATACTTACTGCAAATGATGTCTGATTAATCAACTGTTTGACCATTCTACATCTATCTGTTATATCATATTCCTCTGAATGATGGTTCTCCCACATTGCCTTAAACTTCAGTCAAAATCAACTACTATATTCATCTTTGTCAATGATTGACAAAAAAGGGGAGCAGAGTTCAAACACCTCGAACGAAAAATTGTATATCTGCTTGAATAGTGTTGCAGGTGTTAGGGGGAGCATCTGCCTCAAGATAGGAGGAGAATGCTGTAAGAGGGAGCAGCTACTAGTTGTCTACATGGTTTCACTAGAAATTGTAAATTTATAAAATGCATGTACACACAATTTAGGATATGTTTTTCTAGAGTCTAAGGTGTTTTGGTATTTTGTCACGTAATTGACAAAGGGAGAGATTGAAAGTACCCTGGTTTGTCAATTAGCGTGAGTGTTGAGTCAGCTAGGCTGCAGAGCCTCATAGGAAGATCAATTCAAAGCATCTACCTCAACTGGATGTGTGTAAGCTCGCCACAGGTAAATCTAAGCCTCACATCCCATATCCCAAAACACTAGGTAAATAAAACCCTTAAAACAAGTTAGAATATCATAGAGTTTTTAAGTTAAGAAAACTTTTTCAAAATCAGAAAATCTCTAAGTTTTCTTGCTTTGTTGATTTTATCGAAACACATCTCAATATGATCGACCTGCGCTGTCGATGATAAATCAATTCCAATGGAATGAGGACAAAAGTGTCCAGCAACCACATGTACTTCTGGACGTATTTATCAATGTATCGATATACCTATCGATATCATCGATATTTGAATCTCGAGTCCATCGAAGGTGACTCGATAATATCGACAAGCAGATCTCCGGTGCCCCTATTTTAACTTAAGAGTATCATTTGTTCATTCATATATCGAAGCCCCCTCGATACCATCGAAGTTCAAATATCGATGATATCAGAAGGCTCTCGATGATATCGGTCTTTGGCACCAGTTTTCCAGTAAAATATTTTAGGATTGTTTACCTATGATCGAGGGTCACTCGATAAAATCGATATTCAAATATCAATGATATCGGTATTGTTTCGATGGAATCGAACAGGGACATAAACTATCCAGCAAGATTAATGAGAAATCCATTGGATATATCGATGCCTCGACACAGTTATCGATATCATCGACATTCAAATTCCGATGATCTCGAAGGTCCCACGATCATTCTTGCAAACCTGCAATATTTCAAGTCAAGTCTCTCTCATTTTCAAATGTTAATAAAATCGACATTAGTATCGATAGAATCAGAGTTCGAAATCCGATGACATTGACACCCATTTCGATTCTATCGACCAGCTGGCAAGACGTTTTAAAAGGTATGACATTTGAGTTTGTGTCATTGAGCGTATACACTCGATGATATCGAACCCGCATGATAATATCAAACTCTATCCTAAATGTGACCGTTTTATATCTGTTGGAACCTTTTGCCTATATAAAGAGGACTTGTTTATTGTTGCTGGTAAAGAAAGAAGAGAGCGCTTTTGAGTGTTTTACCTTAAATCATATACCCAAAGCCCTTTCTCTCAGGGAAGTTCATCCTCCAATCCACCCTCATCATTGTTATTCAATAGAGTGGATTGGGGAATAAACTTCTGCATTCAAGGATCCTCCAGCTACTTACCTTATTGGCAAATCATTAAGCTGGGATGCTTTGAATGCCTGATCGGAATCACTCTATCTTCCTTATAGGAAAATATTTTATAGAGTAGGATTCTGACTTAACCTTGACCCAACCTGAAGCCTCGTATTGGTATATCATCTGAGTTGCGGATCATGGAAGCCGAAGATTCTACATTAACAAGGAGGAGATCTTCGTCAACATGCTGAATGGGACTCATTTACTTATTTGTAAGTTATTAGAGTCCAGAGGACACTTGTGATCATTCCTTTTTAGGATTAGGTATAAGGTGTTTCTCCCCCTTGCAAGCCCTCGTAGGAGGCCTCCGGCGGGAGTGTACGTGGTGGGTGCGTTGTGTTGACCTTTGCTCTATGGAGAGCATAAACAGTTAGGTTCCTTGTGTGGATCCTTGGCAGTGTGCCTAAAACTGGGTGTTATGTGTTGACCCTTGCTCAGGGAGCATAAACAGAGGTTTCTTTGTGTGGATCCTTGGCTACTGTGCCTAAAACTGGGTGCTATGTATTGACCCTTGCTCAGGGAGCATAAACAGTCAGCCTAGGTGTAGGTTATAAAGGTTGAAGGTGAAAATGATTTAAAACCTTAGGTTTGAGGTGAACCGCAGTGAAACCTCCTTAGTGAAATCCGATACACTCAAGGGTTAAGTGTAGTTACCGGGAGTTGAGTAGACAAGTAGTTGAACCACTATAAAAATGACTATGTTTGAGATTGCTACTTATTTGTTTGTGTGATTTCCTTCTATATTTTCATATCTAATTGTCTGAGATCACACCTCACACACACACAGTCATATCCATCATAAACTAGTTTGCATATGATTTATCTCTCAAAAAGTTTGTGATTAGATCCTCTACCGGGCTTCGAACCCAGTAGAGTTACTATTGAATAATCCTAATATGTGCTTGTTGTTAGGATTTGTGGAATAGGATTTTAAATTAACCATAAAAGCTATAAAAAGTCCTATTCAACCCCCTCTAGTACATACTGACATATTCTTCCTTCAACTAAAGCGGTCTTCACCGATATTTCAATTGGTATCAGAGCGGGTCTCTCTTTAAGGGCTTCACCGCCTAGAGAGAGTGATCTTGACTGAAGTTGGGAATATAGCCAAAGGAGAGGGCTCATCAGTCACTAGGCCTCCAGTATTTGATGGCTCAAATTATGCATACTAGAAGGCAAGAATGCACTACATTCTAAGATCTTTGGACCATGATGTTTGGGATATAGTTGAAAGTGGAAATGTGTCACCATCTAAACAAATTGTACTTGATAGTGGCACAACCATCACAAAACCCAAACCCAAAGAGAAGTGGACGACGTTCAATAAAGAAAGACAAACTGCTGAAGCTAAAACTATGAACGTCATCTACTGTGCCATGTCCCAGGATATATTCAATCAAATAAGTATGTGTGGGACATCCAAAGAAGCATGAGATCTATTGAAAACAACCCATGAAGGCACAAGTACTGTGAAGAGGTCCAAACTACAACTACTGACCTCACAGTTCGAAAGTCTAAGAATGGAAGAGCATGAACCTTCATGGAGTTCTTCACTAAGTTGAATATCATTTGCAACTCCATGGGTGGATTGGGAGAAAAAGTTTCGGTTCCAAAAATCTGTAAGAAAATACTTAGATCACTGCTGGAACGGTTTAATCCCAAAGTAACAACTATTGAAGAGTGTAGGAATATTGATGAAATGAAAGTAGAAGAACTGGTAGGTTCCCTACAAACCTTTCAACTACACTTTAAACAAACCAAAAAATCCAAAACAATTGTCCTAAAAACTTCAAAGAAAACAATGAATGAGGACAGTGGAAGTGAAAAGGAAGATGAAGATGAGGAAGTGGCCTTACTAGCACAATGATTCAGAAAATTCTTTCAGAAGAATCATGGTCATCCCTCCCAAGGTAGAAAGGTGGACAACAAACCCTCTGCGGGCAAATTTGGTAAAAAGACCAAAGAACTACAATGTTATGCTTGTCAGAAGTATGGACACCTATCTACTGAATGGCCAAATAGAAAAACTAAGGGCAAGGCGATGGCTGCCACATGGGATGATACAGGAGAATCAAACTCAGAATCTAGTGACTCAGAGAGTGATGGAGACCAGAAATCCTTGAAAATTCTTATGGTTTCCACTACTCCAATCATTCCCAGTGAATCTGAGAACGAGAAAGAACAGCAAGTCACTGAATCATTTCCGTCAGATAATGAGGAAATGGAAAAGGAAGAAGAAGAAGATCAAAACAAACAACAAGATGCTTACAATCAACTTTATATTCATAGCATCAACACTCTTAAAAGACTTAGAATGTCTGAAAACAAGAAGGAATTGCTGCAAAAAGATCTGGACAAAACATTGAAAATCAATTCACATCTAATTAATGATCTACAGCAATATTATTCAAATAATGACAAGTTGGAAAGAATCAACCTATCCCTAAAAACTGACTCATCAAAGCCTATCAAACAAATTGAATTATTAGAAGATGAAAATACGCATCTCCAAAAAGAGAATCACACACTCCAGTTTGACTTAGAAAAATCCAAAAAAATTGTTGAAATAAACTATAAATTCTCCCAGAGTGGTGAAAAGCTCAAAAAATTGTTAGGGATGGGAAGACAAGGAAGAGACAAGAGTGGCCTAGGGTATGAACAAACTAAAACAAGAGCGGGAAATGCAGCATCAAAAACTGAAAATTCGGTTGCTTCAGGTAGTAATATAAAAACTACTCCAGTTTGTCATTTATGTGGTGATTTGGGTCATTATAAGTTTGAATGCTTAACACCTAGAAGGACTTCACATAACTCTAGTCAAAATCATATCGGTAAACCAATCAGAAAAATAAAGAATGTCAAAAGTCCACCAAGGAGAAACACTCATCCATCACCACCCAAAATGAAAGACAGGATGAAGGGATCATTGGATCAAGTGGGTAAGATAACTATGAAAACTAAATCTACCATAGTAAAGAATTCTGTCACAAAATGGATAGTAAAAGAAAAATTGAATTGTATAAACTCAATACCCTGAAATATCAAGCATGAAAAGACAAGTCCAAGTCATGCATCTAGATCTGGATATTTGCTGAAATGATGCAAATTTTGGCTGAGCTTTTAATGATATATCCGAGGTCTCTCACCTCAATTTTTTGTATATAAACATTTTAAATGTTTATAATTTTGGTATGTACAATGTTTGTACATAATTTTGTTGTGTATACTATTGACTAATAGATATACTAAAAGTATACATAAAGGGTTGTCTGAATGATGAAAATTGAAAACATTCATCCTCGATATATCTATCGATAAGTCATTCTTGATTAATCGATCCAGGGTCGATATCATCGACGTATCTTCGGAATGTAAAAAGTCATATGATCAAGAATGATGTCGAAGATGGTCTATATCATCGAAACACTGGTCGATGATATCGAAGACTGTCGCCCGATAAAAGGCGGTTGAAAGGAAAATTTTTATTTTTATTTTTTAAAAGGGGATTCCATTTTTTTTGCTCATCCCCTCAGCCGGAGGTACATCGTGGGTCCCAGAAGCTCCTCGAGAACTGGTATTATCCTTCCATTTCCTCCATTCTAGAGTCTATCTTGCTTTTTGGTCGGGTATTGTCAATTTCTTTAAAAGAGGAATTTTGTCCGTTCTTCCCAAATCTGTGTTTATGGGTAAGGATAAAGAAACAGTGTCAGAACCTGGGGAGTCGTCCAAAGCTTCTCGATGAAAGACCCTTACCTCAAAAGAAAAGGCAAGAGCTCCAGAACGAGGGACCCCCACTCATCAGAGATCTCGACAAACTTCACGTAGTGGGTCCCAGTCTGAAACACCGACGCCTCCTCTGGCTAGCTTAAATCCACGTCCAGCAAAATATATGGGTAGGAAGCTCATTCACGAGAGGAAAGTAGACAGGGATTGTCTAAAACCATACAATCTTGAATCCCTGTTTGCTGCAATCGATTGGTTGCTTGTTCTTGATTTCAGTGGGCCATGCCAACTCGGACGAACACGTACTTCCTTGCCGTGTGTCACTCACCCGTGTCTGATTCTCCTTCTATCATGGTCTTTCTGGATGGTGATAATGTGCTAATCACGCCTGCTACAATGGCAAATATCCTTGGACTGACAATGGCGCAAGAGGGTCTCCCTGAAATGGACCTCGAAAATGTTGAAATTCAGTCCATGGTAACTAAGTATCTCTGTCATGGTAGGGACATCCCTTGGTATCAAGGGAATGCATTGAATCTAGATACATGGAACCAAGATTTCAGGTTTTGCACGGTATCTTCACTACAAATATATACCCCGGAAGTACCAACCGATCTGATCTCACAGGTTTCATGACCATGCTAGTATACTCAATCGCCAGAGAGATAAAGATCTGTCTTCCGACTCTGCTTGTCCATCAGTTGGTATACATTGTTCATACATCCAGGTACCTTCATCTGCCCTATCCCTGGATCATAAACATGGTTTACAATGCCATTGGCTTCCCAACACCACTGATCTGGTTCTTCCTCTCCAAAGCTTCAACAAAACCAACATTCGCGAAATAGACTTGAAGTTCCACAAGTACTCTGAGGACCCAGAGGAAGGTATTCAAGCAGAAGAAGAAGGAGGTGCAGGTGTCGCTCCCACTGAAGGGACTGAAATGGCCAAAGATGAACCTCCTGGACCCGATCCAGCAGCGTCAACGTCAACGCCTGGGTATGCCAAGCGCTTCAAGCTGGATAGGATTGGGGCAATTCAGAGGGATGTCCACTCGATGCATGAGTGGCTTACCATGTTAGAACGGCTGGTCCAAGGAGTACAGCAGATAGTACAACAGTTGGCTGATATGCTCACTTGCCGACGTGACGACACGGCACCGTCTTCCTCGGCTCCATAAGCACTGGTTTCTGGATGCTATCACATACACTTCGCTCTTATTTCCACGTACGAACATTAATGTATTTTTGGATGTTATACGTTCTCATGGGTGTATGTGACAGCTCTCTAACTTGCATTGGTTGACGGGTTTTTTTTTTTTTTTGGTTGTATATGCCCACGATTGGGCTAAATACTGATGGTTATTTCTGGATGCCCTTAAATGGGCTTGGTGATTTTTGTTGGGATAACTGTTTATCTACTGCTGTCTGTGGTAGTATGTGTTTTGGATATTTGGACGTGGGTGTTATAATTCACTTATTTTAATGCCATGACTATGTCTCATAGGTCCCCTGGTTTATTCAATTTCTAACATATGGCATGCATATGATGTTCTTTTAATAATTATCATATCTGCTATATCACTGCTCTATCCAATCTGCTATGCATACATACTTACTGCAAATGATGTCTGATTAATCAACTGTTTGACCATTCTACATCTATCTCTTATTTGCATATTCCTCTAAATGATGGTTCTCCCACATTGCCTTAAACTTCAGTCAAAATCAACTACTATATTCATCTTTGTTAATGACTGACAAAAAGGGGGAGCAGAGTTCAAACACCCCAAACGAAAAATTGTATATCTGCTTGAATAGTTTGCAGGTGTTAGGGGGAGCAGTTACCTCAAGATAGGGGGAGAATGCTGTAAGTGGGAGCAACTACTGGTTGTGTACATGGTTTCACTAGAAATTGTAAAATTATGTAAAATGCATGTACACACAATTTAGGATATATTTGTCTATAGTCTAGGTGTTTTGGTATTTTGTCACGAAATTGACAAAGGGGAGATTGAAAGTACCCTGGTTTGTCAATTAGCGTGAGTGTTGAGTCAGCTAGACTGCAAAGCCTCATAGGAAGATCAATTCAAAGCGTCTGCCTCAACCGGATGTGTGCAAACTCGCCACAAGTAAATTTAAGCCTCACATCCCATGTCCCAAAAAACCAGGTAAATAAAACCCTTAAAACAAGTTAGAATATCATAGGGTTTTTAAGTTAAGAAAACTTTTTCAAAATCAGAAAATCTCTAAGTTTTCTTACTTTGTCGATTTTATCGAAACACATCTCAATATAATCGACCTGTGCTGTCGAAGATCACTCGATAGAATCAATATTCAAATATCGATGATATCGGTACTATTTCAATGGCATCGAATAAGGACATAGACTGTCCAGCAAGCTTAATGAGAAATCTATTGGATTTATCGATGCCTCGACACAGTTATCGATATCATCGACATTCAAATTTCGATGATCTCGAAGGTCCCTCGATCATTCTTGTAAACCTGAAATATTTCAAGTCAAGTCTCTCTCATTTTCAAATGTTGATAAATCGACACTAGTATCGATAGAATCAGAGTTCGAAATCTGATGACATGGACACCCGTTTTGATTCCATCGACCAGCTGGCAAAAGGTTTCGAAAGCGTATGACATTTAAGTTGGTGTCATCGAGCGGACCATCGATGTTATGAGATTATACGCTCGATGATATCGAAACCACTCGATGATATCGAACTCAGTCATAAATGTGACTGTTTTATATCCGTTGGAACCTTTTGCCTATATAAAGAGGACTTATCTATTGTTACTAGTAGAGAAAGAAGGGAGCACTTTTGAGTGTTTTACCTTAGATCATATAACCAAAGCCCTTTCTCTCAGGGAAGTTCATCCTCCAATCCACCCTCATCATTGTTATTCAATAGAGTGGATTGGGGAATGAACTTCCACATTCAAGGATCCTCCAGCTACTACCTTATTGGCAAATCATTAAGCTGGGATGCTTTAAATGCATGATCGGAATCACTTTATCTTCCTTAGAGGAAAACATTTTATAGAGTAAGATTCTGACTTAACCTTGACCCAACCTGAAGCCTCGTATTGGTACATCATCTGAGTTGCGGATCAAAGAAGTCAAAGATTCTTCATCAATGAGGAGATCTTTGTCAACGTGCTGAATGGGACTCATCCACTTATTTGTATGTTATTAGAGTCCAAAGGACACTTATGATTATTCCTTTTTAGGATTGGGTTTAAGGTGTTTCTCACCCTTGCAAGCCCTTGTAGGAGGCCTCCAGCGGGAGTGTACGTGGTGACCCTTGCTCTGTGGAGAGCATAAACAGTTAGGTTCCTTGTGTGGATCCTTGGCCACTGTGCCTAAAACTGGGTGCTATGTGTTGACCCTTGCTCAGGAGCATAAACAGTCACCCTAGGTGTAGGTTGTAAAATTTGAAGGTGAACCTGATTTAAAATCTTAGGTTTAAGGTGAACCGCTGTGAAACCTCCTTATTGAAATCTGGTACACTCAAGGGTTGAGTGTGGTTACCGGGAGTGGAGTAGACAAGTAATCGAACCACTATAAAAATGACTATGTTTGAGATTGCTACTTATTTGTTTGTATGACTTCCTTCTATATTTTCATATCTGATTGTCTGAGATCACACCTCACACACACACAGTCATATCCATCATAAACTAGTTTGCATATAATTCATCTCTCAAAAAGTTTGTGATTAGATCCTCTACCGGGCTTGGAAGCCAGTAGAGTTACTATTAAGTAATCTTATTATGTGCTTGTTGTTAGGATTAGTGGAATAAGATTTTAAATAAATCATAAAAACTTTAAAAAGTCCTATTCACCCCCCTCTATGACATATTGGCATATTATTACTTCAACTAAAGTGGTCTTCACTGCTATTTTAGAGGCATTACTTATACGGAGAAGATTTTCAGTTATTCTGCGATCATAAGAGCCTGAAATACATATTCACATAGAAAGATTTGAATATGCACCAGCGTCGGTGGATGGGGATACTTAAGGACTTCCACTTCGATATCTCATACCACACTGGAAAGGCAAACTCCATGGCCAACGCCCTGAGTCGGAAGAAGAAGCATGAGCTTGTAGCCACCCTGATGATCAAGGAATGAGATTTGATGGAATTCGTACAGGACTTCGATATCTAGTTCACCCTCGACGAACCTGATGTGTATGTGGCTCTATTAACTGCAGAGTTAACCCTGGTCCGACACATGATCTCTGCACAAGACTAGGATGAGTGGCTCGTCAAGAAGAAAGAAAGATGCAAGAATGAAGAGATGCCTGACTGGAGGGTTGGTAGTGACGGCGGTCTTCAGTATCAGGGGTGAATATGAGTTCCAAACAACGCCGAATTGAGGAAGGAAGTAATGATAGAAGCCCACCATTCCAAGTTAGCTATCCACCCAGGAAGTACTAAGATGTACAATGACATTAAAAGATAGTACTGGTGGAGCAACATGAAGAGGGACATCATTGACTTTGTGGTGAAATGCATGGAGTGCCAGAAGATCAAGGCCGAGCATCGCAAACCTGTTGGCCTCCATCAGTTACTACCCTTAGCCGAATGGAACTGGGATAACATTTCTATGGACTTTATATCTGGTCTTCTTAGGACGTAGAGGAAACACGACTCGATCTGGGTCATTGTTGATCAGTTGACAAAGGCCGCTAGATTCCTCCCGATCCGCACGACAGATTCCACTGATAGTTTGACAAGGTTATATATCCGGGAAGTTATGCGATCCTATGGAGTTTCGCTAGAAATATATCAGATCGAGACTCCAGATTTACTTCTGCTTTCTGGAAGAGGCTGCAGGAAGAATTGAACACATAACTCAAGTTTAGTACGGGGTTCCATCCGCAAACAGACTGACTGACTGAAAGGGTAAATCAAATTCTAGAAGATATGTGAGAGCAAGTGTCCTGGACTTTTAGGGCAATTGGGACGATCAGCTGGCACTGGTAGAATTCGTTTACAATAACAGTTTTCAGTCCAGCACTGGCATGGCACCGTATGAGGCTCTCCATGGTCGCCCTTGCCGAGCCCCTCAGTGTTGGGCAGAAATCGAAGAAAGAAGCTTGTTAGGTCCGGAGCTGGTTCAGGCTACTACTCAGGTCATTGATGTGGTTGGAAAACGTCTGTGAGCCGCCCAGAGCAGACAGAAGAGCTATGCAGATAATCGACGTCGCAACCTGGAGTTTACAGCTGGCGATCATGTATACCTAAAGGCGTCGCCTATGAAGGGTCTGATGAGGTTCGGACAGAAAGGGAAACTAGCACCGCGTTTCATCGGTCCCTTCGAGATTGGATCGTGTAGGGGCCGTAGCATACCGCCTTGCACTACCTACTACGTTGGCCGGTATTCACAATGTCTTCCACATATCCATGCTAAAAAAGTATACACCAGACGAGTCGCACATCGTTAGCTGGGATCAGATCGAGCTGACAGATAACCCCTCTTATAACGAGGAACCTATCTGTATCTTGGACCACAAGGAGCAGTTTTTGCGGACAAAGACTATACCTATAGTCAAGGTTCTTTGGTCCCATCATGGGGAAGAAGAAGTGACGTGGGAACGAGAAGCAGAAGCCAGGGAAAAGTACCCTCACCTGTTCAGTGACACACCGCAGGTAATTTCAAGGATGAAATTTTTTTTTAGGGGGGGTAGACTGTAACACCCCGTACCATTGGTACACGGGTGTTACCTTTTTACAAAACCACATCAACTTAAATCAGATTGGATTAATCAACTGGCTTGAACACGACATCTGCAGGATGGGGATTCCGGTCGAAATTAAGGCTAGCCATCCAAGTCTTCAAGAGCTAAAATGCGCCCTACAACATTCAAGAGGGTGAGGTTATCTGAACACTCTAAATTGAAACCCCTAGGTCGATAGATACTGTTATAACACACTTGTCACCAACACTTGAGAGTTAGTTGATGACAAATCAAGCCTTCATCATAACCAGTACCTTATATTAACTGTTAAAAACAAGTATCAAGCCCACCCGATTGACAGATCGCGTTATATGGGTCGATAATAGTCCAAAGAAGAGTGTAATGGCCCACCTGGGCCTCACCATCGGCCCAAAGTGGGCTAGGATCCCCGTGGAGTGTCCCCAAATGCGAATGGACAAAATGGATTTGTCACGACCATCATGATGGGCCCCTCACGGAGTGCGTGTGCACTCCATGTACGTGCACACGACATACACAGGAACGTTAGGCTTGGTCAAATGAGCTTTGACCGAGCCTTATTTGAAATCAAGAGAAGCGGATGCTTCCCGCCAAACAGAGGATGAACAGGGTAACCTTTAAGCTCCTAGGCGGCCCACCATGGCCACATTCCGGGCCATCTGGTCCGTTCAAACTCTTTGTGGGGCCCATACGTTTAAAACTGTATAGGCTTTTGGGCCCTTGTAAACGAACGAAAGAGTGGGTTGCAACCGTCCATTGTATTACACATGGCAGATATCCGCTGAGTGGGACCCATCTGGGATTGCTTGGACGGCTCACGATCGGCCCGATCATGCCATCCCAGTCGTTCGACCTCCAAGGTAAGGCATGCCCTTTCTTTGTTAAAAATGGCCAAACCAAAGCCTGTGGAAGGAGAGAGAGAAAGATGACTTCCTTCTCTGGGAAAAACAGAGCTTGGCGCGATCACGGCCATCCATCGGCTGGTGGAAATCCAACCGTTGAAGGCTCTCTCTCGCAGGCCAAAAAAGGGCATTGTAGCCCTTGGGATTGACGCCAAGAGAGAAGAGAAAGAGAGAGAGAGAGAGAGAGAGAGAAAGAGAGAGATAACAGGGAGGCCGAGCCCCTGTTGCAGCTTGAGAAAAACCAAACAGCGCTCGTCCCGGATAAGACATTTTTTCCATTTTCCTGTATCCTCCTACTAAGAGGAGATGATGCTTGCCTAGACCGAAACCAAGCCGAGAAATGGCTGAGTTAGGTCCAGCAGCAGTGGTGTTTGAGGTGGCTGGGAGCTGAACCAGTTGACGGACTGCCTCTCAGCTGCACCTAGTCGGGTCCAGTCCAGCCTTCGCCATGGTTGTGTTTGGGCCGAGCGGGTGAATGGCTCTCAGACAGGGCTCACGTATAAGGTGGAATCAGGCCAAGCAATGGCCATGTTTTCATTCAGACATCAGGCCAACGATGGCTATATTCTTGGGTTGAAACCAATATTCTTAGGCTGAAACCAGGCCAAATGATGGCGGTGTTTCAGGCCCCAAACAAAGCCAAACAGTAGCTGTGTTTCAAACCAAAAACTAGTCCAGATAGTGACTCTGTGTTGGGCTAAAACCAGGGCAAATAGTGACGCTGTTATGGGCTGGGACCAAGCCAAACAATGGCTTTGGTTTGAACCAAAAGCTCGGTCTGGACCGAAGCTCTGTCTCGAGCTGAGACCCGACCGAGTGGTGGCTCTGTTAAGGCAGGAACCGATCCAAACCATGGACGTGTTTTGGGCCAAAGATGGGCTGCAAATCGGGTCTCAAGCTCTACTGCATCAGGCCGTGAATTAGCCTTCCACCTAGCTAAAAACAGTCTTTCAGTGGGACTATTGCTTAGGCTGAAATCAACCATGAAGATGGACTGATACCACCCTCAAACGGGGCTGGGATCTGGCGTCTATTAGACCATATGGAAGGTTGGAACCTGGCCATGTATCAGTCAAAATATGAGTGGAAAACAGGTCCCAACTAGGCCCTGATCTACACCAGAATCAGGCTTCAAACTCTGTTGTCGCAGACCCAAGACAGACCCTTAACAGGGCTCCGTAACGGACTGGGAACAGGCCCAGAATCATGCCAGAACCTAGCTTGGTATATGGATGGAATACGGACCTTCATCAGTCCATGTAATTGGGAGAGAGGAAGCCTTAGTCAGGCTGAGAAAAATCGGGACGAGAGCCAGTCTTTGGGTGGGCCGCACCTGAGGAAAATTCTCAATGGGCTGCACTACTGGGTGGGCCTCACCCTTGAGCCTGTATGGTCGTGGGCCGCCATGCACATCCAATGGGCCACACCATGGATTTCCAAGGGCAAAATGCAGAGGGTCGTGTGGACTTAAAAACAGTCTAGTCGCTGCCCCCCCCCCCCTTTTAAAATGGTGTTAGGCTGCACCATCCCTGGTGGGCCGCACTTGGAATGTTGTGGGCCACACCATGTGAAATAGTTGGTGGGCCTCACTTGGAATGTTGTGGGCCACACCATGTGAAATAGTTGGTGGGCCGCACTTGAGCTTGTAGCTCAGTGGGTTGCACCATGTGAAATAGTTGGTGGGCCGCACCTGAGCTTGTAGCCCAGTAGGCTGCACCATGTGAAACAGCTGGTGGGCCACGTTCAAATTCTGGTGGGCCTCACCATAAATAACTGTGGGCCTCACATGGACCTCTGGTGGGCCGCACCATGGAGACTCTAGTAGGGCCTCACCACTAACTGTTGTTGGGCCCAGTCCTTGGCCCACCCTAGGAGCCAATAAATTGGGCCAAATTAGGGCCCAAGTTTAACCCAGATTGAGTCAAAACCTTGGCCCAATCTGGCCTCTTGTTGGAGCAAGAAGGGATGGGCTAAGCTTGGTTTAGGACTTTCCAAACCCCCCCCCCCCCCCCCCCAACCTGTCCTCATCTATTTAACTTTGTAACTCACCGTCTAATATAAATGAAATTGTATAGGGAGTTATGTGAGTGATAATTCACTACCTTCTCAAGGAAACTTGCACCTGGGAGCACTCTACATTTTGCATGGTGATGATTTCCTCCCCTTAAGCTTTCCATCCTTAACTAGACCAGAAATAGTAATTTTGTTAACTTTAGTGGTTAATTGGACTAATGATAAATTGGGTGGAAATGGGCTGCATTTACTTGATCTATCTATTTAACAAAATGATTCTCATGCCTGCTATTGTTCAGGCTCTTGATTATATGCTCTGGACTGCCTAGGTAAATAACCCAACCATTCATGACACGTATCTTATAATGTGTTTTGATAGGAATACATGTATTGCTTCGTATTTCCCATTTATGATAAGATCTATGTTACCGAAATAATGATGCACATATTGCTGAAATCTCTCCATGGGAAGTCCGGTAGAAGGAGAGTCCATGCTTGGGTGTAACTAGACTAGTTGTGACATAAGTAGGCCCCTGACATGGAGGTTTTGCTGATTGACCACATGTTGGTGGACACACCCTAAGATGGTAGCCACATGGGCCAGGGATGGTAATAATGGTATACTATGCCCGAGCCGTCGGCCTACGCTGAGCCATGTGCTCCCCGTAATGACCGTGAGCTCATTTAAATTGGTTGGTTGCAATTGGGCTAATAATGACTTGGCTAATCATGCATACATGGCATATTACGATGACCTGGATCACTATGCCCATGCGATTACACTGAGTGTTGCGCTAATGACCAATCATTCGACTTATAATGATGACTTGGATCATCATGCCCATGCGATTACGCTGAGAGTTGCGCTGATGACCAGTCATAATGGGTGACGAGCCCAATGCACGTCTGGATATCTTACCTGCGGCACACCAGTATCAAATATCATCATACGTGATTGCCTGTCTGGATGTCTTACCCAGGGCACATGCCATCTGGATGTCTTACCCAGGCAGATGATTGCATTCATGCATTCATGCATTTAACAATAATGCACATACTGTGTTTTGGATTACCTGTGTGCTTTTATGTTATTCCTTGTTTAGAGCGGCGGTGTGTAATCTTGAGGGGAGATCACACTGAGCTAGCCACTCATTCATCAATGTTCAACCATACAGAAATGTAGGTACAGGAGCTGATGAGTATGCAACAGACTTGGATGATGTAGCGGTCGAGGAGGAACTCTATGACTAGGAACCGCAGCAGGAGGCGGCTGCCTAATTCAGTCTAAGCCAATAGATTAGCTCTTTATCTTTATTTTAGTACATTTAGAATTTGAGAAACTTGAGATTATGTAATTAGCCCCCAGCTGAGTGGGCCAAAATATTGTTCCCATTTTGGATCACATCTATGTTATGCTTTATTCCCACTATGCACTTTGATTTATTGAATACCATAATTAGCAGTTAACTCCAAGGTTTTTGGGAATGCGAGTCATCTACTCAGGTTTTAAAAAAAAAAATTTAGGGCATTACACTACCTCTAATACGTACAATCCTGGTTAGAAAAATCATCCAAATTTTAGTTGGAGGAATGGACAAACTGTTACCCTTCAAGGTTTCTTTAATCAAACCGCACAACAACAACAAGAGAAACCTCAAGAGGATCCGATTTTAAAACATTCTAAAAAGCAATATCTTTTCAATCAGGGTATGCTTCAAGCCTTAGAAGACCTTAACAAAACACTACAAGGACTTAAGGCTGAAAACACGATTGGCAATAAGGGGAGCCTCCCAGCTCAACCTCTTCTCAATCCAAAGCTGCAATATGAAGTTGGCAACCCAAGCTCTTCAAATCAGATGGAGCACGTTAAATCCATCACCACTCTTAGGAGTGGGAAGATTATTGATAAAACTCTTCCGGTTAGGCGTGAAAAGCCTCAAGAATAAGAAGAGGACAACAATGATGGATCTAGTGATGCCCCACAAAAATTAGCACCGGAACTTCTAAAGAAGCCAGTTGCTCCATTTCCCCAACGGTTGGTTGCACCAAAATCTCTCTCTAACTCTCAAGATATTATAGAGGTGTTGAAAGAAGTAAAAGTTAACATTCCTCTACTTGATGTCGTGAAATAAATACCTTCATATGATAAATTCCTGAAATACCTATGCACGACCAAAAGACGGCAGAGTATTCAAAAGAAGATCTTCTTGACTGAGAAAGTGAGTGTCATCCTAAAGCAAGACGTGCCACAGAAATACAAGGATCCTGGTAGCCCAACCATATCATGTATGATCGGTAACTACCGCATTGAGCACGCACTTCTTGACTTTGGAGCGAACGTCAATCTGATTCCTTACTTAGTATACAAACAACTAGGGTTGGGTGAATTGAAAACCACCTTAACCACATTACAACTCGCTGATCGTTCTGTTCGTATACCAAGAGAGATAATTGAAGATGTGTTAGTTCAGGTTGACAGATTCTACTACCCTGCAGAATTCATCATCCTAGATACTAAACCCGTCAATAATGGAAGCACTCAGACTCCCGTCATTCTTGGTCGCCCATTCCTTGCTGCTTCAAACGTAATTATCAATTGCAGGAATGGAGTCATGAGCATGTCTTTTGGGAATTCATATTAGAGTTAAACATCTTTTTCAATAATGGCAGAAATTCTGAGGATGATGACGATTTCCATGACATTAACATGATTGATTCTTTCGTGGAAGATAGAACGCCTCTGACCTTATCCTCTGACCCTCTAGAGATGTGCCTGGCCCACTCCTATAACTTGGATGATGACATGAATAGGGAGACGTGTGCCTTGCTTGATACTACACTGATACTTGAAGTTAACCGGTGGATGCCACAATTTGAAGAATTGCCCCAAACCGATGTAGTGCCTCTACTGTCTAACCTCAAGCCACCGAAGCTTAACCTAAAACCTTTGCCCTCTGATTTGAAATATGTCTATTTAGGTCAAGATGAGACATACCCGATGGTGATCTCTGCCCACCTAAAAGAAGAATAGGAAAGTATGCTCATAGCTACTCTCATTGAGCATAAGGGAGCCCTAGGATGGACGATAGCGAACCTCAAGGGAATCAACCCCTCGATTTGTACTCACCGCATATATCTTGAGGATAATGTGAAGACCTCACGACAATCATAACGTAGACTCAATCCTAACATGAAAGAAGTAGTTAAGGTCGAGGTTCTGAAACTATTAGATGTGGGTATCATATACCCTATATCCGATAGTCAATGGGTGAGTCCAACTCAGGTGGTTCCTAAGAAGTCCAAAATCACCACCGTAGCCAATGCCAATAATGAACTCGTACCAACCAGAGTTACTACTGGTTGGAGAATGTGCATTGACTACCAGAAGCTTAATAGCGTCACGAGGAAGGACCACATTCCTTTGTCCTTCATTAATCAAATCTTGGAAAGGCTAGCTGGTCATTCCTATTATTGTTTCCTTGACGGGTATTCGGGATACAATTAGATTGAAATCACCCCTGAGGACTAGGAAAAGACCACATTACATGTCCCTACAGCACCTTTGCTTACAGAAGGATGTCATTCGGGTTATGTAATGCCCCTACCACCTTTCAGCGATGTATGATGAGTATCTTTTCTGACATGGTGGGGAAATATCTAGAGGTCTTCATGGACGATTTCTCTATTTTTAGTTCATCTTTCAGCAAGTGCTTAGAGAGTCTTAAATGTGTGCTGAAAAGATGTGAAGAAAAGAATCTGGTACTTAATTGGGAGAAGTGTCATTTCATGGTTCAGAAGGGAATTGTCCTTGGGCATATCATCTCGTCCAAGGGAATCGAGGTAGATAATGCAAAAATCGATCTTATCTCTAACCTACCTCCACTCAAGAACATCAGAGACATGCGATCCTTCTTAGGACATGGAGGGTTTTACAAACGATTTATAAAGGACTTTAGTCTCCTCTCTCGTCCTTTATGTAATCTTCTTCAAAAGGATGCACTATACGAGTAGACTGAGCAATGTCAGGAAGCTTTCACCAAGCTTAAGGGCATGTTAACCACTGCACCTATCATGCATCCACCCGACTGGATCCTTCCTTTTGAGCTTATGTGTGACGCTTCTGATTATGCTCTTGGAGTGGTTCTAGGTCAGAGAAAAGATAAGAGGCCTTACGTCATTCATTATGCGAGTAGGACTCTAAATCCTACCCAAGTGAACTACTCGACTACGGAAAAGGAATTCTTAGATGTAGTGTTCGCCTTGGACAAATTTAGGTCCTATCTGATCGGATCCAAGATCATTATCTACACAGATCATGCTGCACTCAAGTATCTTCTTTTTAAGAATGATTTTAAGCCCCGCCTGATAAGATAGATCATTCTACTCCAAGAATTTGATTTGGAAATTAAAGATAAAAAGAGAGTAGAGAACGTAGTGGCTGATCACCTTTCTCGCCTAATACCTCTGATTCCCTTGAGGCGACCCATATCAATGACATGTTCCCTGATGAACAACAGCTCAGAGTCTCCCGTTTACCTTGGTTCACTGATATTGCTAATTATCTTGCCACAGGTTCCATACCGACACATTGGACTGCACAAGATAAGAAGAAATTCTTTACCGAGGTGCGCAACTTTTTCTGGGATGATCCATATTTGTTTAAATATTGCCCAAATCAAATCCTAAGGAGATGTGTGCCAGACGATGAGCATCAAAGTGTCATCTCCTTCTGTTACTCACAGGCCTGTGGTGGTCACTTTTCTGCTACAAAGACCACGGCCAAGATTCTGCAGTGTGGCTATTATTGGCCTACAATGTCCAGGGACACTCATGAGTTTTGCAAGGCTTATGAGCGCTGTCAGAAATTGGGAGCATTGTCCTGTCGAAATATGATGCCTCTGAATCCCATCTTTATCATAGAAGCATTTGATTGCTGGGGCATTGATTTCATGGGACCATTCCCTCAATCCTTTTGAAATTTATATATTTTGCTCGTTGTAAACTATGTCACTAAATGGGTCGAAGCGATTCCATGCCGAAACAATGACCATCGCACAGTCATTAAATTCTTAAAAGAGAACATCCTTTCTCGGTTCGGAACACCTCGAGCCATCATTAGTGATGGGGGCTCACACTTTTGTAATAGACCATTCGAGAGCTTAATGAAGAAATACGGTATCTCTCATAAGGTGATCACCCCATACCATCCACAAACAAGTGGACAAGCTGAGATTTCCAATAAGGAGATCAAACATATCCTGGAGAAAACGGTTAACCCTGACGGTAAGGATTGGTCAATCCGATTGACCGATGCCTTATGGGCGTACCGTACTACTTCTAAAACCCCTATTAGAACGTCTCCCTTTAAACTTGTCACCTGCTTGTGGAGTTGAAACATAAAGCGTACTGGGCGATCAAAAATCTGAATTTCAATCTAGACAACGCTGGCTCGCTACGCAAACTTCAGTTGAATGAACTTGAAGACATCTGGAGTGATGCATATAAGAACTCGAGAATTTATAAGGACAGGATGAAGGCGTTTCATGATCAACATATTCTGCAGAAATCATTCACTCCAGGTCAAAAAGTCCATTTATATAATTCTCGACTACATCTCTTTCCAAGTAAGCTTCAATCTAGTTGGACCGGCCCTTACATTGTTGTCACTGCATATTCTCATGGGGCAGTCGAGATAAGAGATCCGACAATGGACGGATTCAAGAAAATCACGTGTGTCACACTAAAGAGGCCTGAAAAGTGTCCAGAATGCAAGATCACAGGGTTCCCATCATCCGTTTGGCTCGAAACTTTAGATATGGCCTAAGGACCATAAATGAACCATACATGTCAATTTTCAGCAATTGAATCCCTCTAGAAGTGACCCAACAGACAAATCAACCCACAAATTGTCAATCTAGGGGCCACCTAATATCTAGATATGCTTCAATTTTGGTCTCAACTCCTCAAAGTAGATGAGAAACTGAATGGACGGTGTAGATCCTTCACTACATCGCTGTGGACCCCACATAGAAGTCGCGTGTACATAAAGCACACGCATGGCTGGTGAGCACCGAACCAACAGAGTCGGTCAGCATGCGCTGACCCGACTCTATTCGAATTCAGAAATTTCACTCGCCTGCGAAATTGAAAACAGGGACCCACGGACGGACTCCAGTGATCCACCATCTCAATCTAGACAAGTGATCTGATCCGTCCATTTGAATCAGACGAGGATCCTGACCAAGATATGGTTGATCTTGATCTAAAACATACCAGACAGCAGTTGTAAATGCACTGAACGGTAGAATATTTGCCGCAAGATCAACATGCATCAACAGAAATCCAAAACCGTCCATCTCCAACCAGCTTTTCGAGGTGAGTTCAATGGATGGAGTGGATTTCCCTTCCAGCCTCGATCAGGGACCCCACCGTCAGCACAGCGCAAGAAGCACAGCTCTGTTACGCACGTCCGGAGAGTCCTGGATGATCCGAGGCATTCCATGATCTTGGCTAGGATCGGACCGACGACCCTAGCCGACCAAATCATTCCCCTGGGGCAACCGACCATCATCAAGAAGCTCGAACGGATCAGATGGCCGAATCGGATCCGCTAAACATGCCGAACGTGGGTTGAGCACGAGGTGCACTGCGAAAGTTTCCACCGACAACAGTAATGTCGGTTCTCCAAGTCGACCTTCTCACCGCCTTTTTATGCGCAAGCCTCAACCAGCCTCCCTGTTGTTATAAAAAGAGATGAAAGAGAGAGGGAAAGGATGGAATTTGCAGCTGAGACGTGGAGCAGGGAGAGATTGTAGTATTTAAGATTTTTGTTTATTTTTACTGTTTCTTTTTATTATTTCTTTTAAGATGTTTAGCCTAATCATGTCTATGTTAGGCTAAACCTCTTAGCTAGGGCTAAGAGGTGAAGCTTGTAGCGTGATGGGAAAACTTTTTTCTTATGCCTTCTGTTTAGACTGAATTGATGTTGATTTTGATTTAATTAAGGAAATGTTTTCAGTTTTTAATGGTCTGTTGTGACTGAAATTACATTGGGTCTGCGATAGCTTTGAGCATGTTTCTTTCCTTTTTATGTTTATGACGTCAGGAAGCCCTATTGTTCACCATCGTCTCCTAGGCATGGTCGGATGACAGTACCCTTCCTAACCTTCATATCATGTTGATTGGTTATTAATTAGTTTAATTCTGTTGTTTACTTTGTCTCCTGGGCATGGTTTGGTGACGGAATCCATTTTAATTCTTGTACCTTTCATCTCTTGAAAACTAGATCAAAGGAAGTTCAGTTTTGATTTCCATGGTTACACCCTTCAACTGGATGAAGATGGGACTCTAAGTCCAGTTGAGTTCTTGAAACAGGCATAAGATCTCCATGATCTCTGCAAGTGGATCCTCTGAATCGCTAGTTTCTTTCCTCTGAATTCTCTAAGTTTTAGATAAATATTTCACCATTATTCCCTCAATTACATTCAATTTAGATTTCATCTTAGTCTAGTTCTAGTTCTATTTAGTTTCAGATTACGTACAGGTTCCAGTCCCTTGAGATTCAACCACGGTCTCACCAAGTTTATTACTACATCACAACCCTATACTTGGGGAGTGAACAATTCCCTTAGCATTAAGGTGTTTTGTGAATTTAGAAATGTAAAATTTAGGATCCCTTGTGATTTTTAGTCTTTGTCACTTGAACTTGGAAACAAAAACTAGGTTCCCATATAAGCTATAAGTTGTTGAAATTAGTGACTAAACCCAAGTACTGTAGCGAAACAAGTACCCACCATGTTGTGTATTAAATCCAACATAAGCACTCTATAAACTCAAAGAATCAGACTAAGACTTTGAAATTCAAATCCCCTAATACATCTCTTAGATCAGAAACAACATCTCTTGTATGTTACAACAAATAAAAATAATTAATAGTGAGAACTTAGGATCTTAGGTGAAATTTCAACCTTAGGATAGGCTGGTTGAGACTAGCTTTGAAATTTTAGGCGAGTTTAACGTATTTTAAACCCAAATCCTCACCTAGGAATTTTAGACTCCCATGAGAATTACTAGGACAGTCATTGAACTTAGAAAAGAAAATTTAATGTTATGGAAATGTTGGTTAAATTCAAGAACTCGTAAGTTTAGACTCCCTGTAGTCCATCTCAGGACACTAAAATATCCTTAAAGATTATCATAGGACCTTAACTGTAGGTTGAAGACTAGAAGACATGGGTATAAGGGTGCTTAAACGGTCATCTTAGTACCTTTGGAGTCTTATTGCACCTAATTGCAAAGGATAGGGAGTTGTTGAGCACTTATCAATCTGAACAATACTCCAGCTGCATGATTCATATGAGTTGTCTTATGATCTTAGTTTAAGATTTGTTAAACTTAGGAGGTTATGACCACGATGAATCCTTTCTTTTAATAGGGTTATGGCCCCATCCCATTGCCCGAGACCACAGACTAGTCATTTGTTGACTTCGCCGACGAATGAGGTTGTTAGAGAAGGGAGTCTCGTGCGCTCTCCTACACCTTCAGTTAGGCCACGTGGCCCTGAAAGAAGCCTACGTCAGGAACTATCCCATCTCGGTCACCTGTGAGTCATGTGGGCACACCTCCACCAAACGCGTAACCTGAAACCCCACCTAGCGATGTTATTAGTCAGCTGACTACCATCATACAACAACAACAGTCTTCAGTCGCCACACTATTGGAAGCTCTCCAACATAATATGGGTACATCGGCCTCGAAGATCGAAGAAGTTAGTGGGGCAGATATGTTTGAACGGTTTCAGAGGTTGAGGCCACCATCCATCTCAAGGGCACCAGATCCAGTTCTAGCAGAACACTGGCTGAATAGAATGGCTAAGATGATGAGATCGCTGGGTTGTTCAGACACCCAAAAGGTTATTCTCGCCACTTATGCCTTGGAAGGCGAGGTCGATATATGGTGGGAAGGCATGCTAAGAAGAGCCCCATCTAATTATGAGTGGACCTAGAATGAGTTTAAGAAAAGGTTCAATGAAAAATACTTTCCTCCATGCTATCGTCACGAGAAAATATCCGAGTTTCTCAAATTGGAACAAGGGAATACGATAGTGTCACAATATGAAGCACACTTCGACGAATTGTCAAGATATGTACCAAAGGCTGTTGACGACGAGGAATATAAATTGGAAAAGTTTAAGGAAGGTCTCCGACCTGAAATCCAGTCGAGATTGTGCACCTTCGACTTTACTGACTTCACTGATCTCGTGGACAAAGCCATGCGAATAGAGAAGGACTTCGAGCGTAGGGCTAAAACACGTGCTCTTATTCGAGGCTCAGCAAGCAAAGCCAAGACGGCACCAATTCCATCTCCTATGGATGAGAAGATGGAATTAGTGCCTCACCCAACTCATTCTTCGGGTCAAGATAAGCTTTGCAGCTATTGTGGAAGGTTAGGTCATTTCTTAAAGCAGTGTTTTAAGAAACGACGAGACGAGAGGATCTTCCCTTCAGTACAACAACTTCAGCCACCAAGGTACGATCTTTATAAACCTTCCTTAGTAGTGATAAGGTAGTTCGCAAGAAGTATAAATTTTTGAGAATGCATAGTAATGTGACTAAAACAATTAGAAATAATTAAATTACAAATTCTAGGATAACACCCCAGATAGCTAAATTGCAATGTTGAAGCATAATGAATCAATTAGGTGTACTTTTTGGGAAATAGGAAATTAAATAGCATATCTCAAACAACTAAAATGATCAGGAACACGAACCGACGGGACCATGTTTAAGCGAAGTATATGCGGTTTGACGTAAATTCTAAATCCTAATGATTACAATGATCTCAATGCCCTGATCAAGTAGAAGATCGATACTCATTAGGATTGAGAGGGATACTAGTAGACTCATTGCCTAGTCAGGCAGAAGTTTGACGTATTGGATTCAAACCTACTATAACCGTCCTTCCATGTTTGCCCAAATAATGAAAATGTGAGCATCTATTACCTCAGATAGTAAAAAAGCCATTCTCAATTGTATTCATAATGGAAGAATTGAATTTCGGGAATTTAAGGGGGGTAGATTGTAACACCCCAAACATTTCAATCCTCAGGTGTTGCCATGTGACCTAACTAACATAAATACAAACTAAGCTTAAGTGAACAGTTGCGTGATTTCCAGTCAAAATCCAATCATGATAAAAGTGATTCCCATCCATATGCTAAACAACTCACCCGATATTCTTCAAATAGGTCACCCCATCATTAGAATAACCTACTCTTGGGATTTAAACTTCATTGATGGGAAAACCTAACTGACCATCTTAAATTTAGGACCCCTACATTCCTTTAGAACGGCATTGATTAAGCCTATAAGAAATCCGTCCATCCAGGTACAGGATCAATGACTAGGTTTCCATTTATGTAGTCTATAAGACCTCTCATCAACTGCTCATGGTCAGATAATCCAAGCCAATCATTAAAATTCAGATTTCACTCAGGAACCTCGACTGACTCCTAAGCTAGTTGGAAATCTTGATATACATGGGTTAAAAATCATAATCACTCATTTAGCTAATAAGTGAGAGTAACCAATCATAGAGATGATTGTTGAATTTGCCCAAAATAGTACTAGGAACCATCAAGTATGTTGACGATCAGATCTAGAAACGATCTGACCGTCAGATCAGCGAAAATTCATGGTTACAGTCCAAGAATTTAAAGTGTGGCCCACTTCAACTCCAAATCAACCCCAGCATTGGACTCAGGGCCCTATACGCATCAAGGAATTAGAAGAATAGTTCTTACCACGGGTGTGGACCATTGTCCCACTAGCATTTAATGGCCATAATTCAGATCATATGGCCCACCTAAGACTTGGATCCGCCTCATCCTTTGGGATGTACCTTATCGTGGGCTGGTAAAATGAATGAACGGAGTGGATTAGGCGGAATCATCACTATGGGCCCCACCTGTGGTGCATGGGTACCATTTGCAAGTGCACACCCGACGTGCATGTAATTGGGTTGCTCGATTAAACGAGTTTGACCCGAGCTAACCAAAAGAAGAAAAACTCTTCTTTCCTTTCCTGTGCCAGGCGCCTGTTGAAACGGACGAGGGACCGTCCCTCTGTTCCGAACATGGCCCACCATCATGAATCAGTTCCTTGATCTGAACCGTCCATCTTGGAGATGGGGGGATTCTGACCGAAACCCCCAAATTTCCACTCCGTGGATCTCGCACACGTGATCACAAACACTAGCGCAAGGGGGCCGTTTGTGTTTCATTTCTTTCCCAAAAATGGAAAGCTCTGTTTTCTTTCACGCTGGCAATCCGTGTGCCTGTACGTCCGTCCATCCTAGCCTTTCATTTAGGCCGATCTCAGCCATTCGTTTCTGCTCACAGGGATTGAGTTTTCTATAGAAAACCAACGCCAAAGCCCGCTGTTTTGCTAAGTTGTTTCAAAAAGCCAGACAGTGGTACTGAATCCTAGTCATCCTTTGCTCATCCGATTGCCTCAGATTGCTTAGAGTTCAGAAGAAGGAAATGTATATCAAGGGATTCGTTGCCTTCATTTCCCTGCAGCTGCACCCCACTTAACTCGTCGTTTCTTCCAAAGCATGAACCCACACCAAAACTGACTAGGAGCTTCGAAATCTCCCTGCTACTGGTCTCCTTGGACTGATTCCTACCATCCCCACGGCTCAGATTTAAGAAAACCCCATCGGATGGCAATCCGCCATTCAAACTCAGAGCTTCTTCCTCACACGCTCGTTGTCTGCACCTCCAACCGCGGTATTGTTGGGTCGGGCTGAGTTCGCTCGGGCTCGGGATACATTCACCCCTGGTTCTCTTTCCGATAAAACCTGAGAAGGAAAGTAGAGAGAGAGGAAAAGAAAAACAAAGAGAAATGGAGAGTGATGGTGAGTTGCTGTCAACCTGTTGCCGCACCGAGTCTTGGACTCAGTCTGTCCAAGTCTGAATTTGTGCAAGTCTCTTTGAGCGTTCGGTCTCATTGTTGTACCTTCAGCAACAACAGAAGAAGAAGAAGTTAGAGACAGAGGAAGAAGAAGGAAAGAAAGAGAAGAAGAGGAGAGGAAAAAGAGAGAAAGAGAGTGGGAGCTTAAGTCGGTGCCTATTTCACACAACCGACCCATTGAGTCCAGCACGACCCAGGCACTAGTTCATCCCAGGGGCTATTGGATGATGCCAAACAAAACATAATATATAGAAGAAGAAGAAGAAGAAGAGAGAGAGAGAGAGAGAGAGAGAGAGAGTTGGGAGTCAGGTCGACTCGCAACCCTGACTCATTGCCAAGTTGGGTCCGAGTTGACTCGGTCTAGGTTCTTACTGGATGTTCCAGCAATTTTTTTTTAAAAGGGGGGGGGGAGAAGAGAAGAGAAGAAAGAGAAAAAAAAGGGGGGGGGAACAGTAAGAAAGAGGAGGATAGGAAGAGAAAGGAAGGAAAGGGAGAGGAGGAAGAGAGTGTGTTTGAGTCAGGGGCCGCCACACGAGTTGACTCCGCTGTCTTGCAGGTTTAATCTAGATTGGAGTTATTCAAAGGTGAGTGGACTCCCTAATCACCTTCTATTAGTTCAAAATATATTTTACATACATATTGTAATAATGATAAGATAGGTTATTAATCTTCTTATGTTGGTTGAGTATAGGTATTCAGTAGAGGCTACTTTAGATCCCTCTTATTGAAGTCAAGTCAATGTGGACATTGCGATTGGATTCAAGTTGATTCCGTCTAGGTGAGGACTCACCCTTTGAGCTTCCAACTTAAATTCACTAATCTAGACATAAATGATACTTTAATTTCATGAAGTTAGTAGCTCTAAATCCTCTCATAGTTTACATGTCTTATTATATAATTTTGCCAATATGTTGTGTGACTAACCCATGTAATGAACAACTGTTATGTCTCCTTAATGTTAGCAAAAATGAATGAACTGGTTGCCACATGTTATCTCAAGTTTTAAGGCTTCTTAATTAATTGAATGTGGTCGTTTGTGATTGTCTTATGGACTGAATGGAATAAGTTAAGGTCTTACCATCTTACGGTCCATGTTTGTCTACGTGGCTTGGACCGTATGTTTGCCTACGTGGCTTGGATTGGCTAGTTGCCTTCGTGGCGTTGATGGATTAATGGTGCCCTCTTGTGGCTTGATGGTTACATTCACATACCTTGTTGCTTCCTAGCCATCTTGCGGTGTTCATTTGTACTATAATTTTCGGGGGGAGCTGAAGTTCGTTTATCAATTTTCTAGCCATCTTGCGGTGTTCACGTATGATATAATTTTTGGGTGGTCTAGGGTTTGTATGTTGTTTGTCTCTTCATCTTGCGATGTCAGTCGTATCATGATTTCTGAGTGGAGCTGAAGTTCGCTTATCGATTTTCTAGTCATCTTACGGAGTTCACGTACGATATGATTTCCAGATGAAGAAGAGCTTTCAAGGCTGATTTTCCATTCATCTTTTAGATCCCATTCGTACCATGATTTCCTAGTGGAGCTGAAGTTCACGTACAATGTGATTTCAGGTGCAATGGAAAGTCCTATGATTGATTTTCTTGATTATCTGAACGTACTCCCTTATGTTGTGATTGCCATTACATTTTACTTATGATGAGATCCTATTGATTGGTTAATTTTTGAACATATAAGTATGATTATGAAATGCCCTATTTAACATGTTTAATTCCATGACTTGTAATCTATACCGGCTTATGAATGATGAGTGCGTAATCTTAGAGAGTGATCCTCACTGCGATAGCCATTGATGCTATCAAACCATAACAGTTGATGCAGGTATAGGGCAAGCCGATGTTGTTCACTAGGTTACTGGAGCAGATCGAGTAACTGGGGAGCTAGGCGGGGTCCTTGTGGCACATATTAAGCTCCACCACTAGTTGACAAACCCATGTTTCTTCTTAACTAGACCTTGTTATTTGGGATTGTATAAGTCCTGTATGGACGCTACATTTAGAATTTTGTAATGATCAGAATGTTTTTATTTAAAGAATGGTTTATTCTAGCTTCATTGCTATTAACTCTGGTTAATGACAAATGGTTCAAATTTACACTAGATTTTATAGGCTAACACTCGGGTTTTGTGAAAAGAGTTATATACTCGGGTCCTGCAAACACGGGGCGTTACAAATAGACCTTCCACCGATGGTCGATCTCTCTCTTTTTCTCTTCTTTTCTCTTTATCTTCTTATGTGTATTTCTGATGATGTGTGGCCCACCAAGAAGGTCAGCAACATCTCAAACCCATAGCAAGATGGGACGTCCAAGCCCACCATTGTTGGACGTCCAGGCCCACCATGCAGGCATGGGTTAGGTGGCCTCCAAAATGGTTTTTACATGGAGGATATGGTGAACTCATGGGTCTAGAATTTTTCTAACCCATAAAGGTAGACCACACATGATGGATATAGGCAGTAAACCCTTTGATTTAATTATATGAGCCAAAATATGGACAGCACATGTTACTGTCCTGATTTCAAGCCCAGTTGGAACATGACTTTTGAGCTAATGTTTAGATCTATTTGCATGTCTTTTTCTTTCAAATTTCTTTAGGGATTTTGTATTGTATGGACCCCACTTTGATGTGGAAAGGGGCCCACACCATTTCCCCCATGCTTGAGGCCAACGGGATGGGCCAAAGAGGACTAACTGTCCAGAAATTTCTAGACAGTTTAGCAATACTGTATGATAGAAATGCGTATGTTTACCTTATTTTCTGGAGTAAGTGGGCCACCCCAGTGGACCCCACTTGTTGTCCACATGTGGGACTACTCTTCCCACAAATTTTCCAAGGGTTTGGATAAGCTTAGCCTGCCCCATGTGGTGCCAAACATGGGGTCGATAGGATTTCTACACTAACCAGATTTTTGGATATGAATTGTTGTCTTAATTCTTAAAAATATTTGTCATATCTGTAAAATTATGAAATTAATTCCTAAGGTGGCCCACCCTTGTTGGGACCCACCTAATTAGATTTGGGGCCAATTGGGCCACTGAATTTCAGTGTGTAGGGGCTAGACCGGCCCACCTGGCTAGACGTCCATGGTGGTGACGTCCAACAAGGCTGGCCGTCCACCTTGTTTGTGGCCCACTATGATGTTGTATTTTAGCCACATGTCCATCCACTTTGTGACCCACTTGGTGTGGAAGGTCCAAGGTGGGGCCCACCATGTGCATTGGTATAGGGCTGGGCATCCAGTCCATTGGACCGCCCAGGCCTAACTATGGGACGCCCATGGTGGGTTGCTACTGGACTTTGGTCCAACAGTGTGGCCACCTACTTTGTGTTGTTGGGTTCACTCCTATGTGGTGGGACTCTCTGACCTTATTGCTGGACCACCTAGACTCGTGTCCCAACACTACAAGAAATAAGGCTTTTACCAACGAATTTTTTCATTGGTAATGAGTTTTACCGATGAGTTTTTTCGTCGGTAAATTCGTTGGTAAAAGACCGAGAGTAAAAGCTTTTACCAATGAAAAATCATATCGTCGGCAATGGTAAGACTTTTACCGATAAAATTTTTCGTAAGTAAAAAATTTTGACAAAACTTTTACCAATGAATTGTTTCGTAGGTAAAAATGTTCACGAAACTTTTACCTACGAAATTTTTCATAAGTAAAAATGTTCACGAAACTTTTACCTACAAATTGTTTCGTAGGTAAAAATTTTCACAAAACTTTTACCTACGAAATTTTTCGTAGGTAAAAAATATTTACGAAACTTTTCGTAGGTAAAAACTTTTACCTACGAAATTTTTTGTAGGTAAAAATGTGGTTGAATCTTTTACCTACGAAAGTTTTCATACGTAAAAAACGTAGAAGAAACGTTTACCTACAAAATATTTCGTAGGTAAAAGTCTCTTCTTCTTTTTTTTTTTGCAATATTCAGGCGAAAATTCCTGATATACACTTGTTACAATATATTTCATCATATTCTTCATGATATACACCTGTTATAATATATTTCATCATATTCACATTCACATCCATCTAAACACAAACTACGTACATTCATCCAAACATAAACTACATCCATCCAAACACAAACAATCTTATCCACATCACATTCATCCACGCATAAATACATATAAGTTTAACATCATAAATAAAATACAAAAAATTATTTATAGCCTATTTCTTGGTGGGGCTCACAAAATTCAATGTGGTCAACACATCGTTGAGGTTAGTGTGCACATACACCTAGGACCTTACTCATGCCTTAATGGTAAATTCAAAATAGTTTCAATACAAGGTCACGAGTTCAAGTACCCATTGTGGCCGTAAGTGACTCTGGTGTGTGAGTGTGTGTTAAAAGAAAAAAAGAAAGAAAGAAAATGTTGATTTATCTTTTGGGTTGAGCCTAATGGTACTTGGTGATTTCTCATCAGGTAGAAATTATTATTAGTTGTTTTTAGAAAGGTGAGATTAGGCCACTTATAATTATATTAACATGATAAAATGTTGTACATATATTTGAGCAGATACCACAAAATAAACAATCCTATGGAAAAAAAAAAACAAATGAAAAGAGAGAAAACATATGAGAGGTAATCCTTATCTCTTTTGATGGATTCAAGCTGCATGTGCCCTACCCAACTTCCTATAAGGAGAAGTTATATGGGTCTTGGAATAATGTTGGTGACAAATCCACCTTGTCTATTAATATTATCATATTGTGTTAGGAAATGACTCTAAAATTGAGATAAATTCAAATCTCAAATAATATATGCTATAAGAGATAGTGGAGAAGGAAATAGATACACTGTGATGCTTGAGTTCGAGTATGCTTGCCAACAAAGCAAGATTTTCTTGTTTGTTGCCATGTGATTGGGCTACATTATTATATACTACGTTTGATGCAGCAATGCTGGCAACTTTAATGATGACTAGGACTTGCAGTCACAATGCAAGAAAATGAGAAATTTCTATTTGTATCAATGGTAAGCAGAGGATCTAGATTCGTGATGCTCATATGTCATCCTAATTGTTTATAAAGTCATCAGCACTAAAATAAATTGAAAAAACATAAAAGTTTGCTAATTCTAAACTCTTATATCCCAAAGAAGGTTTAAATGTAGGCGTTCAATCTCTATTCTTATTTGTCATGTGATTCACTTGAGTATGGATTTACTTCATTTTTGGGCACATGTCCTAACATAAGCTCATAAAGTTAAAAGACAATGAATTTCTCAAGAATATTAGAGTGAGCCCCACCTAGATTCCACCTTGGTGGGGAACACACGCAATTCGAATCCCTCTCTAACCACCTTCCATGCGTACAAAAGAGGATAAAAATCATCATAATAAGAGACAACAGCTAATGTCCTAACAAAGTATTCAATTGAAATCATACAGAAAATAGGCTATGGATAATCTACTTGTATAAGGATGATTCTTTAAGATTGTGTGTGGACCCATTCAATCGAGATCGGGTTCAGGATCGGGTTTAGGTTTGGGTTTTCAAGTTTAGGTTTAGGTTTAGGTTTAGGTTAGGGAGTTGAGATTAGGATTAGGTGTAGGTTTAGGTTTAAGGATTTGAGAATACATTTAGGTTTTAGGTTTAGCTTTAGGTTAAGGTTATAGGTTTAGGTTATATGTTTAGGTTTAGGATATAAGTTTAGGTTATAGGTTTAGGTTTAGGTTAGGTTATAGGTTAAGGTTTAGGTTATAAGTTTAGGTTATAGGTTTAGGTTTAGGTTAGGTTAGGTTATGGCGTTAGGAGAATCAAAGAGGTTATGTGCTCCCTCCATTTGAAGCTAGCTTGGAGTGTTCTGCATGGGCGAAGCAACAGTCTATGGGGTACATTTATGCATTCTAAATACCAGTAAATCAGGTCTGTTTTGCAATCTGTTGCCCCTCATCTCACCTCCCCTATCTGGAAATCGCTTCTGCAGTTGTTCCCTATTCTCAACCGGCATGTGCAAGTCATCATTGGTCAAGGAGAATGTAGTATGTGGCATAGTAACTGGACTGGTATTGGGCCTTTACACGCTCATTCTTCCATCCTTATTCCAGCCATTTCTCATGCGTCTCAGGTGGCAGATTTCATCGACCATAACGGCCTCAAGCAGAATTTGCCTTCGGCAATCCCAGATTGGTTCATACATCTCATCTCCCATGGAGGCTATTGCACATCTGATTGTGACAACAGGATCTTGTGGCCCTTTGAACCCTCGGGCAGGTTTTCAGTTAAATCTTCCTGGAACCTTCTCCATCAGGCCGACCATTCTCTTCCCTGGTTCAAGTTCATGTGGCACTCGTCCATCCCCCCCCCCCCTCCAAAATCTCCTTATTCACTCTGAGATTGTTGAATCAGGCACTTCCCACCGACTCTCGCATTCAGGGAAAGGGAGTTAACATGGCCTCCAAGTGTATGTGTTGTTTGTCCATTCCCATCCATGGGCCTCAAGTGGAGACCATTTCCCACCTATTCCTGCATGGTGAGTTGGCCTCTTTTGGGTGGAAAGCAGATGCTAATATGTTTGATTTCCCCCTATTTTGCCACATCTCGATTCAGCAACGGCTTATTTGGTGGTGGACCCCGACCCTACCTCCAAAGGTCTCTTCAATTCAATTTCGCATCACCCCTGCTTTCACCTTGTGGGAAATTTGGAAAGCGAGGAATGGTGTCAGATATGATGGCCAATCGCCTTCCCATCCCGGCATTGTCTCCAAAGTAAGATGGTGGCTGACGTCTATCTCTCCCCTATCTTTGGGATCCCTTCTCTCTCCGCTTTAGGCCAACCCCCCTGATCCTACCTCTCGCTGTTCACCTCAGCCCTCCTTCAACTTCATTATTGTCAAGTGGTTAAGACCGTGTGTAGGTTTTGCTAAGCTCAATGTTGATGGCTCCTCCCTCTCTAATCCCAGCTTGGCTAGTGGCGGTGGGATTTGTCGGGACCATTCTGAGGGGCTGCTTTTCGCGTTTTCCCATGGGTATGGAGCAGCCTCCAATAACATAGCTAAATTACGGGCTCTTCATGATGGTATCAAATGTTGTATTGATCTTGGTATTCATAACATCGTTGTAGAATCTGACTTCGCTTGGGTTGTCCAAAGTCTATAGAATCACTCCTCCCCCTCCTGGAAATGGACTTATTGGCTCACTAGAATCAGTGCTCTGTTGGCTAAGGGATCCTTTTCGCTGAATAATGTTCTTCGTGAGGCCAACGGTCTGACAGATAGTCTTGCGAAGCTTGGAAGTAAATAGCAATCTGATAGTCTCTTCTCCAGTATGTCCTCTCCTCCCCGTTTCATAAGAGGTCAGATTCTCCTCGATAGAACGGGGCTGGGTGTGCTTCAATCCGTTAAATGAAGTTTGGGCCCTCAAAAACAAAAAAAAAAAGTAGCTAAGGAAACCAAGGGCGTTTTCTGCTGTTTTAGTGTCTAGATTGCTTTATGGTTATATGATAGGTGTGGTCCCCAAAAATTTTGTGGGGGACCCTCCCGAATGGATGTAATTTTAGCATTTTTTGAAATAGACACGCTCCATTTATTTTTATTTTTTTAAAAAAAAAAAGAGTTCTAAAAATAAAAAAAATAAAGGGTTATAAGTTTAGGTTATAGGTATAGGTTTAGGTTAATGTTGTAGGTTATAGGTTTAGGTTATAGGTTTATGTTAATGTTGTAGGTTATAGGTTTAGGTTATGGGTTTAGGTTTAGGTTAAGGTTATAGGTTATAGGTTATAAGTTATAGGTTATAGCCTTAAGGAATTGAGAATAGGTTAAGGTTTAGGTTTAGGAAATCAGGTTCAGGTTCGGGTTCGGGATCGGGTTTAGGTTTGGGTTTTCAAGTTTAGGGTAGGGAGTTGAGATTAGGATTAGGTGTAAGTTTAGGTTTAGGGATTTGAGAATACATTTAGGTTTTAGGTTTAGGTTTTAGGTTTAGATTAATGTTATAGGTTTAAGAGCGTTTGGATAGGGGCGGCAAGCTGTCATAGAGTGTAATAGACCCCGGTGATGATCCCAGTGATGTACGGTACTGATATGTGGACTTATTGAGCAGGAGTTGCATACTCATTCATTCATTCATTCACTATCCACTCGGGCCTGGTGGTGCGCAACTATTTGTTACCTGTATCTTCGCAATGCCCAGGATTTCGGTTGGGGCGCACGACTAACCTGAGATCAGGAGTTTACCACATTGAGTCTGACTATCCAAATTTAGGTATGAGACTGGTTTAGATAGAAGTCCCTTGTGGTGGACCCCGTAACCTACAATACTACGTACTATCATCCCGACTTCACACTCCAGCTTGGTCATTTCATTTGCACCACATATTACATTACATCCGCGGCATATGGCATTTTGGGTTGTTATGTTTCTGCATTTATATGGCCTAGATGAGGTTGACGTATTCGTGGACTCGTAAGGATTTGTATATTGCATTGCATCCTCAGTATATGATATTTGGCTTAGTGTGTCTCTCATTACAGAGTTTTTCTATATTGCTTCTTCAGTATATGAAATTGGCATATTATGTTTTTGCATCGCATAGCCTGGATAAGGCTGATGGTATTTATAGACTTACCACCATGTTTCCGCATTACTCTGTTATTGTACAATTTATGGATTGCCAGTATCTCCATTTACTATGATATTTATATGCTTGGTACATGCATCGCACACACTTACACCACCCTCTAAGCTTTCCATAAGCTTATGCACGATAGATGCATGCAGATGGCGTTAGGTCGCAGCAGCGTTGAGCTTGGAGCGTGCAGCTATCTTCTGGAGCTTTGATTATTGATATATGTATTTCCCTTTTCAGCACTGTATTCAAATGTTTTTATTAGTGGATGTGGTGATGATGTTGCCTTTGTGATTTGGGTAAACTTGTGGTTATGCTTATTACAAGATAAATGTATGTTTAAAAATCCTCCTTCTAGGATCCTAGGATCAGAACCTGGCATATGAGTGCCAGGAACTGAGAATGGGGCACTACGAAGGCTATGGCGCTGGATTCAGCGATTGAAAATTTTGTGAGCCCGATTTTTGAGTTTGGGGCGTGACACATGGCACTCCTATCTTTGGATGGACTAACTGTTGGATAGGTCCATTTTCTTATTAGGGATGAGCGGACTGTTTGAAAGGCCCATCCCCTAACATGAATAAGCTGACTGTTTGAAAGGCTCTCATTCATTGCTTTAGTGAGCCGACTGTTTGAAAGGCCTGCTGTCTTACTTGAGCGGGTCGACTGTTTGAAAGACCCATTCCTTCACAAGTTGATTGAGTCGACTGTTTGAAAGACTCATTCTCTCGCCTGAATGGACTGACTGTTTGAAAGGTCCATTCCCTTGTTTGGGATGAGTTGACTGTTTGAAAGGCTCATCCCCTAACATGAATGAGCCGACTATTCGAAAGGCCCATTCTCCTGTTTAACGGACCAACCGTTTGAAAGGTCCGTCCACTTGGCCAACTAAATGTGCATCCCCAGTTAGTGTGCATTCATGCTTCCATGTACCTAAATAAGATCGCATTTGCGAATTATTTTGAATGTATATTATCTGGAACAATGCTTGGTTAATGCGGTAGTGTGTAATCTTGAGGGGAGTTCCCACTGAGTTGGTCACTCATCCTTTGAATATATAACCGTACAGACAATGAAGGCTTAGATGAGAATGTGAACAGAGCAGACTTGGATGCAGATCCTACGGGATTTGGAGAAGACTATTATGAAATGGAGCCCCGTCAGGACGCAGCAGAGTTTTACGAGCTAAATCAATAACTACTTTTACTTCCTTCTTAGCTAGTAACTCTTGAAACATTTTGAAACTAAAGTTTTGTATTTGGGCCCTAGCTGAGTGGCCCAGGATATTGTTATTGCTTGAGCTACATTTATACGACGCTTGGTTCCGTTACTCACACTTTGATTTGGTTTGAGTATCATTTTTATTATTAGTTAACACCCGGGTTTTCTGGGAATGAGTTGTATATTCAGGTCTTCAAAATTGGGGTGTTACAAGTTGGTATCAGAGTGGAGTATGAGACAGCCTGGCTGTGGGATCAACATACAAAATTCATAAGCAAATAACTTGGGTGAAACTTGGAAATTTTCCCTTAGAAGGTAATTAGGACAAACAAACATAGAAGCAAAACACTTAGGCTCCCCCAGATATTAGTAGGGTGAACACTTGAACCTACAAGGAAATTCCCAGTATCTAGAAGGGATTTAGAACATGAATTGGAATCGTAGTTTCCCTAGGAAGAGTTTCTAATTGATGATAAACGCGTTGCATATGACTTACCTTATCTTAATCATTAGCCATGTCTAAGATGGTGTAATCCACAAGTACATAATATAGCTGATTTTCAGCTTGGGCCTAGGGCTAAAGAATGTCCCAAAGAGCTTGGAAGAAAATGAGCTAGTATAAGAAGTGTATTAGAGGTCCCAATTTTCCATTTGGAAGGAAATGAGTGTGGAATTAATGGAGCAATTTAAGTAGTCACATGTCATTTGGTTGGGTGATTTGAGTAGTCCAAGTTATGCTCCTGTATACCAGCCATAGTAAGAAGTTTATATCAATAACGGATGATTTTGACCCCCACAAGAACGTAGGGATTTGGAAACAACCTTTCCAATGCCTCATTTTCCATGATCTTGCAGAAGGTACATATTTTCCAAGACTTTCACACACAAGTTCCATAGTCCCAAAACCATTTAGTAGAGAAGCTTCATGGCCGCAAGCCAAATTAATTTCAACAACCATTTGTGTACGTGTCATGATACGTGTTAAAACATGACTCGTCCATGTGATCACCCAACTAATGGCCGTAAAGAAATTAACCCATGACCTAGATTCAACGTGACGTCATATACTTAAAGTTGCTGTCACCGTCATACTATGGTAATTCACTGTTCGATTACTTGAACTATGAAATTCTGGCCGCACAGGAAGTCATGCCGTCTATGGTAAGGTCACAGCAGACCCGCACGGATGATATTCATCCCCTTTTATCTCTAGAGCGCCAACGAGAGAACGGCCTTGAATACATGCCAGGACTTCGGCCTAGTGTGGCAAATATGGATACAGAATCTGAAGCCATAGGGGATTCTCCTTCCCCTCAAATCATTCCATCAGGGTTGCCCTCGCAGTACTTCGATGCACATGCAGGTTCAAAAACAGAGGCAGCGGCCTTTGCAGCCTTCGTGCAAATGGCCGCCACATGCAGTAACAACAGGATACGTTCGTCGAGCAACAGCAAGATGTACACGCACTGGTGATGGAGACCCTTCGAGAGAGGGACCACAGGGCGGCATCTCGAGATAGGGGCGTCAGGAGCTCAGACGTGTTTGACCGATTCGTGAGGCTTCACCCACTGACTTTTGGAGGAGTACCTGACCCAGTTCAGGCCGAGCATTGGTTGGAGAGGATCGCCAAAACGATGAGGCCGTTAGAGTGCACGGACTCCCAGATGGTCACCCTGGCCACATACCTACTAGAGGGAGAGGTAGAAAATTGGTAGGACAGCATGCAAAGACGTGTGCCAGTTGGGTATGCCTAGTCATGGGCTAGCTTCCGGACAAAGTTCCTAGAGAAGTATTTTCCGCAGTTGTGCCGAAGCGAGAAGATCGTATAGTTCCTAAAGCTGGAACAGGGAAACCTGATGGTTGCCTAGTACAAATCCCGATTTGACTAACTCTCCCGCTTCGTACCTAAGGCCCTGGAAGACGCGGAATACAAACTGCAGAAGTTCAAGGAAGGTCTCCGGCTGGGGATCCAATCACGGTTATGCACCTGGGACTTCGTAGACTTCGCAAAGATGGTGGACAAGGCCATGCGATTTGAGAAAGATTTTGAGCATACCACGAGGTCGCGCCTCCCAGCTAGGGATCCCCTGGATAGGCTAAGGCAGGCGTCTCCCACCACGCCTGTGCCAGAAGGGCATTTCAGGGCCATGTCAGCTGCTGCCACACCAACATTCACAACTAGGAGTTGTAATTATTATGGGAAGGAAGGACGTACGATTCGCTTCTGCTACCAGAGGATAGGAGATGAGGGCCTCGCGCCCCCACTAAGAGGAAATCGTCCCCCTCCCTTCCAGGTAGCAGTCAGGCCAGCAGCGAGGCCACAACCACCCAGAGCTGGGGCTCCAGTACAACACATGAATCCTCCTACACATATGTATGTTGTCTCTGCCGCCGAAGCTGAAGGAGAACCGTCCCAGGCAATATGCAGTACAGCTCACATCGACGGTACCCCTGTACTTATCTTATTCGATTCTGGTGCAACGTTTTCTTTCATAGGCTCTACTATAGCTTTAAAACTAGAATTTGATACAACCCGAGTACATGCCCCCTAAGTGGTAGCATTCCCTATGGGTAAATTCGTTGGGGCAAACAAAGTATGTAAAGCATGCCCCCTAACCCTTCAACGACACGCCTCAGGAAATTTCGAGGGTGAATTTTTTTTCTTTTTTAAGGTAGACTATGACACCCCACACCCCTGGTATGCGGGTGTTACCATTAAAACCTGTGTTAACATGACTATAAGCCTAAATGCTAAACAAGGCCTAACTTGAACTAAGACAAAAAGAAACTTAATGCTCAAACACGACAACACACACTAAGGACACTCGACAGGCCAAGTAGCTAAGCCTGAATGTTCCTAATACCCCTGGATCTCTTTTCGACCGTTAAAAACCAATCTTAAAGAAATCCGACACTCAGAATTTCTGAAAAAACCCAGATAACACTTCAATCGCAACTCGGGGACCTTCCAGGCATTGGATCGCCCTGATTGACTGCCAAACAACTTGAGTATGAACACCAAGAAGGATGAATGGCTTAGATCACAAAATCCCAACACGATGGGGTCCACACAAGCTGCATGTACACTACAGGCGCAAGTGCACGACGTGCACTGGACGTCCAGGGCGGTCAAAATGCCACTTACTCGATGAATTTGTGAAAACCAGGGAAACCCTCCCGCTACAGTGAGACAGACCGTGTGGTGTCCACTCACACGGGCTGTGGCCCACCCCTGGCCACCATCCGTGAGATCCGAACCGTCCATCAGTCTTGTACCATCAGGACGACCAGACCCACGTTGGTCCACCAAGCCCATGCAACCGTTCACGTGCATAAGAAAGGGACGGCAAAGGAACGTTTGTTGTGAACATATTGTGGACCACTCTAAGCCATCCTTCAGCCTATCTAAACCGATCATTGAACAGGGAAGGCCTGAACGATCGAACCCACGATGTCCGAAGGACTCCATGCACATGTATGGGTGCTCGTGCAACGACAACCACGGACGAACGACTGCCTTCTCTTAGAAATAAGGTCGTTGTGGAACCCTCCACGTCAACGATCCGTGTCCCGTGCTCTCCTTCAATCCTAGCTGCCCCTGGGGATAGAAATTTGCGCCTTCCATCCATTGCCAGAATTAGCCAGGCAACTACCTGTTACGTTGGTTGGCATGGGAGACAACTCCCATTTGGGAAATGGCAGCTGGCTTGATCCAGGCCTTCCGTTAGGCTACGTGGAGCGATCTACACCACTCCCTTTAGGGCAGCAACAAATGGCAGTGGAGAGATTCCCTTCTCGTGAGAAAATCGCATGAGGCGGAAGATCTCGCGTGAAGTGGTGAAACGCAAATTAAGGGCCCGAAAAATGGGCCCCACTGTGACCAAAGGCCACATCTAATCCGTTTAAACAAATCAGATTATGTGAAAACACCGTCAATGATGATTTTTCATGATCGGCCATCTCATCTTCCCCATCGGGCCAGAAACCCACCATCACAGCATGGGTCCCACAATGGATAGAAAGTTGCTTTTCATGTGGGTCCCAGCACCAGGAACCCATCCCCAGCCAGCAACGGATGGATTCTATTGAGAATCCTGTAGATCCTCCTCCTTGATTGTGGATCCTCCTTGATTGCATGAGATGTCATACAAATCTGTTTTGATTATTTCCCTTTATTGTAGATATAGATAGCTGTGTAATCGGATTTGTACAATTGTGAAATATTATAAATAGATATACTCACCCATGTAAAGTGGTGTGGTGATTTGCAAACCCTCTCATGGTATCAGAGCCCCTCACGGGTTCAACCTCCCACCGATCTCCATGGCTTCCGATTCCTCCAACTCTTTCCTTTCCTTCAACACCATGATTCATATGATGACCATTAAAATCTCTTCCTCAAACTATCTTCTCTGGCGCAATCAGCTTATTCCACTTCTTGACTGCCAGGGACTTCTTGGCTATGTCGATGGGTCCATCGTTGCTCCATCCACAAACTCCGCCTCTGCTACCGAGTCTTCTACAGAAATCCAGAAATACACAGATTGGAAACTTCAAGATCAGCGCATCCTCAGCTTGCTTCTTTCCTCTCTCACCAAAGAAGTTATGGCAGAAGTGCTCGGTCTCACCACTGCCAGAGACGTCTGGCTTGCCTTGGAAAACTCTTTCAGCCATCGTTCCAAAACACGTGAACTCCATCTCAAAGATGAGTTGCAACTGATCAAACGAGGAAACCGTAGCGTCTCCGAATACTCTCGCTCATTCAAGGCGTTATGTGATTAGCTCTCGGCGATGGGTCATCCGATTGATGATATAAACAAATCTCATTGGTTTCTTCAGGGATTAGGTGCTGATTTCTCCACCTTTTCTACTGCCCAGATGTCACTCACACCCCTTCCCCTCTTCACCGATCTGGTTTATAAGGCTGAAAGCTTTGCCATTTTCTAGAAATCTCTTGAGCAATCTCCTGTTGTCCCTACTGCGTTCACCACCACCCATGGTTCCTCTTCTAACTCTCGCGGAGGTGGTCATTTTAACCAATTTCGTGGCCGTGGAGGACACCAGCGGACGTGGTCGTGGCCGTCATCATTACAATCCCTGTTGCCAGATCTGCAAAACCGAGGGCCATACTGCTGGTCGTTGTCAAAATCGATATGATAGGGCTGATGCTCAACTTGCTGAAGCATTCACTACTGATTACTCTCTTTCAACTGAAGTTGAGTCTGATTGGTACATGGATACAGGTGCCTCAGCACATATGACCCCTCATTTGAGTAAACTGGACATATCAGAACCATATTTTGGTAAGGACCGTGTACTAGTTGGCAATGGAGCCTCCCTTCCAATTACCCACACTGGTAGTGTCTACCCTTCTCAAAATATTCAACTGTTAGATGTGCTTGTTGTCCCTCGCCTTACCAAAAATCTTTTATCCATTAGTAAATTAACTACTGATTTTCCATTCACTGTTATATTTACTAATGATCAGTTTATTGTATAGAACCGAATAACAGGAAAGGCGATGGCAACCGGTAAACAAGAAGGTGGTCTTTATGTGCTAGAACACGGAAATCAGGCTTTTATTTCTGTTCTTGCTAAAAAGTCTCTACGTGCCTCATTTGATTTATGGCATGCTAGACTTGGACATGTCAATCCTTCTGTTATATCTTTATTGAATAAAAAGGGTCATTTATCTCTTACCTCTTTACTTCTCACTCCGCATATGTGCTCTACATGTCAGTTAGCAAAAAGTCATCGATTGCCTTTTTCTTCTAACAATAGTAGATCTAATTATATGCTTGGCCTAATTCATAGTGATATTTGGGATCCATCCCCTGTTAAATCTAATGCGGGCTTTCGTTATTATGTGTTATTTATAGATGACCACTCACGTTTCACATGGCTTTACCCCATGAAGCTTAAATCTAATTTTTTTGATATTTTCCTCCGCTTCCAACGATTTGTGGAAAATCAACTCTCGACAAAAATAAAAAAAAATTTCAAAGTGACGGCGGAGCCGAATTCACCAGTTTTCGCTTTCAATCTCATCTTTAGGACAATGGCATTCATCATCAAATGTCATGTCCTTATACTCCTTCTCATAATGGACGTGCAGAACGCAAACACCGTCATGTGACTGAAACCGGTCTTCCTCTTCTCTTTCATTCCCATGTTTCCCCTCATTTTTGGGTTGATGCTTTCAGCACTGCCACTTACATTATCAACCGGTTGCCTATGCCGATCCTTGGCGGTATTTCACCTTTTGAGGTTCTGTATGGTAAGTCTCCTAATTATGAGCATTTTCATCCCTTCGGTTGTCGAGTATATCCTTGTTTACGTGATTATGTTTCTAATAAATTTGATCCGCGCAGTTTGCCTTGCATCTTTATTGGTTACAGTTCATCTCATAAGGGCTTTCGTTGCTTGGACACAACTACTTCTCTTATTTACATTACTCGGCATGCTCAATTCAATGAGTCTTTCTTTCCATTTTTAGACTCTTCACGTGCACATCCCCCTTCGGAGTTGATCATCTCTAATTTTTTAGAGCCATGCATTTCCATTAGTACCCATCTGGCTCTATCCTCTGTGCCCACTATTACACGGCCCCTTGCCGACCCTTGCACAATCTGTGATGATTTTCCTGTTTCTGAGTCCATGCAGGTTTCTAGCCCATCCTCCACTGCTTTGGCTCCTACTGCACGTGAGCCTCGTGATTCCTCAGGCTCTGGCGCTCCCTCCACCGGATCTGGTCCATCCTCCACAGTGTCTAATCAAGCTCCACTTGCTCGTCACTCTATGGTCACTCGAGCTCGAGATGGGATCTTCAAGCCCAAGCATCCTGCTTTTTTTAGTACGGTGCAACCTCCAACCCTTCTACATGCCTTGCTCAATACTTCTGAGCCTAAAGGATTTCTCTCTGCGGCTAAGGATCATGCATGGCTTGCTGTCATGGATGCAGAAATTGCAGTGTTGCTCAAGAATGATACTTGGGTTCTTGTTCCTCGGCCGTACAATACAAATATCGTGGGCTCCAAATGGGTTTTCAGGACCAAATTTCATTCTGATGGCTCCATTAATCGCTTCACGGCTCGCCTAGTTGCCAAGGGCTACACACAGCTTCCCGGACTTGACTACACCGACACCTTTAGTCCCGTGGTCAAAGCTTTCACCGTCAGGGTTGTTCTCTCTCTAGCCGTGTCTAATCGCTGGCCCTTACGTCAACTTGACGTCAAGAATGCCTTTCTTAATGGTGTTCTTTGTGAAGATGTTTATATGGAACAACCTCCCGGCTATGTTGATCCTCGACACCCTCTTCATGTGTGCAAATTAAAAAAAGCTCTCTATGGCTTGAAACAAGCTCCGCGGGCCTGGTTTCATCGTTTCAGTACATTTCTCTCACAACTTGGATTCTCTTGCAGCCGTGCTGATACGTCTCTCTTTGTCTTCAGTAGGAAAGTTGATCTCATCTACTTGTTGCTCTATGTTGATGACATCATTGTTACAGGGAATAATCCAGTACTTCTCAATCGATTCATTCAGCAGCTGCACGCGGAATTTTCCCTCATGGATTTAGGCTCCTTGAGCTATTTTCTTGGCCTTGAGGTTTCCTCTCTTCCGGATGGACTCTTTCTCAGTCAAACCAAGTATGCTCATGACATTCTTGCTCGTGCTTAATTACTTGACAGTAAGTCTGTTGCTACACCAATGGTTGTGTCTCAGCGCCTCTCCTCTGACAGTGCACCCTTCTCGGATCCCACTCTTTATCGCTCTTTAGTTGCTGCCTTACAGTATTTGACCATCACGCGCCCTGATCTTGCTCAGTCTGTCAACTCCGTTAGTCAATTTCTTCATGCTCCAACTGAAGAACATTTTCAGGCCGTCAAACGTATCCTGCGCTATGTCAAGGGCACTCTTCACTTTGGCTTAACCTTTTCTGCCTCGCCATCTACTGGTCTATTGGCCTATTCTGACGCCGATTGGGCAGGGTGTCCTGACACTCGGCATTCCACCACTGGTTATTCCATTTATCTTGGGGACAATCTTGTCTCTTGGAGTGCCAAAAAGCAGTCTACAGTTTCCTGCTCTAGTTGTGAATCCGAGTACCGTGCTCTCGCTTTTACCGCTGCTGAGGTTCTATGGCTAACTCATCTCCTACATGATCTCAAGGTCACCCTCACACATCGGCCTTTGTTACTTTGTGACAACAAGAGCGCGATTTTCTTAAGCTCGAATCTTGTTTCTCACAAGTGTGCCAAACACATCAACCTTGACTACCATTTCTTACGAGAACTTGTTGTTGCCGGCACCCTTTGCACTCAATATGTTTCGTCAAATTTGCAGGTCGCTGATATATTCACCAAAAGTGTTTCACGGCCGCTATTTACTTTTTTCTGATCCAAGCTTCGCGTCGGCTGTAATCCCACGCTCAGCTTGTGGGAGGGTATTGAGAATCCCATAGATCCTCCTCCTTGATTGTGGATCCTCCTTGATTGCATGAGATGTCATACAAATCTGTTTTGATTATTTCCCTTTATTGTAGATATAGATAGCTGTGTAATCGGATTTGTACAATTGTGAAATATTATAAATAGATATACTCACCCATGTAAAGTGGTGTGGTGATTTGCAAACCCTCTCAGATTCCATGCATGCGAAAATGTGAGATAAACATGTGTATCCGGCTATTGAATCATGACCGTTGGATGGGAGTTCACACGTGCTTAGCTCTATAAAAACCGACCGTTGGCCTCGGGATTCGGACCACGAGCTCGCTGAGAAAGAAAGAGAGTGAGAGGAGCTGAGTTCTGAGTTGGGTATTGAGCTATGTGCCGCACTACACCGAGTCGAACCGTTCGAGTTGGGTCGAGTCGAGTCAGTGCAGCCTGTAAGTACCTTGCAGCAGGAGAGAAAAATCAGAGAAAAGCATAGAGGTACTGAGAGAGAAAAAGAGAGACATATGGGGAGGTTGAAGAAGGAGAGAGAGAAAACCCGGCACCCGCAATGCACTAACTCAACCCTACCAGCTCGGATTGAGTTGGGTCAGTTCAGGCCAAGGGAACTCCATTCCAAGGAAGAAGAAAGAGGCCAGGTAACCCCGAGTACATCACCTCCATTTGTTCGTTTGATTCTAGATAAGATTAGGCCAATTGGCTCTCTTGATCAAGGCCACTGTTGGGCATTATTTTGCTGAGTTCCAGCCACCAAACCGAGCCATTTCCGGGGCCAAAAACTATCTCCAATCAGGGCCAAGATCAGCCCCTGGTCAGGGCCGAAAATTTCTGAGAGCAGCCCCTCTAATGGGCTGAGCTACTGAGCTGAATGTCGATCCTTCTGCTGGACCAGAAACTGGGCTCTAAGAAAGTTTAAGATGGGCCTCATCATGCATTGTAGTGGACCAAAATCAGCCAACAATCTAGACTAAAACCTGTACAAAGCAAAAGCTCAAAGCGGTCCTCCAAGTTGGGCCGAACCCAGCCCAAGTTCACGCCAAAGTCAGGCCGCACGGTGCTTTGATAATTGGTCGCACCTAAGTTTGAAGCTCAGTGGGTCCCATTTCAAATACCAGGTGGGCCTCACATTGATTTTCAATGGGTCACACATCGTTACACCAGATGGGCCTCACATTGATTTTCAATGGGTTGCACCTCGTTGCACCAGATGGGCCTCACGTTAAACCTCAGTGGGCTGCACCACAACCAACCATATGGGTCGCACCTGAGATGAATGCTCCAATGGGCCGCACAAGGGCTGCACCACGAAATGCAGCGGACCGCACATGGGCCATGCCTCAGAGTATAGGTGGGCCTCATGTTGAGTCCCAGTGGGCCTCATTGTATTGTTGGTTCAGTCCAAATTCCATTTTGCCACTAAGTGGGCCAGGCTAAACACCCAAACCTCACTAGGCCCAGACCATTTGAAGACCTTGATGTTGTAAACTAAACTGGGCCAAACCAGGCCCAATTCAGGACTTAGCTTGGAGCAAATTTCAGGCCCAATCTAGGTCATTTGAGGGACAAAAATCTTATGGGCCCAGCCGCTCTAAAGCTAGCCTAAATGGCTTTATTCATGGGCCTTTTCAAACCCCACAAAACCCCCAATATGCTAGTAGACAAATACCTTAGGAATACTAGACTAATGCAAACAGTTCTCTAGGAAGTTACTTACACAAATTTGGGCAGCAAGATATTTCCGGAAACTTGAAGCAAGAACAGGACCGCAACACTTTAGGTGAGGATTCTACCCCTTGAGCTTTCCTCTTCCATGTTAACTCATGTGTTATTTCAACTCTAATTTTTCCTAATAATTAATGACTTTGCTATCATAACTATTCACGATAATTATTAAGATTAATTACATGCTTAATGTTTATTTTGTGAAAATTTATATATGTAGTATGTCAAATTTTGCTTGATGAATAATTATGTAATACTTGCTTATAAACTTTGAACTATGACACTCATTTGTGAAACCTATATATACCCTTACGAAACACACACTCATAAATCTTGTACTGCGACACTTATTTAAATGTCTACCTAAATTGACTGTTTAACAATTACTAAAATTAATCATGCATACATGGCACTCCTACCTTTGGATGTACTAACTGTTGGATAGGTCCATTTTCTTATTTGGGATGAGTCGACTGTTTGAAAGGCCTATCCCCTAACATGAATGAGCTAACTATTTGAAAGGCCCATTCATTGCTTTAGTGAGCCGACTGTTTGAAAGGCCTACTGTCTTACTTGAGCGGGTCGATTATTTGATAGACTCATTCCTTCGCAAGTTGAATGAGTCGACTGTTTGAAAGACTCATTCTCTCACCTGAATGGACTGACTGTTTGAAAGGTCCATTCCCTTGTTTGGGATGAGCTGACTGTTTAAAAGGCCCATCCCCTAACATGAATGAGTCGACTATTCGAAAGGCCCATTCTCCTATTTAACGGACCGACTGTTTGAAGGGTCTGTCCACTTGGCCAACTGGATGTGCATCCCCAGTTGGTGTGCATTCACGCATCCATACACCTAAATAAGATCGGATTTGTGAATTGTTTTGAATATATATTATCTGGAACAATGCTTGGTTAATGCGGTAGTGTGTAATCTTGAGGGAAGTTCCCACTGAGTTGGCCATCATCCTTTGAATCTATAATTGTATAAACAATACAGGCTTAGATGAGAATGTGAACGGGGCAGACTTGGATGTAGATCCTACGAGATTGGGAGAAGACTATTATGAAATGGAGCCCCGTAAGGACGCAGTGGAGTTTTACGGGCTAAATCAATAGCTATTTTTACTTCCTTCTTAGCTAGTAACTCTTGAAACATTTTGAAACTGAAGTTTTGTATTTGAGCCCCAGCCGAGTGGCCCAGGATATTGTTATTGCTTGAGCTACATTTATACTATGCTTGGTTCTGTTACTCGCACTTTGATTTGGATTGAGTATCTCTTTGATATCAGTTAACACCCGGGTTTTCTGGGAACGAGTTGTATACTCGGGTCTCGAAAACCGGGGTGTTACAGCTTAAGTCACTGGTCTAGGGTCCCATTGGCCTGGACCAGATGATCATGATGATCATGATATTACATGAATTTTATTAATCCTTAGACCAAATGATCATGATGATCATGGCATGATGTTACCTGAATTTTATTAATCCTTAGACCAAATGATCATGATGATCATGGCATGATGTTACCTGAATTTAATTAATCCTTAGACCAAATGAAATGTAAGGTCATGGCCTTAATTGTTAGGCTTTGGTTTTTTCAATGAGGATACCTGGAAGCCTTTAAAAGTGGATATGGTTTGGGTACTTCCATTAAGAACTGTTGATTCTTACATGGGCCAACATGGAACCCACTAGGTTTTAATTAAGAACTATTAATGGATAGATCTATCAGATCAAGGACTTAAGTAGTTTTTCTATTGGGCCCAACACTTGAAATGTTTTAATATTCTTTTTAAAGTTTTTAACCGTTAAAGTTTTATTTTTGAAATTGCATATGGTGTAGGATACCACGGCAACGCTGGGAAGCTAGGTGGAGCTATAAAATAAATGGCTAGACCTGGAGGGGGGAGGGTGATTGGAACTAAATAATTTTTTTGCTAATTAAGTGCACAATTGCTTACTTAAACTAATATGTCAATTTAAATTAAGTAAAATAATTTAACACTAAGGCTTCTAAGCCAATAGTGGATCCAATCACATAAATTATAATAGATGTTCCATTCAAGAAATTAGTTTATATATGATGTTGTACATGTGTGTATTGGTTGTGCTGACTATTAACTCCTAGAATTCATATAATCACGCATACATATATTCACTAATCAAACACATAAGCATAATTAAATAAGTGTACAAATGATAATCTCAAACATAAGCATGTATAGTGGTTCGGTTTTCTTACTCTACTCCCGGTGAACGCACTTAACCCATGAGTGTATTGGATTTTACTATCAGAGGTTTTAAATTAGTTTCAGTTCTAACCTATACAATCCTACACAAGGACCTAGTGTACACTCATGTCGGAGGCTCCCATAAGAGACTTTAGTTGAGTTTCTATCGGCTAACCAACAACCTTAGTCCTAGTCTAAGGACCTACGTTTATTTTTACCAGAGGCTCCCACAAAGACTAACACGTACACACCTGTGGGTGGTGAATTCGGCCCTACACAATAGCCAAGATCCTACACAAGAACCTATCGAGTTTGGGTTACAAATTCTTACCCTCAATCCTACACATGGAAAGAGAGTATGGACTCACTAAATGACACTTGTCGAATTGAACCCCTTTGATCCATCGTTCTTGAGTTACTTCTTTAAATCTCTCCCGTGCTCAACTGCTTCCTCAAACGTTGATGACGATGCTTGTTAGTGTTTCAGCTCTTACGGTTGTTTTCCATGCATATGAAGTGTCAATAAGCTGACCAAGGTAAGGGAGGTTGGGTGAATCTCCTACAACTCATGCGAATGTTGTAATCCTAGGGGATTTACCTCGAAGGGTCTTCTAGAGAGTTTCAACAAGGATTTGACTATAGGAATAGTATATAATCTTTAAAGAGGTTAAAATTCACCCACATCTTCAAATAGGAGCATGACATAATCATTAAAGTGAAAGATCACAAGAAGATTGACATGAAGCTCTTAGGATGGAGGTCTAGGATGTGTGGTATGAGTGGGAAAACTCTTAGCCTCTATTTGCACCAAAACCCCTCAAAATGCCCAAGGT
>JAJHSJ010000014.1:19363261-19535680 GCA_021015155.1 Magnolia officinalis
ATCGGATCAACTGTCTGGATCACCAAACCACGGGCCCCACTTGCTTTGACTAGCACATCAGAACATAATTCATACTTTGATGCATCAACCCTATAGTTTCCCATTGTCAGAAGTTAGGAAACCTTATAAGAACAATCCAACTCGAAAAGAAAATCTGAATACTCACCTTCAAAGAAATTTAGCATGAAAGAAAATCAAATAGATTTAATAGATGTTTTAAAAACTCCATATAATATCAGGGGGCTCCTAAAATGATAGTCTCTATACACATCTAATGAAACATACTACCTATTATATGTTACACCATCAACTTTCCCAGAATTAGAGCTATGTCGGCGATAAATACATATCAGTATCATATAATTAAAGGTGTGTCTGGACAGAGCAGATTCCATGCATCATGTCATTCTGAATATGTTGCACAAATGTATCAGATTGAAACCATCTATTTGGTGGTTCCAATAGTGGTTGGGCCATAGTCCAAAAGTCATAGTGTTTAGACAGTTTTAGACCTGTACTTGGTGGCATATAAATGCACACTAAAAGACAAAAGACAGCAACAGCTCCTGTTAAGTGATAAAAGGAACATTTATTAGATGGTTAAGATAGTAAAATCGAAGAAAATTTTAGTTAAAGGTGAATCAATAGATGAGTCCACCAGATGAATGGTTCAGATCACCATACAAATATGCCACGTGTGCGGTAGATAATCAGGAGGCACAAAAATGCCCTGCCTCCAAAAGGCATGTCATGCGTTCCTGTGTTTGAATGCTCAATCGAGATAAATTGTAATAACTCATTCCGATAAAGAGGAAGCGACCAATGCGGGGTGGGCTAACCCTAGTCTATTCGCTAACAAGGGAAACCCAAAAATTAATATTACCATCATTTCAATTCCAACTTCAAACACATAGAATTGGAATTAGGGACTGGTTCACCGTTAAAGATTAAAATTGGTGGCACCTCCACTTTGGTCATTAGTTCCTACTTGAATTAAATTATTGCAATGTAATGCAATTGAGCATCCAAACACAAGCCAATTCATGAAGTAAAATATTGTTTGAACAAAAAAAAAAGATATTCCATAGAAAGATAAATACTGAGAGCATAGAAAATCAACAGAAACCGCCAAAATAAAAATTAAAATTAAAATTAAAAAACTTCAATAGTAAACATACTCAGTATTGTATACCTGCCTATCAATCTTCTTTCGCTCAATGGGAACCACCTCTGGAATTGGACCCACAGCCAAAGATGAATCTTCTGCCTTCCGTGACTCAAGTAATGACACTGCTTCTTTGATCAACGAGATCTGATCCTCTGATGGAGCTTCCAGCGTGGCCCACATCTCATCACCTTCCTGTTGTAGCCTAAACCCGATGCACTCCAGTAACTCTATGCCCCCTGTTGCCGCACCCAAGGCCTCTTTTATCTTCGGATTGCTCATCCGAATCCTCCGGAACTTGTCATTGCCTGGTTCCCTAATGATATTCCTCAAAAGTTTAAGAACGATATCTACTGACCCATCCGACGGCTCTCCCGACAAGAAAGCACCAACCCCAGCCACCAATTCATTCCTCGATTCCATATCAGGCTGCCTGTCGGGCAATTCCGTCAAAGCGGCAGCATTCTCAGCACGGTCACTCAAGCAGCTCTCTACATGTGCTGAGACTTCTTCTTCAGATGCGAACGAATCCCCACAGACAGGGCACCGGAAAATGGAAACAGAAGTCCCATTTGGCGCCCGTTTGCCAGAAGAAATAAACGGGTCAAAGGGATCGAAATTGCCAGGCTCACGACGATTGGGCTCAGGAGTGGGTCGTGGCGGGGGCGATCGTGGCTTGGGGTCCGATCGGGGAAGGGACGACGACGGCTGTTTCGGATCGGGTTTCGGTTGGATGGTTTGGGGAGTGGGACGGCCGTGGACGGGATGGGTAGGGCCCGCCGAGGAAGATCCTAAGACTCTTCCCTGGCCCTTGAATTTACCAGAAGACGACGAAGTGAATGGATTGTTGACTTTCTTCATGAACCCTTTGACTTTGCCTTTTACGTCGTCCATGAATAGAAAATCACAAATTTTCTAGGGTTTTTTTCTTTCTTTAATTGGAATTAGGGTTTTATTCGATAGAAGGAGATGAGAAGATATATTCAATAAACACACACACACACACACACACACACACACACAACAGGGAGAGAGATCCGAAAACAAGATTTGGAAGTCTGTTTGGATGTGTTAAGAAATTGAATGGAGATGAATTGCGATTTCTGAGATTTCTATTTGGCACCTTGACGAAGAAGAACGGAGGGAGCTTCCGAGAGAGGAAGAGAAAATAATCGATGATTTGGATGCGCTCCCTTGGACTTTTGCTATGGAAAACACAGCCACGCTCTAGGAAGATGCTGGGATGACTTTCAGTTTCACCGATGTGGGAGAGCGGCATATAACGTGCATAAAATCCGAGCCATCCATTACGTAGCCCTTGCCTTGATCCCAAAAATCACGATGATTCGGACGGGAAGCGGATTCCCTGCGAAAGCCTTTTGCAGGAACTTTCTGCGACGGTCGGGCCCACCGTGATGATGTGGGTGGATTTTACCCTTACCGCAAGGCCCATCTTGCTGATATGTTATCCACTCCGTCTGTTCGTTTTCCCAGGCCATTTTAGAACGAGAATCTAAAAAATAAGCATATTAGAATCTCAGGTGGAGCACACCACAAGAAACATGTTGATTGAACGGTCACCATTAAAATCTTTCCAAGGCCCACTGTAAGCAGATCCCTAATGTTTATTTTCCATCCAATCCGTTGATAAGGTCAACCAGAACTGGATGAAGGGAAAATATAGATATTAGCCTGATCAAAAACTTTTGTGGAATACAAATATCTTAATGGTCATTCACCACTTTTCCAGTTGCGTGGTCAACTATAGATTTGGATATGCTTAAGTTTTGGGGTAACGTAATTAAATTAGCTGAAGAAAAACGGATGGATGGCGTGGGTATGAAACACATTCATCAAGGTAGGCCCACATTGCCCCAGAAATGGGAGCGGATTAGGTGAGACCCCGGATACACCGGATACAATGAAGTGGCCGGAACCACTGACTGTGGGCTTACAGTGATGTATATACCTTAAATCTACACCGTCCAACCATTTTGACAGCTCATTTTAGGGCATGATACCAAAAATGAAGCTGACTCAAATCTTAGGTGGACCACACTATAATCATGATCCGAAATTTTTATTTGACATCCAACCTGTTGATAAGGTCACAGACACCTAAACGGAGAGATCACATAAATATCATCATGACTGCTTGTGTGGCCCACAAGAATTTTTAATGATCTTTCACCACTGTTTCATGTACTATGGTCCATTCAGGATTTGGAACTGCTTTTTTTTTTTTTTTCGTTTACGTCCTAAAATGAGCTTTTAATACATATGGACGGTGTGGATGTAGCCACATACATTACAGTAGAACCCACAGTCAGGGTCCCACCCACTTCATTGTATCTGGGGTATCATCTAATTTAGCTCCAGTTGGCCGCGCAACAAGAAAACGGGCGCGACTTCGGTGGATCCCAGATCTACCGAGGTCGGTGGGATCTTTGACCGTGGGCCCACCGTGATGAACGTGCCTTATATCCACGCCGTCCATCCATTTTAAAAACTAATGTTAAGGCATGATTCAAAAATGAATTTGATCCAAATCTCAGTTGGACCATAATACCGGAAACAGTGGTAATTAATTATTAAAAACTTTTTATAAAGCCATGAAAGTTTGGGATCAAGCTGATATCTGTGTGGTCACTTAATTCATGTATTTGTGATCTTATCAACGGATTGGATAACAAATAAACATTTCCAGTGGGCCTTGGTATTCAATCACAACTGTTTCCTCTGGGCATGATCTACTTAATATTTTGAATCTGATTTATTTTTTGAGATAATGCTTTAAAATGAGCTTTCAAAATGGATGGAAGGTGTGTTTTACTTATGATTTTAGATATATTTTATTTTTTTGAGATAATGTCTTAAAATGAGCTTTCAAAATTGATGGAAGGTGTGGATGTAAGTCACATATATCACGGTAGCCATGCAGCTAGGGATTCCTAACCATGTAGGGGTTATATTTAGGGGTGTACATGGAGTCGAACAAAATCGAGCTGGCCTCAACTGACCACAGCTCGAATTCGGCTCGGTCCTCCAGCCTATCTGGCCAGCTTGGCTCGGTTCGGTCAACAGCTCGAGCAGTTCGAGCCAAGATCGAGCCGAGTTCACCATTGCAGTATTTTCACAAACACCTGGATTGCACCTTCAAAATTTCACTGTATTTGAGACAAGAGCCATGGTTTTACAGTTATTTTATCAAACACCTTGTAAGCAACATAAAAATCAAGTTAAAAAAAAAGTGTTGATTTCGTATACATACTTTCCTTGCCACCAGCCACACTTCTTTGAGTCATTTCATCAAACACTTGGTGAGCAACATCAATATCAAAGTAACCAAGTCATCGAACTAGTTCGATCCGAGTTTGATTCGAGCTAGGTTCGATCCGAGTCAAGTCGAGTTGGGGCTAGCTCAAACTCAGCTAGAACTCATTTTCGAGCTCAAAAAATTAGAGCGACTCGGCTCAAACTTAGCTTTGAACCGAGTTGAATCGAGCTTTTTCGAGTCGGGTCGAGTGAGCTAACCGAGCTAGCTCTGTTTGTGTACACCTCTAGTTATGTTAATGTATTTCTTTTGTATATTTATGCCATCCATCTGTATTTCATTTCATTTTAGGAAGTAATCCCCAACCTTAAGAAGGTCCAAATTTCATATGAACTACATGGTTGGAAACAATGAGAAAAGGGGTCACCAAAGTTTTGGATGAAGCTGATCTTTGTATTTTCCCTTCACACAGGGTTGGATGATAAATAAACATTAGGAAAACCTTAGGACGTGACTTTGAAATTTTTAATGGTGAGGAACTCAAGTATTACTGTTTCCTCTAATGTGGTTCACCTGAGATTTGAATTTGCTTAATTTTTGCGATCGCATCTTAAAATGAGTTGGATAAATAGATTTACAGCGTAGATATATAACACATTGTCAAGGTTGCCCCACGGTGAGAGTAACACCCACTGGGACGCGGATTGTGTCCAGGCAGGGCTCTATGAGGTCCACCGTGATGTAAGTGTTTAATCCACTCCGTTCATTGTTTTTCTAGTATCATTTTAAGGTATAAATCAAAAAATGAGGCATGTCCAAAGCTCCAGTGGACCACACAAAAGGAAGCTGCAATGATAATGACACCCACCGTTGAAACCTTTATAAGGGCCATCGTGATGTTTTTTTTACCATCCAACTTATTCATACGGTCATCTATACGAGGATGAAGCGAAAAAACAAATATCAGCTTGATCCGAAACTTCTTCAGCTCCCGAAAAGCTTTTAATGGTGGACGTTCAATCCCCACTTTATAATCCACTTAAGCCTTTGACCTGCCTCATTGTTACGATCATAACTTAAAATGATCACTTAAAATGATCTGACAAAATATCAATGGAGTGGATAAAACACTTACATCACGGCGGGCCCCACAGAGCCCTGCCCGGGCGGGAGTAGGACGCAATCCTCGTCCCACCCACTGGGCCTTACCCGGGTAAGGCCTAATCCGCTCCCGACGATCCACCCTAAATTGCTGCCCAAGAAAATGCGGGTAGGTAAATCTCTACCGTTGAAATCTCCCTAGGGTTCATCGGGGTGTTTATATGCCATCCATGCCGTTCATGAGTTCATCCCTACTTGCATGAACTGAAAAAAAAAATAATAATAAATAAATAAATAAATAATTAGCCTGATCCAAAACTTGTGTGGCCCACAGTTGTTTTCAACAGTGGACGTTCAATCCTTTGTCATCCGGCGCACTTAAGTTTTGGATTTCCTTCATTTTTGGCGCATGTCCTAAACATGATTTTAAAAACGGAGAAACGGAAGGATTTCTCACAAACATTACGGTGGCCCCACTTAGCTTCCTTTGCGTAAGCTCCTTGGAGAGGCTTTTCGCAACTCGCACGCGGATTGGTACAACCCTGCAGCGTACCTTGATGCATGTGTCTTATCCACGCCGGCCATCCAATTTTTTCAGTTAATTTTAGACTATGAGCCAAAAAATTGAAGCATATCCAAAGCTAAGTGAACAAAACCACAGGAACGGTGATAATTTAATGCCTACATTTGAAAACTTTACAAGAACCATATATAGAAGTTTTGGATAAGCCGATGTCTATGTTTTTCCTTCAACAATGTCTGTGCGACCTTATGAGTAGATTGAAAGAAATATAAACATCACTTTGGAACCTAGGCATTTATCCTCTCTCCCATGTGGTGTTGTCCATTTAACCTCTGGGTATACTTCAAATTCTGGCTCATGCCCTAAAATGAGTCAATAAAATGGATGGACGGCATGGATAAGATAAATACATCACGGTGGACCTCACAAAGTTTACTCAATACATTATAGCAGACCGAGTTATACGTCATCCACATCTGCCCATCCCTGGGAGCGGATTAGATGTGGCCCAGACCATGTGGCCCACCTCGATGCATGTATTATATATTTGCGTCCTCTATCCATTATGCTAGCTCATTTAAGGGTAGGGTCCTAAAAATGATTCAGAGACAAATCTCTAGTGGACCACATCATAGGAAACAATGGTGATTGACCATTAAAAACTCATCAGAGGCCATAAAAGTTTTGAATCATGCTGATATTTGTATTCCCGAATCTATCATTTTGGCACCCTAACGTGGTTCAATAGAAAACCATCACGTGGTGACAGTACATGTTTGGCACATATGGAGTCATACTCGCACTTGAATAGATCTTTGGTTAATCTTCCTTAGGCGTTACGTATTCCATTATTAATGTCAGGCCCTTACACATGTCTTTAGGAGGATGAATCATCACATGTCACGTGATCGCAATCAACGTGCTCATTTATAGAGCTATACACGAGTCGAGCTAGCTCAATAAACTCGCTCGAATCAACTCGTTTAAGCTCGTTCCAACTCGACTCGTAAAAAGGTTCAGATCAAACCGAGCACAAATAACTATAGCTCGAATAAAATCGAGTCGAGTTCGAGCTTGGTCAGGCTCGAATCGACTCGACTCGAAACAAAGCTCGAACCCGACTCACTCGATATATATATATATATAAAGTTTTTTTTTTTAAAAAAGAGTTTAAACTTTAAACTTTAAACCCTATCTAAACCTCTTCACTTTCCCCATCTTGTCTTTTCCTTTCGCTACCCTACTCGAGCTGAGTGACTGTGCAAGCGGTCCGACTCCCGAGCAAAAATCCGGCAGACCCCACCTCTCTTTCTCTCTCAGTCTCTCTACTATCTACTCTCCTTCAAGCCAGGTAAGGTAAATATTTATATTTTTTTTAATGCAATCGAGTTGGGTCAGGATTACGTCGGGTTGGGTCAGGGTTTAGGTCGGGTTACGTTGAGTTGGGTCAGGGTATGGGTTGGGTTGCATCGAGTTAGGTCAAGGTTGGGTCAGCGTCGAGTTGGGTCAGCATCGGGTTGGATGAGGGTTTATGTCGGGTTGCGTCAGGTTGGGTCAGGGTCGGGTTGGGTTATGTCGAGTTGGGTCAAGGTTGGGTTGGGTCAGTGTCAGGTTGGGTTACGTTGGATTTGTGTTTCACCTTAGTACGTATGACACTTGGATATATGATTTTTGATTACTTGAGCAGTTGAATTTGAGATTATTTGAGAAATTCTAAACTTGTGTATACTTGTATTTGATTACTTGAATTTGATTTATGCTTAATTCAAGTATGCAACTACAAATCATATATTTAATATATGATTTGTAGTTGTATACTTTTTTTTTAACACATGCACACACACCACCACACACACACGCCTTAGTGGGATTTCACCACCTATGGGTGTTCGAACCCTTGACCAGGTGTTGAAACTCCTAAGAGTCTACCACTGGAGCAAGAGCGACTTCACTTGACACTTGACAGATGAATTTAATAATCTACCTACCCGTTTAAGAATTTATATAAAATAAATTATATTCAAATCAATTATTGGTTTTATATATGTGTGTGTGTGTATGTGTGTGTGTGAATTCTTAAATTCTCCAAGTTGGACAGTTTGGTAATATATCATGTACCTTAATATTGCTTACACAATTTACATAGAGTTCGAGATTCGGTGCATCAACCCAATTTATTCTCTGAATATATGGTTCTCAACTAGTTGACTGCCTCCCATATGTGAATAACAGATAATGGCGATGACACTTAAATAATAGAGAATTTTTACATATATTTGGAGAATTATGGGGAGATGTTGCCGAGTTTTCACTCGCATGTAAATTGTGAGTATAGTACATGATATATTACTAAATGGGATAAAAAGTGAAATTAAAAGTTAGGAAACATTAGAAAATGCCTACTTACAAATCACATATTACAATCACGCCTTCGAATTTCACATATCTTACACGTGTTTTCTTATTTTTATATTTAAAGATTGCTGGTGAGGATGTCCCTACTACCCCTGGTGTTAGTGCATCTGCCACATTCCCTCTAGTTATCGATGTAGAACGAGATGAGAAAAACTTAAATTCAGAAACGTCGAATAAAGGGAAAAACAAATATCAATAGTTTGGGACGATTTTGAAGAGGTTGAGGTGAAAAAAGGTTCTAACCGTGTTATGAAGGTTAGATGTAAGCATTGCAAGTCAACATTTGCAAAGCATTCTGGGGGATCAACTTCACATTATCGCAAATATACTATTAATTATGCTAAGAGTCCAAAAATCTCACGTTCAAGCCAACAATTGCTCTCATTTGCCTCATCTGGAGAAAGAGACTTCGAAATGCAAGTTGTTCTCATCACTCATAATTTTATAAAAGAAACTAAAAAAGTAGTTTGTAAGAATAGTTATTGTTGAGGAGAAACCATTTAGAGTTATAGAGAGTGGAGTCTTTAACGAATACAATAGATACTTGAATCCAAGATTTAATAAGTGTTTGCGGGTCATGGTGAAAAGAGAATGCATGAAGATGTATATGAATGAGAAGACAAAGATGAAAACCATTATGTCATCAGTCTCACGTATAAGTCTTACTTCAGACTTGTGAATGGCATCAAACCAAAGGAAGGGGTACATGTCGCTAACTGCATACTATGTGGATGCAAATTGGAATCTACGTAAGACAATTTTAAACTTTCGTCACCTTCCTCTTATTTATACTAGTTTGGTTATTTCAGACTGCGTATACAATTGTTTACAGGAGTGGGGTATCGAAAGTAGGATATCTTCAATCACGTTAGATAATGCATCTACAAATAATGCTGTGATTTCTTTTTTTGCGGAGCCAATTCAAGATAGTAGGAAATTTTTATTTTGGAGGGAAAATTTTTCAAGTGAGATGTTATGCTCACATTCTGAATCTAATTTTGCAAGAGGGGCTAAAAATAATTGATGACACAATTGAGAACATAAGAGAGATTGTGAAGTATATACGGGGGGTCACCATCAAGACTTAGTATCTGGAATGACATATTCTAACGTTTAAATGTTGGAACTCAAAAAACATTGAAGTTATGTGTTCACCCGTTGGAATTCAATATATGAAATGTTGGATGCGACAGTTGAGTTGAAAATTATATTCCCAGAATTTGCAGTTCGTGATAAAGCATATGCTTAGTTACCTAGTGAAGATGATTGGAGAAGAGCTGATGATGTTCGTAATTTTCTTGGAGTTTACTATGATTGCATGAAGTTATTTTTCAGAAATAAATATCCAACGGTAAATCTGTTTCTTCAAAAGCTTTAGAAGATTAAGGATGCTCTTCAGAGAAGTGTCACAATAGGTCCAGATTATATTTAGAATATGGCGCTAAACATGTAAGTAAAATTTGAAAAGTACTGGAGCAAATGTGTTGAGGGTCAAATACTGCATATTATCCCCCATTTATATCTTGGTTTTATGAACATGATAATGCTTAATGTTCTATTTTACTCATGTTTATCTTGCAAGGTGAATTTAAGAGCTTGGATTGAAAAGGGTGCTAAAAGCATGGATTTAATGCTCAATAATCACCAAGGCAATGGATGGATCTTAGGAGACCAAGATTGAAGAATTCACATGCCAAAGATCCAAGAAAACCAAATGAGAAATGAAGAGAATCAAAGATTTGAAGTTAAGAAAAAGAATCATAAAATCGTCCTGAAAAAGCGTATTATGAAACTTTTGGTCATTTTGTGAAATTGCGGAGAGTGAAGTCTATTTTAGCAAACTGCGTAAATTTGAGGCGGTTTCTAGAGTTTTCCAACTAGGTACGAAAGTTGAAGTTCCACAACTATAAATAGGACTCCCTAGGATGTTCCTAGGCATCTTCTAGGGTTTAAAGAGTGGAGCAAAAGGGTGGAGAAGCCGTCGCCAAGAGTTTTTCTTCTTCTTCCTTAATTGTTTTCATGCTTTTCTTAAGAGACTTTGGTCCAATCATGTCTATGGTTGGCTAAACCTCTTAACTAGGGCTAAGAAGTGAAAATTGTAGCATGATGGGATGTTTCTATTGCTTTGATTCATGTTTATTTGAACTCCATGGATTCTAATTTGATATTTGAGGAATACTTTCAGTTTTTAATGGTTTATTGTGACTCAAATTACAGTAGATCAGCAATAGCTTTAAGTATCTTCTTTTCCTGATTTGAGATTATGGGATTGGTAAATCTTGTTGTTTGTCATTGTCTCTCGGGCATGGTTTGGTGATGGAATCTCTACCAATTATCATAGTTCTCTCATTAAGAATTAGGTCAATGGAAGTTCAGATTTGGTTTTATTGATATATTTTCCAATTAGATAAGATAGGACTCCAATTCTAATTGTGTTACTTGAATCAAGCAAGAGAGCTCCCTGATCATTACAAGTGGATCCTTTGCACCCTAGTTCCCACCTTTAAATTCTTACTTTTAATTACTTAATTCACGATTACCCTCTCAATCACTTCAAAATTAATTTTACATCTTCTTATAGTTCTAGTTCTAGTTAATTTTAGAAATGCACAAGATCAGTCCCTGTAGATTCGACATCGATCTTACCATCGTGACCTATGTCATACCCCAAACTCGGAAACTAGGCTCACAAAATTCCCGATTGCCGAATCCGGCGCCAACAGCCTCCGTAGAACCTCATTCTCGGCTCCCGGCGCCCATTCGCCAGGTTCCGATCCTGGGATGCTACAAGGAGGATTTTCAACATCAGTTTGATTCGTAATAAGCATAACCAAAGGCATAACCCACAAACAACAACCAAAAACTCCATCACATTTTCACTATGATCAAAAACTTTACAAGTACAATGATCATAAAGGAAAATACAATGATGATAGACAAAAAGCTCTAAAATGATCAGCTCTGCACTCCGCCTCAGCGCTGCTGCGATCCAACGTCACCTGTATGCAACGGTCATGCATAAGCTTATAGAAAGCTTAGAGGGTGGTGAAAGTGTGTGCGCAAGGTAGTAATGCAGATATGCAATATCAGAGTAATGCGGAACATGCTGGTGAATCCATGAATATCGTTAGCCATACCAAGGCTATGCGATGCAAGGCATGAATGATGTCGGCCATACCAAGGCCATGCAATGCGAGATGCAACTCAAGCATACAAATCCTCATCTACATCCACATATCAATACAGCTCAAATCTGGGATATCACCGGGGTCTAGTACACTCTAAACCAGATTGCCGCCCCAGCGCGCGCAATAAGGTAAGTGGAAGAGACCTCACTACCCACCTGCCAATATCGGGCTCGGCTCGTCGATAGCAGACCCATTCCTCGAGCTGGTCAAACTCAACCTAGCTTTGCCCCCTCCTCTCGGGCGGGTAAGGCCGCACCCCCTTCCAACCGACCACGACACAGTGAAAAGCGCAGCCGTCTGGTAATCGGCACTCGGCGCTCCTGCACGCACTCGGTCTAGACGTTGGAGCAACCTCTTGGTACCATAAGGGTTTAGGGACTTTCACCCAGGGATATCTATAGCACCCCATGTAGAACAAAATTTCTGGTATTCAATCCTGCCAACCACGATATGCCTGTGGAGGCTACGGCCCTGATGTCGCTAGGGCGTACAGTAACCATATCACACCATGCGAATGCATGAATCACACTATCCAGTCATGTAGCAATCCTGCGCGTATCGTACGCTCATGTAGAGCAACACCGTCTATCTGGGAGCCCCTCAACAATCTGTCCGAAGGCATATGCTATGATCAGTCACTTCTCATCTCAAGCATACATATGATGCGTATGATCATGAATCATGAAACTATACTAAACATGTTATATGAGATAGATGTTATTCATAACGAAGATGGGCCTAGACGACCTACAAGTATGGGCCTAACAATGGGCCCTAGGGAGAATCATAATGCGGACATTTAACCAACATTATTCTACAATGTGGACGTCAAACCAACATTGCTCCCAAGGCACGGCTGTCATAAACATCATTACTCAAACCATGGTAGGGTTACACATTGTAATGGGCTTGTGTACATCCTATTGGGCCTCGACCTATAGGCCTTAGTTACATCAAATGGGCCTCCTAACATGGGCTTCATATATATCAAGGTGGGCCTCCACGAATGGGCCATAACTACATCAAGATGGGCCTAAACATATGGGCCGATCAAATAGGCCGAGTCAATTGGGCCAAGTCAAATGGACCGAGTCAAATGGGCCTCAGGTATGTCAAATCGGGCCCACCCTCATATATTTTTGAGATCCGACCCATTCACAAGTTAACATAGAGATAAATGAAATGAAAACAAATATCAACTCAATTGGGAACTAATGCTGCCCGTAGAAGTTGAGCGGTGGATGCCACAGTCCACTATTTAAATGGTGGGGCCCATTTGAACTTTAGATCTGATTCCCTCATTTTCCCATGTCTTAAAATAATCTCATAAATGATTGGACGGCATGGATACAACACTTGCATCATGGTGGGCCCCGCCGTTCAAATAATGGACAATGTCGATAGAGCACATACATCATTGGGGCCATGCCAGGGGAACAAAACACATACATCTAGGGTGGGTCCCACCGTCAGATCACACATGAGTCATGGTGGGACCCACATGTCTCTGACCGTTAAGAGAGTGAGAGAGAGATATAGAGAGAGAGAGAGAGGTAGAGATGTAGAGAGAGAGAGATAGAGAGAGAGAGAGAGTGAGAGAGCAGCACGTGCTGCCTTTATGAGCAGCAAAGCTGTTTTTTTTTTTGTCTTTCTCCTCTCTGACACAAACAAAGGTGGGTCCCACGTAGGGCCCACCACAGCACCTTATTTATTAATATAATACATAATATATATGATATAATATAATATACATTATATCTAACTACCGTCCAGGCCTTGGACGGCCTGGACACAGACATACATCATGGTGTTGCCCCCACATGTGGGGTGGGTCCCACCGTCCAAAGATGGTGGACGGCTTGGATTACACACATGCCACATGGTGTGGCCCACTGAGTGGATGGACGGTGTTGAAAAGGCCTAGCTATATGTCCTAGAGGGGGGGTGAATAGGACTATGCCAAATAAATGTTATAACAGCGGAATTAAAAAATAATATGATAGCCAAAATAAATCACAATGCAGGAAAGTAAAACAACCTCAAAAATCTGATCTTGGGGGATTGATACAAATGTTATTCTAAGGACAACCTTTCACCAAAAACCAGAGTTTATGGTAGGACAACCTTATTTCTAGAAAGATCTTTGTATCAAATCTCAAACCAAAGAGGAATACAGAATTAAGCACAAATTGAAATAAAGTGTAATCACAAATGTATTGTTCTAGGGACAGCAATACACCATAAAAATGGCAGGGCAACCTTGCTGGAACAACTTTAAAGGAAATTTAAATTCAAGTAGATAAAGGAATAGCAGAAAGTAAATTCTAAATTATTACAAAATTCTCACAATGCTTGAATTAAACGATTACAACATTTACCACCACACATACATCCCATAAATGAATATTAAAGATTAGAAATGTAAATCATTCAACCACAACACAAGGGATTATAGTGGTTCGCCTGTGTGTTCACCAACTGTTAAACAACAACCACACAGAATGCTACTCCACTCCTAATATTCTCACACAGGGGATATTAGCATTCACTCACAAAATAGGTTTTCACAGGTTCACCCAAAACCTTTACAATTGTGTCTTTGTCTGTGGGCTTACACAATAAAAAAAACCCCACTTCTGAGTTTTCCTTGCTCTCCTTAGATAACCAATACAACAAGATTTTTCTGGCAAATCTTGAAAGAAACCAAAACAGAAAGAATTTTACAATTAAACGTAAAATACCTGATTAACTCCTTCATTGTAGCAGCCCGGTAGAACCAAATCAGAGTAAATGATTGAATGTTCAAGTTCAATGTCCAGTACTCAATTACAATGGTTCTAGTTCTAATAGATTTTAAATTAGACCAAATAGGGCTTGTCTTAATTGATTTTGATTCCAAAGAAAGGGAATAACAATTCCTCTTATCAAATTAGATTGGAATAGCAGAAACAAATCAATTAAATAAAGCTAAAGAAAGAGAGTATAAAATAAGCACACTTAGCTTAGATGGAGCACAAAATTACTTCTCAGAAGTTTGACAAAGATTGGCTTGAATGGATTAATTGATTGCCTTTGTTCTTCTGAGTTTCGTGCTCTATTTATAGGTGAGCAGATCGCATCTTCGACTGGTCTAAGGAGCTCTTCGACTAGTCGAAGAAATAACAGATTTGAAAAAAATCGGGCGCGATAAGCTTTGACCGTTCTATGACTGGTCGAAGGCCTCCTTCGACTGGTCGTAGGTTACCTTCGACTGGTCGAAGGTCTCCTTCGACTGGTCGAAGACCTTGTAAATTATCGCTGGACTTTTAATCGAAGATTTACGACTGGTCGTAGAAGCAGTCAACACTGTTCCTTCGACTAGTCGAAGGCCTCCTTCGACTGGTCGAAGCCAAACAGAATTTATCCTAATTTTGTAACAAACTTACGACTGATCGTGAAATTTCTTGGACTGGTCGAAGCAAAGCTAGGACTAGTCGAAGAAAGCCTAGGACAAGTCCCTGAACTGCCCAAACACAAGTGTCATATACATATGACTTATATATCCAAAAATGGCCTACTTCTAAGGTCAACCTATGGTCATTCAAACCCCAATCAAGAAGTAAGGACATTGAAAACATTAGGAACAAGTGACCTAGAAGTTTAAGTCTTGAAGTCTTGATGTAGCTCAACCTCGAAAGTGACTTGAGTTCTATACGAACTACTTTGTACTCTTCTTGAAGTCTTGTATTCTTGAGTCTTGTCTTGAGAGCAATACTTGAAGTCAAGGTTGATCTTTGTACTTGTAATCTTTGCTTGTTGTGAGCTTTGCTTGTTTATGAATGTTGATCTTTAGAAAGAGCTTCACTAATGCAAGTTATATAACAGTGTTTTTGTCACCACTAATTTGACAACATACAGGGATATAAACTATAGCACTTACAATCTCCCCCTTTATCAAATTAGTGACAAAACACATAACAAGATATAACCAAGATAAAAGTAGAATCACCGGATTGAGTTAGAGAGAAAACATAAACCAGTTGACATCAACTCTGGCTTACCTGCAAATTAAATCCATATCTAACATTAAACCATTCTTAAACCATTCCAAACATACTCCCCTAAGTAACATAACCATTCTCTCCCTTTTTGTCACCATATGACAAATAAAATAACAATATAAAGGGATATATGAGAGGAAATAAGATGAGATATGAGATAATAGCACAAAAAATATATATATCCAGCAGAAAAGAAAAATAGTATCCAATTCCAAATTGGATGACTCAAAGCTAAGATTTAAAGTTATTACAAACCAGAAAATCCCATATAGACTAGTCAGAATTAGAACTAGAAGACGGAGCAGGAATAGAGGGATCAAGTTGGTGCATGCCTTTGTTTAATCGCCGAAGATATTTCCGCATGTACTTGAATTGAGAATCATGAGCAACAGACATGTTTTCTATCTTTTCATTCAAATTTTCAACTTTACCCTCCAATGCACTCAGACGTGCATCAAAATCAGATGGTACAAAATCTGGATCATTTGTTGAATCAGAATCCAGTTCCTCAAAGATATCATCCATATTAATGTCATCCCCCGCTTCTTCATGACCAGCACCACCACCATTACCACCTTGTTCAGGAAGTAATTCCAGCTTCATCTTATTGAGATTAGAGTTGTTGAAAATCAGATGATGGATAGGTGCCTCATTAACTGGCATATCGACCAACATATGTGTAGCTAATACAGTCATTAAATAACCAAAAGGGATGTCACTATGACCAGGATGGAGTCTAAACTGAAGAAGGAAATGACAGATTAAGATGGCAGACAAATCTGAGTACCACTGGAAATAGCATGAATAATACGTACCATAAATGAGGTTAAGTCAGTTTTATTACCTGACCGAGGATACAGATTAGACACAAAGATTCTGTGGAGTACTCTGTATTTGGGTAACAAATACCTTGCGGGAAGCGCATCCCCTTTTTTTAGTCCAGTGAACATTCATGTTGCACAAGTCTCTAGTGAGCATACGCTTTTCAGATACAGAGGGTTTATCAGTCAAATTATGAATAGGAATACCCTCATCATTCACAGGAATATCCATAAGGGCTGAAATTAAATGACGATCAATTTCAAATGGCCCTTCACTAGTAGATATTTTAAAAGTTAAATTATCCAGTGAGAAGTCACTAATACATGTAAACATGGATTGAGCAATGGACCGGTATGCAGGCCCACCCCAATGCAATAAGTTAACCCAACCTACAGCTTCAAGCAAAGGAAGGATATCAAAAGGTGCAATATGGTTAATATCAACAGGATGTTCAACAATAACATTACGAGCTCTAAGGTCTATAACATAAGAAGAATCATTAGTAGGCTCAAGAAGATGACGTTTGGTCAATCTGGAGGAAGAAGAAGGACCACGGGAAGTAGATTTTCTACCTCTAGAAGCCATATGCAGCAATAATAATAAGGAAATAAGAAAATGCAAAGGATTGAGAAATGGGTTTACTCAAAACAGATTTTTCAAAATCAAATCCCCAAATCTCAATGAAATCCTAAATAGAAAGCTTCAAGTTAGAAAAGAGAGCAATCTAGACACTGATTTGCAAGAAAAACGTAAATGGAACACTAACCTTGAAGAACAAGAATGGTGGGTTCGACAAGTCGAAGCTCGGCTCCTTAGAAAAAAAGAAATGAGGAAGAAAGCAAAAATCTCCAAATTTAAGTGATTTCCGAGATCTACGACTGGTCGTAGGTATCTACGACCGGTCGTAGGTCGACTGGTCGAGTATACTCACGACAGGTCGAAGGAAGTCCAGAAAAACATATTTCTTGCAATTTTTAAAGAAAATGGAATTAAACCTAGCAAATATATACACTATGATACATGTAGGCATAAATAATCATTTTGAAATATACATGCCAAGATTAAATTTCATCTTATTAAACCTAATTTTATCAAGAGGTTTTGTGAAAATATCAGCTCCCTGATCTTCAGTAGGAATATATTCCAGAGATATAACTTTTTCTTCTACCAATTCCCTAATATAATGAAATCTAATGTCAATGTGCTTAGTACGAGAATGCTGAATAGGATTTTTTGAAATATTTATTGCACTGGAATTATCACAATGCAATAACATAGAATCCTGTTTAATTCCATAATCACTTAGCATTCGTTGCATCCAAACAAGCTGTGTACATGCATTACCAGCTGCGATATACTCAGCTTCAGCTGTTGAAAGTGATATAGAATTTTGTTTCTTACTAAACCAAGAAACTAAACAATTTCCAATGTAAAAGCAACCACCACTGGTTGATTTTCTATCATCTAGATTACCAGCCCAATCAGCATCTGAGTACCCAACAAGTTGGACACTAGTCTCATGAGGATACCAGAGACCAAGATTTATAGTACTTGCAACATATCTAATAATCCGCTTAACAGCAATCAAGTGAGATTCTTTTGGATCAGATTGAAATCTTGCGCAAATACCAACACTTAAAGAAATATCAGGTCTACTAGCAGTTAAATATAACAAACTACCAATCATACTCCGATAAAGTTTTGAATCAATATTTTTTCCATTATAGTCATTTGAGAGTTTCAGGGTAGTACTCATAGGAGTATCGAAATTCTTGCCATTCTCAAATCCAAATCTCTTGATTAGATTCAAGGCATACTTAGATTGAGAGATGAATATTCCTTCAGGTTGCTGCTTAACTTGCAAACCAAGAAAATAAGTTAATTCCCCAACCATGCTCATTTCAAACTGTGATTTCATCAAGTCTACAAACTCAGTAGTCAAGTTAGTACAAGTTGATCCATAGATGATATCATCAACATAAATTTGTACTATTAAGATATGATCATTATGTTTTTTAACAAATAGAGTTTTATCAACAGATCCCATTTGAAAATTGTGACTTAAAAGAAATTTTGTTAGTTTCTCATACCATGCCCTAAGTGCTTGTTTTAATCCATAAAGTGCCTTTTTAAGCCGATATACATGATCAGTATTTTTGGGATCTTCAAAACCCATTGGTTGTTCAACATATACTTCTTAATGTAAAATGCCATTTAGAAAAGCACTTTTCACATCCATTTGATATATTTTTATCTTTCTAAAACATGCAATGGATATAAATAGCCTGATAGATTCAAGACGTGCTACTGGTGCAAAAGTTTCATCAAAATCAATTCCTTCTATTTGAGTATAACCTTGTACCACTAGTCTAGCCTTGTTTTTAATTATATTTCCACTTTCGTCCGACTTATTTTTGAAAATCCATTTTGTTCCAATGATGTGTTTGTCTTTAGGTCTTAGTATGAGATACCAAACATCATTTCTTACAAATTGATTAAGTTCTTCTTGCATTGCAACAATCCAGTTCTCATCAGCAAGAGCTTCTTTTACATTGGATGGTTCTATTTGGGATGTAAAACATACATAATTACATAAATCCTCAAGTTGTCTATGGGTGCGAACACCAGTGAGAGGGTTTCCAAGAATTTGAGTGGTTGGATGATCTTTAACAGTCCTCAATTCAGATTCAGTCTGATTTGATGAAGTATCGGGTTTATCAATGATTAGAACTTCATCATTATCTGAATTCGAGATTGGCTTATTTAAGTGATCATCAATGACAACATTGATGGATTCTTGAATCACACCAGTCCTTTTGTTCAGAACCCTATAAGCACGACTGTTTAAGGAATATCCTGAAAAATCCCTTCATCACTCTTTGTATCGAATTTTCTCAAATTTTCACGATCACGTAAAATATAGCATTTGCTGCCAAAAACTCGAAAGTATTTGACAGTAGGCTTTTTGTTGAACCATAATTCGTAAGCCGTTTTATTATTCTTTGCTAGTATAAACTCGGTTAATAATATAGCAAGCTGTATTTACAGCTTCAGCCCAAAGTTTTTTAGAGAGCTTCATGCTATTCAACATGACATTAGCCATTTCTTGAAGCACCCTATTCTTTCTTTCCACAATTCCATTTTGTTGTGGAGTTTTGGGAGCTGAGAATTCATGTAATATTCCTTGGTCGGTACAAAACTTCTCAAAATTGCTATTCTCAAATTCAGATCCATGATCACTACGAATCTTACTGATTTGAGAAGATTTTTCAGTTTGAATCCTTTTGAGAACTTTTCTTACTTCTTCAAGGGTTTCAGATTTATCCCTTAAGAAGACTACCCAAGTGTATCTGGTAAAGTCATCAACTATTACCATAATATACTTTTTACCACCACGACTTTCCGTTCTAGTAGGTCCAATTAGATCCATGTGAAGAAGTTCGAGTGGTTTTGATGTGGTATTTGAATTCACCTTTTTGTGTGAGTTCCTTGTTTGTTTGCCTATCTGGCATTCACCACATATTTTATCTAATTTCTGAAGTTTGGGTAAACCTCTTATAAGTTCTTGATTGCTCAATCTATATAAATTTCGATAATGAACATGTCCAAGACGCTTGTGCCATAAATCAGTCTCGTCTGTATGAACCATGTAACATGTTTGATTAGATGAGCTGGATTCGCTAATAATATAGCAATTTTCAGACGTTCTACGTCCAGTTAATATTACAGAACCCTTATTATTTAGTATCTCACAGCCTTTGATTAGAGAACCGAACACTATGGTTATTATCACATATCTGAGATATGCTAAGTAAGTTATGTTTTAGGCCTTCAACATATAAAACATTTTTAAATACAGGAAGATTAAAAAGTTGAACCGTACCTTGGCCTATAATCTTGCAGTTGCTACCATCACCAAATGTGACTGAACCATCAGTCATATCTTTTAGATCCGTGAATAAAGCTTTGTCACTTATCATATGCCTAGAGCATCCACTGTCTAGGTACCACTTTGAATGACTTGTTGCTTTGAAAGCAATGTGAGCAACCAAGCAGGTAACTTTTGGAACCCATTTCATAACTGTTTTGGGCTTAGGAACATAGTTGGTCTTCTTTTGTTTATAGTTATAAGAATAACCTATAGAGTTAGATTTTAGGAGCTCCTTGAGTAAATCTACTATCTTTTCAACTAGTGGATTTCGTTTCTGATTAAAGTTGACATGACTGCTTCCGGATTTTTGAAGAGTTTTTGGATTTTTAGAAAAACCTTGATAAGTATTTTTCCCTTTTGAGTTTGAGGACTCTCCTTTCACAAACATAGGAGGAGTATACTTTTGTTTAGGAGATAAATTTTTATCATAGCCCAGCCCGGATAGATCGCCACATTTTCTTGATCCGGATAAGAGTTTTTCTAACTTTGGATCACCTTGGGCATATTTCCATGTGTCCTTTTGACTCAGAAGAGAAGATACTTCCTTTTTGAGATTTTCAATCTCAGATTTCAAATCAACAATTAAAGAATTTTTGAATTCCAAATCGCATTTTGTTTTTTCAAAACAATCTGAAATTTGTGATTTTTCTAAGACAAGTGATTCAAAACATTCTTTGAGTTTAGAAAACTTTTCTTTTTGAAGTTTAAGTTTGACAGCAATTTACAACTTTCTTTGTATAGGGCATTGTAAGCATCTTGAAGATCATCTTCATTTTCATATTCACTACTCAGATTTTCTTCACTTGTTGAGTCATTATCTGAAAATGTAAATTTGGCTAGAGTCATAAGTGCTTTAACTTCATTCCCTAACTCAGTTTCAGAATCTTCTGATTCAGAAGAAGTTTCAGAATCAGATGATTCATCCCACGTAGCCAACATACTCTTCTTCTTAGGTTTGTCCTTTTTGGGACATCTATTTGCCAAATGCCCATATTCTTGACAGTTGTAACATTGACTATCTTTCAAAGATTTTCGAGATTTGGGTCTAAACTTCTTTTTATCGTTTGATTTTTAGAAATCAACCCTTTTCTTGCTTTTAAAAATCTTGTAGAATTTCCTAGCCAAAAGAGCCATATCATCTTCTAAATCTGAATTACATTTAGAGGATTTTAGACCAATCGATTTACCTTTAGGAGCTTTAAAGTTTAACTCGTAGGTTTGTAAAGAACCAACTAATTCCTCTACCCTCATATTATCCGTATCACGAAGTTCCTGGATCGCGGTTACTTTATAATTGAACCGTTCAGGAAGTGAGCGTAATATCTTTGCACACACTTTACTTTCTGGGATTTTATCGCCAAGACCCCACATTGAGTTTACAATGTCATTTAGTCTAGTGTAAAAGTCCATAAACATTTCATTTTCCTCCATATAAATTTCTTCAAATTTGGTTGTAAGGAGTTGGACTTTAGACTTTTTGACAATTGATGTACCCTCGTGTGTCATTTCTAGTATATCCCAGGCTTGTTTCACAGTATCACAGGATATGATTCTTTTGAACTCATCCGGTGATAGTGCGCAAGTGATTGCATTTAGTGCTTTAACATTGGCACTATACTCACTTTTCTGAAGAGTGGTCCATAAATAATAAGCAGGTACAGACATAGTTTTTGAACCGTCGGATTCAGTTACTTCAATGGTAGGAGTTTTCCATTCAGTTACTGTGGCTCGCCACACACTCTCATCCATTGATTTTAGGAAGATTCTCATTCTGGCTTTCCAATAGGCATAGTTAGAGCCATCAAATGGTTGGAGGCCTCGTGACTGAAAGGCATCAAAATTTGACATCTTTTTAAATAGCTTAGATCGTTAGCTCAGGAAATAAATCCAAATAAATAGCAATAAGAACGAGCTATTAGGCTTTGATACCACTTGAAAAGGCCTAGCTATATGTCCTAGAGGGGGGGTGAATAGGACTATGCCAAATAAATGTTATAACAGCGAAATTAAAAAATAATATGATAGCCAAAATAAATCACAATGCAGGAAAGTAAAACAACCTCAAAATTCTGATCTTGAGGGATTGATACAAATGTTATTCTAAGGACAACCTTTCACCAAAAAACCAGAGTTTATGGTAGGACAACCTTATTTCTAGAAAGATCTTTGTATCAAATCTCAAACCAAAGAGGAATACAGAATTAAGCACAAATTGAAATAAAGTGTAATCACAAATGTATTGTTCTAGGGACAGCCATACACCATAAAAATGGCAGGGCAACCTTGCTGGAACAACTTTAAAGGAAATTTAAATTCAAGTAGATAAAGGAATAGCAGAAAGTAAATTCTAAATTATTACAAAATTCCCACAATGCTTGAATTAAACGATTACAACATTTACCACCACACATACATCCCACAAATGAATATTAAAGATTAAAATGTAAATCATTCAACCACAACACAAGGGATTATAGTGGTTCGCCTGTGTGTTCACCAACTGTTAAACAACAGCCACACAGAATGCTACTCCACTCCTAATATCCTCACACAGGGGATATTAGCGTTCACTCACAAAATAGGTTTTCACAGGTTCACCCAAAACCTTTACAATTGTGTCTTTGTCTGTGGGCTTACACAATAATAAAAAACCCCACTTCTAAGTTTTCCTCGCTCTCCTTAGATAACCAATACAACAAGATTTTTCTGGCAAATCTTGAAAGAAACCAAAACAGAAAGAATTTTACAATTAAACGTAAAATACCTGATTAACTCCTTCGTTGTAGCAGCCCGGAAGAACCAAATCAGAGTAAATGATTGAATGTTCAAGTTTAATGTCCAGTACTCAATTACAATGGTTCTAGTTCTAATAGATTTTAAATTAGACCAAATAGGGCTTGTCTTAATTGATTTTGATTCCAAAGAAAGGGAATAACAATTCCTCTTATTAAATTAGATTGGAATAGCAGAAACAATATCAATTAAATAAAGCTAAAGAAAGAGAGTATAAAATAAGCACACTTAGCTTAGATGGAGCACAAAATTACTTCTCAGAAGTTTGACAAAGATTGGCTTGAATGGATTAATTGATTGCCTTTGTTCTTCTGAGTTTCGTGCTCTATTTATAGGTGAGCAGATCGCATCTTCGACTGGTCTAAGGAGCTCTTCGACTAGTCGAAGAAATAACATATTTGAAAAAAATTGGGCGCGATAAGCTTTGACCGTTTTACGACTGGTCGAAGGCCTCCTTCGACTGGTCGTAGGTCACCTTCGACTGGTCGAAGACCTTGTAAATTATCGCTGGACTTTGAATCGAAGATTTACGACTGGTCGTAGAAGCAGTCGACACTGTTCCTTCGACTGGTCGAAGACCTCCTTCGACTGGTCGAAGCCTAACAGAATTTATCCGAATTTTGTAACAAACTTACGACTGATCATGGAATTTCTTGGACTGGTCGAAGCAAAGCTAGGACTAGTCGAAGAAAGCCTAGGACAAGTCCCCGAACTGCCCAAACACAAGTGTCATATACATATGACTTATGTATCCAAAATGGTCTACTTCTAAGGTCAACCTATGGTCATTCAAACCCCAATCAAGAAGTAAGGACATTGAAAACATTAGGAACAAGTGACCTAGAAGTTTAAGTCTTGAAGTATTGATGTAGCTCAACCTCGAAAGTGACTTGAGTTCTATACGAACTACTTTGTACTCTTCTTGAAGTCTTGTATTCTTGAGTCTTGTCTTGAGAGCAATACTTGAAGTCAAGGTTGATCTTTGTACTTGTAATCTTTGCTTGTTGTGAGCTTTGCTTGTTTATGAATGTTGATCTTTAGAAAGAGCTTCACTAATGCAAGTTATATAACAGTGTTTTTGTCACCACTAATTTACAACATACAGGGATATAAACTATAACACTTATAGGTGTGGCTAGGATGGGTTCCCATGACCTCATGCCCGTTCACACTCTCTCTGTTAGTCACCCTCATAGGGATCGAAACGAAGACCTCAAGTGTTGAAACAACGTATCTTATACTCGGTCTGCCACCTGGCTATGGAGTTGGACGTGGGCCCAGCGTTGAAACGAGGTATCTCCAACTCAGTATACCGTGTGAGCTATGGTTGGGCCTCACCGTCCTTGGACGGTGGACGGCTGGATGAGACACATACGCTATGGTCGGCCCCACCAGAAAGGGTGGACGGTGTTGATGGGCCCTGTGGACCCCATGCCAGTCCACACCCACTGTCAGTGCACACCCATGTTAGCCACCACCACAGGGAATCGATGCCCAGACCTCTGTGTTGAAACAAGGTATCTTTCACTTGTCTGCCACTTGGAACATGGGGCTGGGTGGGCCCACATCAGATCACACTTCCTTGGTGGCCACCCCCACCATTAGCCACCTCAAGGTGGGCCCCCAATGGATGGTTGGGATGGCACAAAAACATCATGGTGTGTCCCTCATAGATGGGGTCCACCGGTAGATGCAATGGATGAAATACATACATTAGGTGGGCCATACACATAGAAAGAGAGAGAGAGAGAGAGAGAGAGAGAAAGGGGGAGACACCGACAATATCAGAGGGGCCCCGCCACTATGGGACCCTCTTGAACATGAGTATACATCAAGGTGGGTCCCACTACATGTGGCCCTTAAATCAAACAAATGGATGAAAACAAAAATTCAAAAAATCACCCACCGACTTCTTCTTGCACCCTAGGCTTCCTTAGCTCCTTAGCTTTGATTCCAACGGAGGAGATGAAGTTTGGATGGTTGAGATGAAAGATGAAGGGGTAAGAAAAGGGGGCCACACTTGTGGTTCTCTTGGAGGGGAAAATCTTGGACGTATGGTGGTTTGCTTGGAATGAGACTTGGAAAAGAGAGAGAGAGAGAGAGAGAGAGAGAGAGAGAGAGAGAGAGAAAGACTTGTAAAGGGAGAGAGAGATGAGTGATGGATGTTTGATGTGGTGAGTGATGGGTGTGTAAGGGACTTTTTGACTTTTGAGGTAAAAGGTGTAAGAAAGGCATGGGTAGTGTAAGAAATTCTTGACTTTAGGGTTGCTTGGGGAAGGGTGAGAGGTGATGTGTACTTGACATGATGGGATTGATTGATGGATGATTGATGTGACATCTCGTAGAGATTCTCTTGGATTTCGCAACGCGCGGCATTTTCCTCGCACCGAATGCTGGCCCACATCTCCTGGTCAGAGTATCGCCTCAGCGCGCGAGTCGCGGCATTGGAACCGCGGCGACGGTGTGTCACAAAGGTACTAGTCTTAGGTTGAATTGATTCGGGTGGACGGCGTGTGAATCAGGGTCGCGCGCAAATATCGGTTAAGGGTCGTAGGTTGTCGGAATTCGACTGGGAAGACCACGAGAACCTACGGAACGGTACGGTCTAGGATACGGGGCTTACACCCTATACTTGGGGTTATAAACAAGTTTTTAGCGTCATTGCCGAGGATTGACAGTTACGTTTTCTGGATTTGATTAGTTTTGGAATTGGGTTAAGATAATGATTTTTCTACTCTCTATTTTTAGGTTAGGGTGTTTTCAAAATTATTTTTGAAACTAACTTAGTTTTCTATTTCTAGGTTTATAAACTTTCCTTTTTTGTTTTTAGAAACTAACTTACTTTCTAATTCTAGGATAGAAACTTTCCTAATGTATTTTTACAAATTAATTTTTCTTTCTACTTCTAGATTTAGAAACTTTCCTAATTTGTTTTTAGAAACTAACTTTTCTTTCTATTTCCAAATTCAAAAACTTTCCTAATTTGAAACTAACTTTTCTTTCTATTTCTAGATTTAAAAGCTTTCCTAATTTATTTTTAAAAACTATTTTTTTTTAGAAATTAATTTATTTTTAGGACTAAATTTTCGTTTTGTTTTTAGGTTAGGGTTTTTTCTGATTTATTTTTAGAAACTAACATTGTTTTCTGTTTTGTAGGATCCTAACATAGAATTCTCCAAACCAGTAAACTCCTTCTAACATCTCCTCTACTTACTTTCCTTACTGATGTAGGATTTTTCTTTTATTCTATTTAAGGATTAGGGTTTCACCATGTATATGCAAGAGTGGGAACGTCAGTATGCTGAGCTAGTTTTAGAGTGTGAGAAATTGTGAAGGGTTGTCAGATGATTATGTTAGGAAACAACCTGTCTCAATTTTTTTCTAAAGCCATCATCGAGAACCAACTAGAATACAATGCTCTACCGATTAAGAAGTCCTTACGTGATCATAGGCTGGAAAATAATTGCACCTCACAGATTAAGAAAACAGTACGTGATTGTTGGGGTTATCATAATTTTGGGAGTGAGAACTATTATTATCCATCAGACAAGAAGAAAACAATGAGAGATTATATTATGGGTGATAATATGTACCAATAACCATCAGACTCTCCCACCTATGACCCGTATGACTATGATCAGTGGAAACATCAACATTAGAGAGATGAACCAACAATTGATTATAGTGACTATTCTCTTGGATCCCCTACCTTTGAAATCCAACCAGAAATGATCCAAGAGGATTCATGTTTGAATTTCACAGACTATCAAGAATAGTTCAACCAACTTGTTGTAGGCATGATGAAATCATTGAAAGCGATTGAATTGCGCCTTGATAAGGTTGAAGAGGCTAGGTTATCACAATCTCAACCCAATCTAGAAACACAATGCGATGAAAGTGATCCAAACTCGCTTGTAGAGAGCACTGAAATTGAGAATGAAGAGTTGAATTGTGTTAACGAGCATACGACTCTATTTCCCGAAGAGTCGATCTCGATGACTGTCTAAAGGAATGATCAAGAGACATGGGCGTCTTTCAAATATAATTATACTGACGCGCTCCAGTCATATGACACAGTTGACTTTAATGAGTAGGAAGATGCTAATTTATTCGAGCCTCAACTCAACCTAGGAAAACAGTGTGAGGAATGTGATCTCATCCCACTTGTGAACTCTCAAATATTGCATATTATCCCTTATTTATATCTTGGTTTTATAAACATGATAATGTTTAATGTTTTATTTTACTCATGTTTGTGTCACAAGGTGAACTTAAGAGCTTGGATTGAAAAGGGTGCTAAAAGCATGGATTTGATACTCAAGAATCACCAAGGCAATGGATGAATCTTAGGAGACCAAGATTGAAGAATTCACATGCCAAAGATCTAAGATAACCAAGTGAGAAATGAAGTGAATTAAAGATTTGAAGTGAAGAAAAGGAATAATGAAATCGTCCTGAAAAAACATATTCTAAAACTTTGGGTGTCACGCCCAAAACTTGGAAACCGGGCTCACAGAATTTCCAATCACCGAATCTGGCACCGACAGCCTTCGTAGTGCCCCATTCTCACCTCCCGGCACCTATATACCAGATTCCGATCCTGGGATCCTATAAGGAGGATTTTCAATATGATTTTTTTTTTTGTAATGGAGCATAACGACAAGCATAACCACATCACAAAACAACATCACCACATATCCACTATATCAAAAACATTGAGTACAATGCGGGAAGAGGAATACAAATATAGACATCGGAACTCCAAAAGCTCAGTTACACGCTCCTGCTCAGTACTGTTGCGATCCAACGTCACCTACACGCAACAGTCGTGCATAAGCTTACGAAAGCTTAGAGGGTGGAGTAAGTGTGTGCGCAAAGTAAGTGTCAAGTATGCAATATCAGAGTAATGCGAAAATATGTTGGTAAGTCCATGAATACTATTAGTCGTACCAAGGCTATGTTATATAAGGCATGAATGTTATCGGCCATACCAAGGCCATGCGATGCAAGGCATGAATGTTGTCGGCCATACCGAGGCCATGCGATGCGAGACCTACGTAACCAAATGTCATATGCGAGATGCAACGCAAGCATGTCAGTCCTCATCTAAATCCACATAACAATAGAACTCATCTCTGGAATATCACCGGGGTCTAGTACACTCCACACTGACTGTCGCCTCCCTAGCCGCACAGCCCAGCGAGTGGAAGAGACCACACTATTCGCCTGACCAGTAGTATGCCAATACCTACCCAGCTCGTCGATAGCAGACCCATTTGTGAGCTGGTCAAACTCAGCCTAGCTTACAGCCCCCTCTGTAACGTCTCGAAAAAATCCGTACAAAGACCCGAGTACCACTTTAGGCAGAAATTACTAAGGACCGAATCCTTCAGACATTAGACGAAAATTAATTAAGTACTAAACTGAATTAATTGGTAGATTAGCTTGAATTACTTTTTATACAAACTGTAAAACCCAAAACCAGAAGAATCGCTAATGTTACGTTACCTAAGAACCTAGGATCAATCTCTAAACCTAGTTGCTCTCGGGAGCACACCAAAACTCCGTATCGGACTTGAACCGCGCGTCGAAAGTCCGATTAATGTAAAACTATATGGTTATGACCGTCTTACTGGGCTTGACAACCATCTCGGAAATCAAGTCCAAATAGTATCCCGAAACGCACAACTTGAGCCCGAAACGAAGTGTGTGAGAAACGTGAATATCTTTAGAAAATGAACTCAGATTTAAGTGAATTGGGTCATTCGCTTGCAGGCCAAATTTAAGAGTTCAGACCATCAGATTCTGACCCGACTAAACCCTCGGATCAGGGAAATTCCCTACACAGGTCAGAGTACTTATGGCCCTGATCGAGCGACAATGACCGTTGAACTGAAACTGGTCCACTGCGGTCGATCCGTAAATCCGATTAGACCAAAAACTTAACCTGACATAGATCCATTGTCAAAGAACTTCCTCTAGACCGTATGCAGAAAATGGGCCTCCAGATGGGCTCCGTTGGCCTGAAATAGACACCATTTGGCTATATTCTAAGTATATCATGGCCCTGGGGCCATTGACATCAGTTCTGGGCCTATATAAGGACCTAAACCCACCCTTTTCTCATTCCATACGAATTTCAAACCCTACGAGAGAGAAGAGAGGAGAAAGAGAAAGAGAAGAGTGAGGAGAAGAGTGAGAGAGTGAGAGATAGTCGTTGGGATTCGATCCCACCTCTCTACGTGCTGAATCGCCTCTCCCTTGTCGCTACACTGGAGATTCCGATTCCGTTGTTTGGTAAGAAATCCTAACCCTAACCTGTGTTAGGTTTCCAAATAGAGGAATTAGTGAAATAGTTAACCTATTTCATTGATTCAGGTAGCCATTGTGTCATAGACAAAGACGTGGTGTTCAAACTGAGTTCGATACGAGTATATCGATGAAAGGTGCGGACTATAAATGTTTAGGTTATGGTTTTCAAGGCTTTCAATGTCAGTAATGATTAATGACTGACTTGATTGATATCACATATGCTTAGATGCAATGTTTTCCACGTATTACATATATATATGAACTATGTTAATTTTAATGCATTCTATGTGTTTGTCGAAATGTTTGAGTGAATATGGAATTATGATTTGTGCTTGTTATGATTGATGTTTGAGGATACATGATTGTTAAACATGTGGCAACTCCCTTGTGAAAGGATTTGCTATAATATCGGTTATAACTACTATATTACATGTATGTTGATATGTGTAGCCTAAGTGTTTGATAAAATGCCTGAATGAGAAAATGATTGTTGAAATGTATTTAATGAGGGTATTGAGATAGGATTCTCAATTCCCTTATCTATAGTTACAGCTTCCTTTATGTAACCTATCTTACTACTATGTGATCTATGGATAAAATGCTTGTGTATTATTTGTTTGTTGAAATGCCCAAATGAGATTTATATTTAGATTGGCTGTTACATGCTGTCTTTGATTATCACATGTGAATGCTATTGCTTGGAGTATGATCGGGGCTATGATATAGTCCAGGCAATCGGTAATGGTTTACTATCGGTGGCTAAACTATTTTAGCCACGACGGATACGTTCGAGGAATCCGAGTCGTACGGTGATTATCGACAGTGGTTAGGCCACGAGGAGTGTGTATGGGCTCCATGTCGATTAATTCAACGTACGCTCATACCAGTCGAGCTTGTCAAGTAACCCAATTGACCAAATGTATGTTCACCATGTATGGACGCTACTGCTTGAATCTAAGGTACCACTTACCAGTGAAAAACCACCTTGTAACCACGATCCGCTAAGACTCATGAGCCGGGCATGGTGGTATGAGACACCGTAGTCGAGCTGTCGGCCTACGCCAGGGTGACGAGCCTCTCCGTAGTGTCCAGTGAGCAAACCACACTTGTGAGCCGAATACGGTAGTATGGGACACTGTATTCGAGCTGTCGGCCTACGCTAAGGTGAAGAGCCTTTCCCGTAGTGACCTCGAGTATAAACTAAGGCCTATGCTGAGGTGACGAGCCTCTTCATAGTGATCTGAACTTGCCTGTCCACTGCTTTTAAATCAGGGCTGACGTTACCCTATAACTTGCCTATCATATGTGATTAACTAGGATTGACGACCCTAGATGGATTATTGTTTGGGTAAATGATATAAAGGGAGGTACCTTAGCTTCCCGGGCCTGTTAGATGAATGGGTCTAATAAAGGACTGGCTAACACGATCATGCACCGCATTGCATGTGCCTTTAGCGTAGGAGTTAAGTACAGTGGAAGGGATGCATGCCGCGATCGTGAGATGATATCGCAGTGGGAGGTAGGCGAGGGCATGCATCATTAACACATATCATCCATGTATTAACTAGAGTACCTAGGAATGCTTGTTGTATTGCTCTATCATTACTGCTTGATTGAATTGATAACATGTTGACCTTTGCCTTATAGCTCCACTGAGTTGATCACTCACTCCCACTCTGGGACGGTGTTTTAAAACAACAACCAGACTCTGTTGTAGTTTCAGGTGATGTCGAGTCCTACGAGGCGGAGCCTGACTTCTACGACGACGACGAGGAGTTCACCTACATGCAACTCTCTGGCAGGTCTATGTAGACCTGGAGTTGCGCATCGGGGCTACAGGGATATGGATAAATGACATTACACTTCACCATTTTGTATATTTTGGAATTATATATGTAACTATTTAACCTGGTGACATGTTCATACTCTGGGGACTTACAATCACTTATATGATTTTATACTTATCACAGTCTTCCACTTGCATAATTTAATTGTCTCTGGAATATGATATGCTAATTTGGTATAATCTAACTCATGTTTAATGCACTAATATGGACAACATTTAATCATCATTATCTATGTTGCATAAGTGATGCGTTGGAACTCGTGAGTTGAGCTTCTGCTCGACCCTCAATTTTGAGGGCGTTACAAGTTGGTATCAGAGCATGATTTGGATTAAACTGGACATGGGTTATGGTAACACGATGCACACTGACGTACTTTGATCTAGGAGAGAGCGATAAAATATAGAAACAGTCATAAGATTTCCAGTTTTGCCGACAGGTGAAACTGACCGTTGAAATCGGACCCGTGGGCATCTGTGATCACACGAGATGGCCTCTATTCTTTTCCAAACTGTCAATTGACTGGTTTAGACTATAATTCAGCGTATTCCACACTCAAATAAACTGAAAAACATGAATGTACGCGAGATCAGACCCGAAACGTTTCAAACGGACTCAGGGGCCTAAACGGTGCAAATAGGGGGGATCCAAGGTGGACCCCGCACACATACGGCACCCCGAGGGGGATAGCATCACCCCTGAGGTGAACCCTCACCCTTAATCTCTCTCATTTAAGCACACAAACACTTCTTTGTGTCTAAAAATCTCAAAGTCCAATAACCCATCCTATCCCTTTATTTTCTTTCACTTTCATGGCTCTTTTCGAGCTCGTGGCGACGATTTTCTCTATTTCCACACTTCTTTCTCTCATGGAGAAGAAGAGGGCTTCCGCGGATGAAGTCGGGCCTAGCCGCCCTACCCGTTTGAGAAAGCAGAAAGGCGCCGCAGCAAGTACAAGCGTCGATCGGGGGATAAGGACGAAGTGGGATCTCAATCCCCAGGCTCCCCTCGAAAGAGCTTTACTGGCGAATATGTCACATGGATGGTTTCAAGGCCGTAGGGTTCTTTTTGAAGCACACATGAATGAGAAGCTCTTTGGGCTTTATCTGGCAATGGATCTCCTGTTAGACGTCGGATGGGGTCTCATATTTGAGGGCAAGTCACGTGCGAATGAGAGCACTGTCCGAGCCTTCTACGCCCATATACGAGAGTCATCGCTAGAGCCTTTACAGTTCAAAATTCTCATGGGAAGGCGGGAAGCCACAGTTGATGTTGGTTTGATAGCCCGAATCATGGGGATGCCACGTGGAGAGGTTCATGCTAGTGAGAAACCCTCAGGAGTGCGCGTGAAAAAGATCACCGCACGCGATTCCTTTATGGTCGACTGGTCCGTTGGAATCCAGGCAATTGCCTCCTGGCATCCAGAATGACTCCTGACTTCCACCTGCTCCACCACATCTTCACCCACAATATGTATCCCAGATGGAGCAATCGTAGCGTGTGCACGCGTCAGATGGTAGACTTTCTGTACCGAGCTGGGCAGGGAGACAACATGTGCCTGCATACATATGTACTACTACAAATAGTTCAGACTGCACACTCTCTTAGGATAACCATTTCACTTCCATTCAGCTAACTCATTGCAAGCTTGCGCGTGAATTTGGCTATAGACTTGGCGCAGAAATTCCTGTGCCGATCCATTTCATCAGCGACACCACTCTCAACAATATGAATATGGGGCCACGACAACGTCAGGCCCGACTCGATGAGAGTGAGGGTGAGACGGGAAGTAAAGAAGAAGAGAGCGATGAAGAAGGTGGAGATGAGATAGAGGAAGAAGGTGAGGAAGAGGAAGGGCAGGTAGAGGAAGAAGAGGAGGCCCAAGACACTGATGAGGGCTCTCCTCCTACCACACATGAGCACCACCGCGATCGAGCTACTTTAGAAGCCCGTTTGGCTTAGATCGAGGAGGGTCAGGTTGCCCTACGACAGGAGGTCAATGAGACCTGGGCTAAGCTTGAAGAGAATCAGACCTTCATGAAACAGAAATTTAAGAAGGTGTCTCGCACCTTGAAGGCTATCCTGTGTTGCATGCAAGACAAGGGTGCTCCTCCTCCATCACCGAATTCGGACGACTAGTCCTCTATTGTAGTTATCTTTGGGTTTTCTTTGCTTTCCCGTTTCCTATGTTATAGCCTTGATAGGCTTAGTAGTATGGTAGATTTGATGGTGTGTTTGGTGTTTAAAGCTTGTTTAGATTAGCTCACATGCATCTTCTGTCATGGCTCATGTAAAGCTATATCTCATGTATTGTGACAAATTTTGGTAAATGAAATGCACGAAGCTTCTTTTAAGTTGGAATGTGAATGATGTGTGGATGAGTGTGTGTTCTTATGCTAAATCTCACACGGGTTACCCCCTATGTTGTATTTAGGGAATGTCACCCAAGGCCACACGGAGTACGACATGTCTTACACTTGGCGACTCGAGTGACGAGGCACCTCCCCTCAACGATAGCCATACGGACCACAGTTTGGGCCCGGATCATGAGACTATGCTGGATTCTCAACCGACCACTGGCCCCACTAATGGGCCAACGCCTTCTGCACCACCAGTTCCTTAGCAGAACCGTACGTCTACCTCGACGCCTCCCGTATCACAGTCGGCTCCTCCTCCTGATAAGTTGGAGCAGATGATGTTCTTGATGCAGTAGCAGCAACAGATTTTTACCACCATTGCGGGGGTCATTGCCCAGAACATACACACGGCCCCGCTTTCACCACTTGTGCAGCTTGCTGGAAATGTGGCAGCCAGCGGCTTATTCGAGCGATTCCAGCGCTTTCGACCTCCTACTCATAGACCCGAGGAGGCTGAGTATTAGCTTGACCGCATCTCTAAGACGTTGAAGCCGCTGCACTGCACTAAGGCAGAACAGGTGGAGTTGGTCACCTACAGTTTGAGAAGGAGGCCAACCTCTGGTGGGACATTGTCCTTCGGACCATTGCTGTCAGCTATGTAAGGACGTGGGAAGCTTTTGAGACATGCTTCCATGAGAAGTACTTTCCCCTCAGTTTCATAATGAGAAGGAGAGTGACTTTCTTCACCTCCGTCAGGGAGGGATGACAGTGGCAGAGTACGAGAACAGGTTCACGGATCTGGCCAGATATGCTCCCCTGATATTAGCAGACCAGCCAATGCGAATGCGACAGTTTTCTGAGGGTCTGTGACCCGAGATACGCTCGAAGATGTGTTGCGCTAGCATATCTAACTATGCAGAGCTAGTGGGCATGTCTCTGCGAGCTGAGCAGGATGGGGACAGGCTATCCCGTACACGTGTGCCTATGGTTCCTAGGTCTCGACCAGATTTACTGAGCAGACCGTCTGTTGGCAAGAGGCCCCGTGCAGACTCGCCTCCCAGACTTACGGCTCCACCAGCTCCGATGAGGCGATCAGACTTGTGGTGCACCTACTGCAAGAGGTCGGGCCATACAGATACCTACTGCTTCACCAAGATGAGGGATAACGGCTTCTCGCCGCCTCAGAAGATCAATCGTCAGTTTCCTCAAGCCATATCAGCTCCACCTCTGTGATCAGTACTGCCAGCACAACCTTTCTATAGGCCTAATGTTCCACGTAGTAGGCCGCCTCAACGACCTATGGTACCGCATCCGAACTGTTCTCAACAGGCTCGAGTGCACTCACTTGCAGCTGAGGCATCCGAGGCAGCAGTTACAGCACCGATGGCTTTCGAAGTCACCGTGCATATTCAAGGTATACCAATCTTCTTATTGGCGGACACTGGGTCCACTATCTTTATCATATCATGTGCAGCAATCAAGCGATTGGGGTTGGGAACTAGTCTTATGGTTGAGTTGAGACTCCTTACCACCACAAGGACCTTCTCAGATACCACTAAGATGTGTAAGGGTTGTTCGATAGACTTAAGGAGCAGAACAGTACTCGTCGACCTGATTATTGCCCCGCTATGTCATTACGATGTGATTCTCGGTATGGATTGGCTCATCGAGATGAAAGTAGAGATCGATTGTGATACTAGGGTGGTGACAACCCATGGACCTGAGGGTGCAACCTTTACATTCCCAGTGCAGGTTAGTTGGTACTACCGCATTAGTTGTTATGCTACCCTGCTAGAGAATGTTAATGGTCCGACACTTGGGAATACGCCAGTAGTTCAAGATTTCACGGATGTGTTCAGGAAGATACCTGGATTACCTCCTCAGTGCGAGATCGATTTTACCATCGACCTTGTGCCTGGCGCGACACTCATTTTTCCTACCGACTTATTGCATGCCTCCATGTGAAATGAAGGAGTTGAGGAGATAGATTAATGATCTGTTGGATGCAGGATTCATACGACCGAGTGTATCTCCTTGGAGAGCGCCCGTGTTGTTCGTGAAGAAGAAGGACGGATCGCTGCGATTGTGTATTGATTATCGCAGGTTGAACCAGGTGATAGTGAAGAACAAGTATCCTTTGCCCAAGATAGATGATCTGTTCGATCAGTTAAAGGGGTACAGTATTTCTCAAAGATTGACTTACAGTCAGGGTATCACTAGTTGCGTGTCAGGGATGAGGAAGTGCAGAAGACAGCGTTCAGAACTAGTTTTAGACACTACGAGTTCCTTGTGATGTCATTTGGACTCACGAATGCACCGGCCGTGTTCATGGATCCGATGAATCGGGTGTTTTGGCCATATCTGTACCGATTCGTCATCGTATTTATAGATGACATCCTAATATACTCTAAGAGTCGAGAGGATCACGAGGAACACCTGTGAGCAGTCTTTGATACGCTCAAGAAGAACTAGTTGTTCACTCAGTACAAGAAGTGTGACTTCTGGAAAGAAGAAGTAATTTTCCTGGGACATGTGGTGTCCAAGGAAGGAATAGTGGTTGACTTTGCTAAGGTGACCGCAGTTCAGAACTAGGAGTAGCTCGGTTCAGTTACAGAAGTGAGAAGTTTTCTGGGACTCGCTGGCTTTTACCGTCAATTCATCAGGGACTTTTCCAAGATAGTCAGGCCATTGTCTCAGCTGACTCGAAAGGACCTTAAGTTTGCCTGGAATAAGGAGGAAGCAGCGTTTCAGGAATTAAAGGACAAGTTAACGTCCGCTCCTGTGCTAGTATTGCCAGAGCAAGGGGTCAAGTATACGAATACACCAACGCGTCTCATGTTGGTTTGGGTTGTGTTCTGATGCAGAAGGAGAGGGTGATTGCCTATGCATTGCGATAATTGTGAAAATACGAGGAAAACTATCCTACGCATGACCTAGAGTTGGCGGTCGTCATCTTTGCATTGAAGTTCTAGAGACATTACCTCTATGGAGAGGAGTTTGAGCTCTTTTACGACCACAAAAGGTGCGGACTATAAACATTTATGTTATGGTTTTCAAGGCTTTCAATGTCAGTAATGATTTATGACTGACTTGATTGCTATCACATATTCTTAGATGCGATGTTTTCCGCGTATTACATATATATATGAACTACGTTGATTTTAATGCATTCTATGTGTTTGTTGAAATGTTTGAGTGAATATGGAATTATGATTTGTGCTTGTTATGATTGATGTTTGAGGATACATGATTGTTGAACGTGTGACAACTCCCTTGTGAAAGGATTTGTTATAATATCGATTATAACTACTATATTACATGTATGTTGATATGTGTAGCCTAAGTGTTTGATAAAATGTCTAAATGAGAAAATGCTTGTTGAAATGTATTTAATGAGGGTATTGAGATAGGATTCTCAATTCTCTTATCTATAGTTACAGCTTCCTTTATGTAACCTATCTTACTACTATGTGATCTATGGATGAAATGCCTGTATACGATAATATGTGTACTATTTGTTTGTTGAAATGTCCAAATGAGATTTATATTTAGATTGGTTGTCACAAGTTGTCTTTGATTATCACATGTAAATGCTATTGCTCGGAGTGTGATCGGGGCTACGATGTAGTCCAGGCAATCGGTAATGATTTACTATCAGTGGCCGAACTGTTTTAGCCATGACGAATACGTTCGAGGAATCCGAGTTGTATGGTGATTATCGACAGTGGTTAGGCCACGAGGAGTGCGTATATGCTCCATATCGATTAATTCAACGTACACTCGTACCAGTCGAGCTTGTCAAGTAAACCGATTAACCAAATGTATGTTCACCATGTATGGACGCTACTGCTTGAATCTAAGATACCACTTACTAGTGAAAAATCCGTTTAACCTTGGTACCACGATCCACTAAGACTCATGAGCTGGGCATGATGGTATGGGACACCGTGGTCGAGCTGTCGGCCTACACTGGGGTGACGAGCCTCCCCGTAGTGTCTAGTGAGCAAACCACACTCGTGAGCTGAATACGATGGTATGGGACACTGTATTCGAGCTGTCGACCTGCGCTAAGGTGACGAGCCTTTCCCGTAGTGACCTCGAGTATAAACTAAGGTCTACGCTGAGGTGACGAGCCTCTTCGTAGTGACCTAAACTTGCCTGTCCACTGCTTTTAAATCAGGGGTGACGTTGCCCTATAACTTGCCTGTCGTATGTGATTAACTAGGATTGACGACCCTAGATGGATCATTGTTTGGGTAAATGATATAAAGGGAGGTACCTTAGCTTCTCGAACCTATTGTATGAATGGGTCTAATAAAGGACTAGGCTAACACGATCATGCACCGCATTGCATGTGCCTTTGGCGTAGGAGTTGAACACAGTGGAAGGGATGCATGCCATGATCGTGAGATGATGTCGTAGAGGGAGTGTAGGCGAGGGCATGCATCATTAACACATATCATCCTTACATTAAACAGAGTACCTAGGAATGCTTGTTTTATTGCTTTATCATTACTGCTTGACTGAATTGATAACATGTTAACCTTTGCCTTATAGCTCCACTGAGTTGATTACTCACTTCCACTCTGGGACGGTGTTTTAAAACACCAACTAAACTCTATTGTAGTTTCAGGTGATGTCGAGGCCTACAAGGCCGAGCCTGAATTCTACGACGATGACGAGGAGTTCTCCTACATGCAACTCTTTGGCAGGTCTATATAGACCTGGGGTTGCGCATCAGGGCTACAGGGATATGGATAGATGACATTACACTTCATCATTTTGTATATTTTGGAATTATACATGTAACTATTTAACCTGGTGACATATTCATACTCTGGGGACTTACAATCACTTATATGATTTATATACTTATCACAGTTTTCTGCTTGCATAATCTATTTGTCTCTGGAGTATGATATGCTAATTTGGTATAATCGCACTCATGTTTAATGCACTAATATGAGCAACATTTAATCATCATTATCTATGTTGCATAAGTGATGCGTTAGAACTCAGGATTTGAGCTTTTGCTCGACTCGGGTGGATAAGGCCACACCCCCTTCTAACCGACCACGACACAGTGGGAGACGCAGCCTACTGGTATTCAACACTCGTGTACTCATGTATCTAGACGTTGGAGCATCTCCTGGTTCCAAAAAGGTTCTGGGACTTTCACCCAAGGACATCGTACGTGCCCACAGTGCTAAAGCTAATATTTCTAGTATTCAATCCGGCCATCCACGATGTGCCTGTAGAGGCCACGACCCTGATGTCGTTAGGGCGTACAGTGATCATGTCATACAAATGCGAGATACATAATCATACTGTCCAGTAATGCAGCAATCCTGCGCGTACCGTGCGCTTATGTGGGCAACTTCTATCAGTGAGTCCCATAAACAATCTGCCCAATGACATATGCTATGATCAGTCACTCCTCATATCAAGTATACATATGATGCGTATGGGCATGAATCATGGAGTTATACTAAGCATGTTATATGGTGATGAACTATTTTTATAACGAGGATGGGCCTAGACGGCCTACACATAACAAGTATGGGCCTAACAATGGGCCCTAAGGAGAGTTACAATGTGGACATTCAACCATCATTGCTCTTACAATGTGGACGTCAAACCATCATTGTTCCCTAGGCATGGCCCGCCATAATCATCATTACATACATCATGGTGGAATCACACATCGCAATATACCTCATATACATCACATTCGGCCCCACACAAAGGCCTCACATCGTGTCATTGGGCCTCACTCATGGTCCTTATATACATCACTTTGGGCCTCAACCCATGGGCCATCAAATACATCACAATGGGCCTCATATACATCAAGTGGGTCACATCACATGGGCCGCACCAATGGGCCTCATATACATCAAGTGGGCCGCATCAATGGGCCGCACCGATGGGCCGCATATACATCAAGTAGGTTGCATCAATGGGCTACACCAATGGGCCTCCCATATATTAAGTGGGCCACATCACATAGGCCGCACCAATGGGCCTCATATACCTCAAGTGGGCCGCATCACATGGGCCGCACCAATGGGCCTCATTTACATCAAATGGGTCGCACCATCTACACAATTCTAAGCTCCAAGTGAGCCAAGTGTGGCCCACCTCCTACCCCTCTCATCTCCCATCTCAACCTTATAACCTCTATCACCTATTTTTAGAGATCATTCTAGAGCATTTCCAAAAGAATGAATCATATCGAAAGATCATCTGAACCATACCACACATAGCAATGGAGATAATGATTTTCACCATTTAAAAATTCCAGGGCCCACCATAACGTTTATTTTCCATCCAGTCTGTTCATTAGGTCACAAGGACCTGGTTGAGAGGAAAAACAAATATCATTTTGATTTAAAATTGTTGTGGTCCTAAAAGGATTTCAATGGTAGGTGTTCATCTCTCCACTGTTTTCTGCAGTGTGGTCCACCTGATAGATCTGCCTCATTTTTAGCCTCGGGCCTTAAGACAAGCTTGCCAATTGGATGAACGGTTTATATATAATACATACATCAGGTATGGGCCAGAGGACCTGTTGACGTCCATGCAAATGGATGGTTTGGATCATACGTCACAGGATGGTGGGCCACGTGGACGGGATCCACAGATGGACAAGACACATACATTGAAGGTGGGTCCCACGGACCTGCTGACGTCCATGCACCGCAGAACCTTGCTGCTCGTCCATTAGATGGACAGTCTGGCATAACATATACATTATGGTGTGGGTCCCACCGTCCAGCCATCTTGATGGTGTGGATTAAACCCATACATCACGGTGGCCCCACATGATACCATCCAACAATGGACGGTGTTGATAAACAGCATGGAGGAAACACATATATCATGTGTGGATAGGCCCCACCATCCAGCAAGCTAGACGGTTGATGGCATGGATGAAAGACATGCATCGGTGGATCCCACCGTCCAGCCATCTGGACGGTGTGGATAAAACCCATAGAGCTGTTGACATCAATATCATAGCCTATATGGATCTGTACATACACCAGTCAATCCTCTTCCATGGTAGGTGGGTCCCACGTGGGGCCTACCATAAATATTATAATATTTTTAATATATAAATATTATGTTATATATTATATATTCTTTTTTTTTTTGCTGTTGTTTAAATGTCCAGGCCCTGGATGTTTATTGTCGGATGGCCTGGATCTAGTATGTACATCATGGGTGGGGCCCACGTCCAGTGGACTGGACAGTGTGGACTGCCACACATGTAGCAGGCCCCACTGTCCATGATCCCACGGACGGTGTGGATACAAAGTACATACATCACAATGGGATTTCCACCGTCCACGGTGTGGATCTAATCCATTCTTCAAGGTGGGCCATCAAACAAGGAAAAATAGAGAGAGAGAGAGAGAAAGAGAGAGAACGAGTGATGGAGGGCTCCGCCACTATGAGCCCTCCCTTCCGTGCATTATAAACATACATCAAGTGGGTCCCATTACATGTGGGCCCACCAATCAAAATCAACGATGGAGATCCCTTCTCCACCAAAATGCAAGGTCTAGATGACCTTTTCATGCTAGGAAATAAACATCATGATGGGGTCCATGGAGAATGGCCCCATCATGGAATGATCATGTGAATCATGGTGGGCCATCGGCCACACCTAGGGTCCAAAGTGGGATCCATACCATCAATCGGTAAGCCCCACTTGGCCCATCATCAAAACATTAAATTTAGGCCTATAAAAACACCCACCGTTGGATCTTCTTGGTCCGATGAAATGCCAAACTCTTTAGCTCCCTCTTTGATGGAAGATGATAGAGGTTGTAGGGTTGAGATGGGAGATGAGAGGGGTAGGAGGTGGGCCACACTTAGCTCTCTTGGAGCTTAGAATTGCTTGGAAGGCCAACCTCTTTAGTTGCTTGGAAAAGTGAGTAGAGAGAGAGAGAGAGAGACAGACAGACAGACAGATAGACAAACAGAGAGGGTGGTTGTAAGAGAGAAGTGATGGATGGAGTGATGTAAGAGTTGACTTTAGGGTAGCTTGTGTAAGAGAGGTATGGGTTGTGTAAGAGAGGTGACATGTGAGGTATGGGTGTGATGGATTGAGTGATGGGTTGTGTACCTGATTGATTGATGTGATGGGTTGTACAGATTCTCTCAGAATTCACAACGCGCGTCGTTTCTTCAAAAAATACGCAGGCCCACAACTCCTAGCCTGAGTATTGCATCGGTGCGCAAGACGCAGCGTTGGAACCGCAGCCACGGTGCGGTCGTAATGGTACAAGTCTCGAGTCGAGCCGACTCAGAATCACAGGATGCGACTCAGGGTCTTGCGTAAATGTCAATTACAAGTCGCGGGTTGCCGAAATTTAACAGGGAGGGTTGCGGGTGTCTGCGGAACGGTACAGACTAGGATACGCGTCTTACACTGGGTCATTTTGTGAAATTGCGCAGAGTGAAGTCTATTTTTGAAAACTGCGCAGAGTGAAGTCTATTTTAGCGAACTACGTAAAGTTGAGGCGGTTTCTAGAGTTTTTCAACCAAGTGCAAAAGTTGGAGTTCCACAACTATAAAATAGGACTCCCTAGGATGTTCCTAGGCATCTTTTAGGGTTTAAGGAGTGGAGCAAAAGGGTAGAGAAGCCGTCACTAAGAGTTTTTCTTCTTCTTCCTTAGTTGTTTTCATGCTTTTCTTAAGAGACTTTGGTCCAATCATGTCTATGGTTGGCTAAACCTCTTAGCTAGGGCTAAGAGGTAAAGCTTATAGCATGATGGGATGTTTCTATTGCTTTGATTCATATTTATGTTGAACTCCATGGATTTTAATTTGATATTTAAGGAATACTTTCTATTTTTAATGGTTTATTGTGACTCAAAATTACAGTAGATCTGCAATAGCATTGAGTATCTTCTTTTCCTGATTTGAGATTATGGGATTAGTAAATCTTGTTATTTGCCATTGTCTCCCGGGCATGGTTTGGTGATGGAATCCCTAACAATTATCATAGTTCTCCTTCATTAAGAATTAGGTTAATGGAAGTTCAGATTTGATTTTATTGATATTTTTTCCAATTGGATAGGATAGGACTCCAATTCTAATTGTGTTACTTGAATCAAGCAAGAGGGCTCCCTGATCACTACAAGTGGATCCTTGGCACCCTAGTTCCCACCTTTAAATTCTTAGTTTTAATTACTTAATTCACAATTACTTTCCCAATCACTTCAGAATTAGCTTTACATCTTCTTCTAGTTCTACTTCTAGTTAATTTCATAAATGCACAAGATCCGTCCTTGTGGATTCGACCTAGGTCTTACCGAGATTATTACTATATCGTGACCCTACACGTGGGGTTGTGACAAGTTTTTGGCGTCGTTGCTGGGGATTGACGATTGTGTTTTCTGGATTTGATTAGTTTTGGAATTAAGTTAAGATTATGATTTTTCTACTCTCTATTTTTCGGTTAAGGTTTTTATAAAATTATTTTTGAAACTAACTTAGCTTTTTATTTGTAGCTTTAGAAACTTTCCTTTTTTGCATTTAGAAACTAACTTACTTTCTAATTCTAGGATAGAAACTTTCCTAATTTATTTTTAGAAACTAATTTTTCTTTCTATTTCCAGATTTAAAAACTTTCCTAATTTATTTTTAGAAACTAACTTTTCTTTCTATTTCCAGATTTAGAAACTTTCCTAATTTGCTTTTAGAAACTAACTTTTCTTTCTATTTCTAGATTTAAAAGCTTTCCTAATTTATTTTTAGAAACTAATTTACTTTTAGGACTAAATTTTTGTTTTGTTTTTAGGTTAAGGTTTTTTCTGATTTATTTTTAGAAACTAACACTGTTTTTTTGTTTTGTAGGATCCTAACATAGAAGTCTCCAAACCAGTAAACTCCTCCTAACATCTCCTCTACTTACTTTCCATATTGTTGTATGATTTTTCTTTTATTCTATTTTAGAATTAGGTTCAGGATTAGGGTTTCACCATGTATATGCAAGAGTGGGAGTGTCAGTATGCTGAGCTTGTTTTAGAGTGCGAGAAATTGTGAAGGGTTGTAAGATGATTATGTTAGGAAACAACCTGTCTCAAATTTTTTCTAAAACCGTCATCGAGAACCAACCAAAATACAATGTTCCACCGATTAAGAAGTCCTTATGCGATATAGGCAGGAGAATAATTACCCCTCATAGATTAAGAAAATAGTACGTGATTGTTAGGGTTATCATAATTATGGGAGTGAGAACTCTTATCACCCATCAGACAAGAAGAAAATAATGAGAGATTATATTATGGGTGATAATATGTACCAACAACTATCAGACTCTCCCACCTATGACCCATACGACTATGATCAGTGAAAACTTCAACATTGGAGAGATGAACTAACAATTGATTATAGTGACTATTCTCTTGGATCCTCTACCTTTAAAATCCAACCAGAAACGATTCAAGAGGATTCACGTTTGAATTTCACGGACTATCAAGAATAGTTAACTAACTTGTCGTAGGCATGATGAAATCATTGGAAGCGATTGAATTGGGCCTCAATAAGGTTGAAGAGGCTAGGCTATCACAATCTCAACTCAATCTAGAAACACAATATAATGAAAGTGATCCTAACCCGCTTGTAGAGAGTACTGAAATTGAGAATGAAGAGTTGGATTGTGTTAACGAGCATATGGCTTTAGTTCCCGAAGAGTCGATCTCGATGGCTGTCCAAAGGAATGATCAAGAGATATAGGTGTCTTTCAAATATAATGAATTGACATGCTCCAATCATATGACACAGTTGACTTCAATGAGTAGGAATATGCTAGTTTAATCAAGCCTCAACTCAACCTAGGAAAACAATGTGAGGAAAGTGATCTCATCCCACTTGTAAACTGTATTGAATTGAAAGATGATAAGTATTGGGATGAGAATCATGAATTTACAGCCCAAGATTCACTGGAATCGATTTCAATTGTGGTTTGGGAAAGTGATTGCAAGATACAGGACATTGTCGACCATAATGATCTACTCCACCCATCTGACACGTTTGATTTACATGTGGAGGAAGTCCCTTCCAAGTGAACCGCATGACTCTTTTGAGGCATGTGTAGACCACTCCCCTGATTTAGATTATAATATGATTAGGGAGATGGACAAGTTGCCCTAGATGACTCTGGAATTTGAAACCACTCAGTTAAGGCCACCTTTTGAGCCGTCAACACTTATTGATATAATGCCTCTACTGAGTAGTAGCAATGAACAGAATCTTCACATCAATGTGCCTATTTATCCACAATATGTCTATACAAGGCAGGGCGAGATGTATCCGGTGACAATTGACTCTCACCAAGGTGAAGAGCAAGAGATCATGTTTCCCTCTATTCGAAGAGAAGAGAAGATGAATGAATCATTGGGCATATCATCACAAACCTCAATGTGAAAAATGAGCCTCTCTCAAGTGACTATCTCAACTCTCTGAAAGATCGCTTGGCATATTTTATAGATTCAAATGATCCCATGATAAAAGAAATAACGGTTGCCTTGCAAAACAATACATCCGTGGTTGTTACTGACCGAGAGAACCCTTATTCTGAAGCTCCACCTTCCACAGATCTTAAATGTTTACCATTAAGGGAGGAGGATCTGAAAGTTGAACCGAAGCCTAAAACTTCAGAATATGTTAAGTCTACATCACCTACTGAGAATTTTTCTGAATTTTATCTATTTGTAGTCTCTGATTCACGATGTTGCGCTAAATCTGAAACTTTCTCTATCTCAGGTGAATCATATGTACTTTAGACACCTCAGGAGATTAAAAGGAAACTTTATACTGCGGTCCACAATTTTTTCTGAAAATTCATGCTCCAAGACATCCAAACCTATTGCAAAAAGGGCTTTTGGATGATCTTGTTAAGAAACCTACTGAAAAATTTATCAAGATATTGACCGGAGGAGGAACCTTGTGACATGACTGAGTAGTTTTCCCCTATTTTTCTAGTTAGTTTTACTGCTTTCAAAGAATTTAGGTTTAGGATAATTTACTTTCCGTTGTTTAGGATAGTTTGCTTATTGTCTGTTGAGTCTTTTGAGCTAACCCATCTTCATATTGAGATCATTGGAAAAGCCTTAAAAAATTCCTTCTTCAGGTATTATCTTTCCATAATTTTCCTTTTCTTTTCTTTGCCGCTTTTGCATTACATGCTTATTTCTTTTACATTGAGGACAATGTAGATTTTAGGTTGGGGGTGCGGATTAGATAAGTTAATCAGTGTTTTCTTAGTCTTTGAGCAAAAATTGCGAAAAATTGGAAAATTTTTGAAAAAATAGAATTACAAGACGTTTAATGTTGATGTCTTATGTCTCTTCGAGTTTAGTCACTTGGGAGATCTCAAAATTAAGTTTGAGTTATTAATCCATAAGTAGAAATTTTAAATATTGATCGAGTCATGATTTCACATGCCACATCTAGCAGTCACATTAAGGCTTCAGTCAACATTAAATTGTTAACTTGGTGATTATTTAACATAAAAGGAACCCACCTGGGGAATTTGTCCATCAGGTTTTAAAATAATAATAATAATAATACCCAGCTAAAAAAATAGTTATCGTCGAAAAGGGCTACCTATTAAAGACCTTTAAAAAGGTTGACATAACGTGAAACCATTGATAGAAAAATCAAAAGCAGGAGGAATAAAAGAGGGAATTAAAAGATGAACTGTAAGGCAAGTTTTGGTTTAAGTTTTGGTTGTCCTGAATGCTCTTTTAACTATCAATGTTATTATGAAAGTAAAGAATTGAACCTTCACCCATGGAACTCAATGTTTGAATTGTTCTAATTGGAAGATTAATGCTTTGAACTTGATTATGAAACTTATCGAGTGCTAGAGTTTAGGAGAAGGTAATGCACAACATTGATGTATTTTAGAATTCTATTATCTGGATTTTTTTTTTAACCACTTGAGTTTATAGAAATTATCATATGGTTCTCGAAATATTTTTCGCATCTTTGCTCGGGACTAGCAAAATGTCAGTTGGGGATTATGTTGAGGGTCAAATATTGCATATTATCCCCCATTTATATCTTGGTTTTATGAACATGATAATGCTTAATGTTTTATTTTACTCATGTTTATGTTACAAGGTGAATTTAAGAGCTTGGATTGAAAAGGGTGTTAAAAGCATGGATGTGATGCTCAAGAATCACCAAAGTAATTGATGGATCTTAGGAGACCAAGATTGAAGAATTTACATGCCAAAGATCCAAGAAAACCAATCGAGGAATGAAGAGAATCAAAGATTTGAAGTGAAGAAAATGAATCATGAAATTTTCCTAAAAAGCATATTATGAAACTTTGGGTCATTTTATAAAATTGCGTAGAGTGAAGTCTATTTTTAAAAACTGCACAGAGTGAAGTCTATTTTAGCAAACTATCTAAATTTGAGGCAATTTCTAGAGCTTTCCAACTAGGTGTGAAATTTGGAGTTCCAAAACTATAAATAAGACTCCCCAGGATGTTCCTAGTCATCTTATAGGGTTTAAGGAGTGGAGCAAAAGGGTGTAGAAGCCATCGCCAAGAGTTTTTCTTCTTCTTCCTTAGTTGTTTTCATATTTTTCTTAAGTGACTTTGGTCCAATCATGTCTATGGTTGGATAAACCTCTTAGTTAGGGATAAGAGGTGAAGCTTGTAGCATGATTGGATGTTTCTATTGCTTTGATTCATGTTTATGTTGAAATCCATGGATTATAATTTGATACTTAAGGAATACTTTTAGTTTTTAATGGTTTATTGTGACTCAAATTACAGTAGATCTGCAATAACTTTGAGTATTTTCTTTTTCTGATTTGAGATTATGGGATTGGTAAATCTTGTTGTTTGTCATTGTCTCCTAGGCATGGTTTGGTGATGGAATTCCTGCCAATTATCATAGTTCTCCTTCATTGAGAATTAAGTCAATGGAAGTTCAGATTTGATTTTATTGATATATTTTCCAATTGGATAGGATAGGACTCTAATTCTAATTGTGTTACTTGAATCAAGCAAGAGGGCTCCCTGATCACTACAAGTAGATTCTTGGCACCCTAGTTCCCACCTTTAAATTCTTAGTTTTAATTACTTAATTCACAATTACTCTCCCAATCACTTCAGAATTAGTTTTACATCTTCTTCTAGTTCTACTTCTAGTTAATTTCAGAAACGCACAAGATCAGTCCCTATGGATTCGACTTCGATCTTACCGAGATTATTATTAGATCGTGACCCTACACTTGGGGTTGTGAACATAATGTCACCTATTGATGACTTTAGCTGTTGTACTTGATCCTCACTGCAAAATGTGACTGGTTAGTTACATTTATAAGAAGATTTATCTGTTCGACAAAGCAGCTGTTAAAATATCTAATGTTTGTGTGACAATTGAGGAATTGTACTCTTCTTATGTGGGTAATTCTACCAGAAGTCAGGACACAACTTATGCATGAATGTGACTTGAGTTCGTCTATAAGTGATGACAATTTTCTCGATGAGTACTTCTCAGCCTTAGAACAAGATGAAGAGAGTCAACAAACAAATGATTCAGAATTAGATGTATATCTCAAGGAGCCAGTCATGAAGGTCTCCAACCAAGACTTTGAGGTTTTAGATTGGTGGAAGACTAGAGCTCGTGAAGGAAAATAACCTACACTGTCGTTGAAGGTCGAGATATTTTATCAATTCCGATAACAACAATGGCATCAGAGTCTGCATTTAGCACTAGTAGTTGGGTGGTGAACAAATATAGAAGCTCTCTTACACCTAAAACAATTGAAGCGCTCGTTTGTAAGAAAGATGGTTACGTCCAGTTTGGGGTGGCAGTTCATTTGATGAAGAGGACGAGACTGAGAGTCTAGACGAAACTGGCACTGGACCTTCATATGTTTAAAGTTTAAACATTGTTTTAAATATTTTGGATATCTTAATCTTATTACTTGTTTTGTAAGACTTTAATTTTTGTTATTTTTGGAGTAGAGTACTTGAGATTGACATTGAAATTTTGAACGTACTATAATTTATTTCTTGAAATTTATATTGGCTTCATGACTTCTCCTAAAAATGTTATTCTTTATTAACAAAATTTCTTTTGCAGAAATGTCATCTGATGACCCATCCACCAACGTTTGGAATTACGGTACCCAAGTCTACTCCCAACATCTGGAAGAATGAAGATTAAATGTCGTTTATGTGGAGACAAATTCGTCAACAAAATAAATCAACTAAGAATACACTTATCTGGTAGGGGAGGAGACGCAAAACCATGTCCTAATGCCTCACAGGAAGTACGAATTCTATTCTGGGCTCTCTTAAACTCAAATAAGAATACTCGCACCCCCTCTACACCAAATTAAACTAATCATAACAAATATCATAACAAGCCTATTATAATATATGAAGATTCAAAAATCGAGAGAGTGCAATAAATTAGTAAGAAAGAAGAAGAGAAAATGTCAGATTAAAAGCTCTAGAAGAAGAACAACTGAAACTTGCCTTGAAGATAAGTAGGGAAGAGGTGGAGGCATCTAGATATCGATGTCTTCCAAGACAACATAATGTCGAGGTAGGGCCGAACATGGAAACAAAAAAGAGTTGCAAAGCATCAAAGTTTCTCTCCAAACTCTCATCATTCTATAAGATGTTGGGAACTCCTTATAAATTGGCTCATAAAAAAGGATCGAAAATTTTAGCTAAATCTATACAAGAACATGATAGTGTAGTTTCACCACCTTCTGATTTAGAAGAAGTAAACATTTACCCTGGAGGAGATAACATATTTGGATCTACAAACATATTTTTCATCACCGATGAAACTAAAAACGTTTTAAGTGGATGGAATGATGAAAGCAATGCTGATGAATCGGGTTCAGATGAAGGTGATAACTCTCTTATCCATCTGTTGAGAAGGCGTTCCTCATATGGACCATATTAACAAGATGCCGATGAATTTTGAGTGAGTTTATGGTTTTCTTATAACATTCTCATATTGTTATTTGCTAGCTTGTATTAACTTGTTATGCACTGTTATTGCACTTGTCTTAGTAGTAACAATCTTGATTTTTTATCATTTTAATTATTTTATAATAATTTGTAAAATAATATTAACTCGACTCGACTCGAATAGCTCGCTCAACCCGACTCGATCCCAGCTCCACTCGACCGAACCAGCGAGCCAAGTTGAGCTAGAGAGGTGAGCTCGAAGACTGAGTCGAGCTAAGCTCAAACTTGGGTCATGGTGGGGTCGAACTGAGCCAAGCTTGGCCCAGCTCGACTCGAACTCGACTCGTGTACAACTCTACTGATTTATGAGGCAACGTACTTATCACGTCTATAAAAGACCCACCGAGACAACAGATTTGATCATGAATGTGGTGATGATCTTCTCTATGAGGCCATCTCTCATAGTCCTTCCAAAATAAGAGATCTTCCCACAGATGTTCGGATAGGTAGCAGCGCTCGAAAAGGTTCCAAATATCAGGAGATCGAACATATGTGCAAGCCAATCTAGCTTTGGTTCAAACTTAAGTCAAGAAAAACAGACACATCGGTTTGGTCAAGTTCCACATTCCGTACATTAATTGAAATTAAGAGATTAGGAGAACTAGATACAACTTATCCCAATAATAGATCGATATCAAGTGTCAAATCTCACCTCACTCCAAACCATCACCTTATGGATGGTTAAATGTAGGAGGTGGTTTGATTTAGACCGTCCAACACCTCGAAGCTGAGAATGTAGGCCATCGGTAAAGATGTTGACTGGCCATGATCAGTCCAGGTCTAGCCCTTGAGGTTTGCAGATCTTGGTCTGGTTGTCTTAATCCGAAAATCTTTGGTGGTTCTACACCTAATCTTTAGTGGGCCATGAATATCTCCACAAAGGATCAACTACAAGAAAGAGATTCGAGAAGCTAACGAGTTCGGATCTAACTACAGTCCATTCTTTCCAATGCAAGCCACAAGTTCCAAATTAATCAAGGAGATTCTCATGTCCAAAACTGCGACATGAGTGTGAAAGATCTAGAAGTAACAAGGAAGCATGGCAAGGAGTTTCACTGCCTCAATAAGCTATAAAAGGAGCACGTGAAGAAGAGCTTGAGGTCCCATGCCAAACATATTTATCCACTTTACATTTATCATTCCTTAATTTAGCCTAGTCAAACATAAATACCTACTGCATAGTGGCTCCCACTACAGTACCTTAGGAGTAGGAGTAAATATCATTAACCTTAAGTTGTAGGATCATGTTTAATTGAATTTCGATTCAGTTGATCATATCAACATGATCACATCCTACTAACCACTCGCCTCGATCGTCCGTTCCAATCGACGAATCAAGTATTTTCTTTTGTTTTGTTTTGTTTCATTTATGTTTTTGGTTGATTATTACTTTGTCAATTGTAATGGACCATTCATTTTAAATATTAATAAAGTCGATATTGTTTAGCCTGGTTTAATATTTTATTTGTACATTCTTCTTCATTTGAGAGGCATACAAACCTAAAGACAAATGAAGAAAAAGTCCTTGAAGCTGTAGGCTCATGTCCATTATCACAAGGCAAAAAGAATTCATTCACAATGGCTAACCCTAACCTTTTTACAAATCGCCTGAACAAAGTGTAAACTAGTGGTTGAGAAGATAACTGGATCCCGATCCAATCTCCAATCTGTCCATCTTAATGCGGGGGACACCAACCATTCAATCAAAACCTCTGAGTCGAGTAGACTTTGGCACATGTGCTCATCTTACTCTGACACGAACAACCAATCCAGGCCCTCGATTACACGTGTGGCCTAGTTTGATTAAATTGGCAGCAAGAAATGATAAATAAACATATGATAGGCATTAAGGTGGACCCTAGGAAGTTTTTAATTATGCACATTCAATCACCACTCTTTCCTGTTGTGTGGTCCATTCAAGAAATTTATCTACTTTATTTTTAGGATCCAGCCTTAAACTGACTTAGCAAAATGGATGGACAGCATGGATATACAATACATACATCATGGTGGGCTCCACTGTCAGGGCCACACTGTGTTTGGTGAGGCCAGGCTACACCTAATTGGATCCTCATATGTAGCTAGGAACAGATAGGGGCTCCGAGGGGCCACCATATGGGTTTTATCCATGCCGTCATCCATTTTTCCATATCATTTCAAGGCACAGTCCAAAATTGAGGCAATTCCAAGGCTCAAGTGGAACACACAGTAGGGATTAAACACTTACAATTAAAAACTTTATGAAGGCCACGAAAGTTCTAGATCAAACTAATATTTATGTTTCCCTTGATCTGGTTCTATGTGACCTTACAAATAGGTTGGACGGAAATTAATCATCATGGTGGGCCCTATGAAGGTTTCATCGGTGGAGTCATTATCATCAATTTTCTGTGTTGTGGTCCACTTGAGCATTGGATTTGCCTCATTTTAGGCTTATAACCTAAAATGATATAAAAAGAATGGATGGACACTGTGGATAAAACCCATACATCATGGTAGCCCCTTAGAGCCCTTAAATGATCCTAGCTAATGACGGGCATGGGTAATAGTTACTCTTCCTCATCTAGATGATTTAACACTAAGGTGGGCCACCTCAAAAAGTTCTCCTAAAACTTCTAAATTCATGTAGCATAGCCCACCTGAGTTTTAAAATACTTTGATTTTTGGTTAATTCTTTCATCATGATTGAGGCACACAATATGAATGGATTGGATGGCATATAAAGACCACAATGGATTTACACAAAACTAATGTCGGACTCACTATCCCAATTATTTCCTATGGTCTGGCCTACAATGGTTTTGGATGATAGTGATTTTTGGGTTTAATGGTTAAAATGAGGCAAAGCACCTGATGGAAGGAGTGGATCTAATGAAAGTTCAACCCATTTGGTTCTCAATTTATAAAAGTAACCTTGGTAATTTCTTAAGGAGAGTTACCCATGTGTGGCTCTTTTAAAATAATGCGGGTATGAGATGAGAACTCTGTGCAGGATGGGTTCCTAAGGGGTCATTTAGATGAAAGTAAATTACAGGAATTAAGAGGATTTTGGGAATAAATGAGATAAGAGGTGCATTTGGATGGGAGTAAATGTCAATAAATGAAATTGGAGTAATTGTGATATTAAAGTTGATTTGGGATGTCACATATCTTCCTATGAATATATTAAAGAATTACAATGCATTCCAGTTCATCCCTTATACTCTTATACAAACAAAGTATTTGGATTCCAATGTAATTCATTTACAGGCTACTAGTCACAATTGTGGATTTAATTTACACTTGATTTGAGTATAACTATGAAATAGATATCATTTATCTCCATTTACAAGCTCCCAAACGAGCCATAAGTTAAGGATACAAATTTCATCCCATCCAACGAAATTTGGTCGAAATTTGTCATTGGATGGGATTTGATTGGGCTACATGTTGTTGTAGACATGGGGCCTACGTAAAGCATGTTTGAAAGTTGTTCGATATGGATTATGCAGTGACCCCAACACCATGTAGCCAATGATGTTAGGATGTGGTGGTATTTGATCGAGCCACATACCACTATTAAAGATGGAGCCACGCGAAGCATGCCTGACAGATTTGATTAGTCCAACCCTTTGTGACATTATGCTAGCCTTATCTCTAACATCAACTTGTGGCCATCAAATTTCAACATAGTAGGGCCTCATCAATCCGGTTTTTCCCAAGTCTCACAAAATCTTGTTCCTATGTACTCACAAGTTGCATCAGCATCAGTGACAAAGGCATGTGGCCCAATCAAATGATGGCATGGAATAAAATTGCAAAGTAAAGAAGAGAAATTAGAAAATTAAAGAAGAGAATTAGGAAAAGAGAAGGAGAAGAAAAATTGTTGAAAGAGAGATGGAAAAAGGAAAATGAGACAAATTGCTTTTAGAAAAAAAATAATTGAAGAAATGAGAAATTGAAAAAGAAAAGAAGTTAGGGAGGGATAATTGAAGAGGAGAAATTAATAAAAGAAGTAGAGGAAGAAAAGCAGAAAATATAAGAGAAATTAGAAGAGAATGAGAAGAGAAAGGAGAAGTTAGGAGAAATTAAAAAATGATGAAAGTAAAAGTTATCGGAGGAGAGAGATTGAAGATGCAGGAGAAAAGGAGAATGAAAGGAAAAATTAAGAGAAAATAGAAATTGAAGGAGATTAAGAAAATGAAGGGAGAAGTTAATGGAGTAAGAGAAATAGAAGTTGAAAAATGGGATCATAAATAAAATTTGGTCCTAATCATAACTGTTGGGTCACGAGACAATAGAGCAAATCATGGTCAAAAGATCATCAAATATTTTCAATAAAAGAACCAACTACATTCATAACCATCGGAAATCCCAGCGAAAGCTATAGGATGAACTGGACCTAGGGCTGTACATGAACCAGGCTAGCCCGGTTAACTCGCTCGACTCGGCCCGAAAAAGCTCGACTCGGCCCGACCCAGAAGTGAGTTCGGGTCGGGACGGGCCATTTTCTTCAGCCCGAAACTGAGTTCGGGCCGAGTTCGGATTGTCACAGTTCGGCCCGACTCGGCCCAAAACCCGACTCGACCTGGCCCGACTCGATCAAGTGGTGTGTGTGTGTGTGTGTGTGTGTGTGTGTGTGTATATATATATATATATATATTCAAAACCCTACCCGTCCCTTTCCCCTTTACCCTTCTAGGATAGTTCACCGCCCATCTTTGAAGTGACAGTGACTCATCCACCTCATAGACGTATAACTTAAACGGCCTAGATTCATCCAAATATAAAAAGGAATTATAATGTCCTGACTAGTTAGATTTTTTGTGGAGTCTATAGTTCAACTATCTAAACCGTTGATCGAGGGCCTTGTAATGGGACGCGGATTACCTGCCAAAGCCCTTCCCATGAACTTGCTGTAAAGTCCAAAACTGGCCCGAACTCGCCCGATTGCTGACCGGGCCGGGTTCGGGCTGGACGTATTGGCTCGGTGACCGGGCCGGGGCCTGGTTCGGGCTGGGATTGGCTGGTGACCGGGCTGGGTCGGGTTTAGCCCAGTTTGACTCGGATCGACCCATGTACACCCCTAACTGGACCCATTTTCAAAAACACTAAAATAAAACCCCCATGGAACTTTATTATATGGGTGAAGGAAACTTTTTGAAAAATCCAAAAGAAAGTCATTCCACAATAAAAATCAGTTTTGATTATCCCTAGTGGTACCCGTAGTGAAGATGAAAGGGAATGGGTGTTATTAATTAACGGCCTATAAAATCATTTTTAAAAAAAAAAACTGTTATAATAAAATTTCGATGGAACATTGCTCCCCTAGTGGAGGCAATTTTTAAAAAGATTTTTTTTTTTTCAAAATAAGCATGCGGTGTCTAAGGTAATAAGAGGGTTTCATACTTCTGGGTGGACCATCGCAATAGAAAAATAAGATTCAACCTCCCATGGTTTCCCCGAAGTCATTCAATCCATATGCAAAATAAAGCATAATTAGCCTCAACTCTAGTTTTAGGATGGTTGTGCAATAATTAGCTACAATGAAGAAGTGATGAACCCAATTTTACTCAAAGCAATCATTTAAATGGTGGAAAAAAAATCAATTGTAACATAAGTGTCAAAGTCAGAAGATTGTATGGAAAAATGTCATTCGCACATTACATTCCTAGTTCGGGATGCTTGTAAAAGCTCAATTAAGTTCAAGTCAGCGTAGTGAGTTTCCCATAAGGTCGTAGAAAGCACAGGGTAACTAACCACATTGACGATCAAACAAAACAAGTACTTGTAGGATGATTGTGTAGTAAAGGACTCCTTCGATCTAGACAATAGGGGATCCCCATAAGGTCACGAAGTGCAGGGGCAATACTTTCTAGATTCATTCCCAATGTTATTAATATTTTATATAAAAAGGTTGTGCCTGATCATCCGTAATGCCACAGAAAGCGTAGGGACAATCATAATGTTCTCCTCAAATATATGTGAGTTACTCTTTTTCCAGACAATTAGCTGACATGGATATTAAAGCAGGCAACAAGTTCAGACCACGTCATAGTTTGACTAGTGGGGTGGGTTGTCCACTCACTTTGGCATTTGGTTGCACGCAACCTCTGCCAAAGAGGGGTACCGGTAAACACCCCACTAGGGAAATGTAGCTTGATCATTAAAAGGTCAAACCTATGTCTAAACCATGTCCAAACTCATGTCTAAATCTAACTTAAGGCCTAAAATTCAAGCCTAAATAACTTTAAACCTAAAACAACCCATAAACCAGAAGTCTTAGGGAGCACTTAGTGTCTACCAGAGCTCCCGGTAAAAACTAGGTGCAAACCGCGAGGTGGTGGCACATGATGTGCCTATTGCCACATGGATGATTTAGCATTTTGAGGTGTGCTTAGGTGGACGAGAGAGAATTATACCCCCCACCTTAGTTGTTGTGCCTAGACATCGAATGATCATAATACCCTTAAGAAACTCTCTTTTTACCCCTTATACCAGCCCCCTTGGCCAACGAGAGAATGTCACGTGGCAATCTGATTCACTCAGCCAATCGTAACACTCCAAGCTCTCATTTACCTCCAACTTCACCAAATTACCAAAAAGCTATACTCCTCAATTATAAATACTCCTCTTCATTCATTTCTACACCAATGTCACATCCTTAAGACAAGGAGAAAGGAAAAGTTGTAGCACATCCCATCAATTCATCAAGGACAGAGAGTGTGTGTGAGGAAAGAGAGGGGTTTTCCTAGTCGTAGGCCAACCTAGCTTCGCCCAAGCCTTAGTCATCAAGAACCGATTAACCTCCCCTCTCAACCCTTTGGATAATCTGTCCATCCATCACCCTCTCACCAGATTATCCAAACCAGAGATCAGCTGTATTTATCATCTTTATCAGTCTTACATCTCTCATTTGCATCATCACATCTCTCATTAACCCCCTCCTTTAATTTATTCGAGTATATGCTGTAAACACACGAATTTGGAGCATATTTTTCTATCTTTCTTCAACCCAAAGGTGGGTTTAAATAACCACATTACAAGGCTATACAGAGAAGGTTATTTAAGAGCTTCTCTATACATGGTATTTTACACCTAACAACCCATATACAATATTCTATTTACATCCCCCCTCAAATTGATGTGGGACAATGAACCAACATCAGTTTGCCACAAAGAAACCTATGATGAGATGATGCTATAGTTTTGGTAAAAAAATCAGCAAGTTGCAACTCTGATGTCACATGAGGAAAGAAATGATTCCAACTGTGTATTTTTCTCTCACAAAGTGGTAGTCAATTTCAATGTGTTTAGTGCACTCGTGAAATATAGGATTCGAAGCCAACTGAATCGTACTAAGATTGTCAGCATATAATGGAGTTGTCACAGACAAAAGGATCCCAAGTTCTGTCAACAATCCCCAGAACCAAGTAATTTCACTACATGCATATGCCATTGCACGGTATTCTGCTTCTGTGTTGGATCTAGATAACGTGCTTTTCTTTCTACACTTCCAGCTAACCAATGATTGTCCTAAAAAAACACAATAACTCGTGGTGGACCGTCATGAATGGAACATCCTGCCCAATCTGCATCAGAGTAAGCAGATAATTGTATATCAGACGATGATGGAAAGAGAAGCGCTTGGTTGAGGGTACCTCTTAAGGTAACGAATAATGTGATCAACTTCCGTCATATGCAATGTGCAAGAAGCCTCAACAAACTGGCTAACAACATGAACTGCATATGAGATATCGGGACGAGACATAGTGAGATAGACTAGTCGTCCCACTAGCTGCCTATAGGATGTAACATCGGAGAGAAGGTCGCCATCATCTTTCCCATACTTGACATTCAATTCTAGAGGAGTCTCATGGGGCTTGTTATCTGTAAGGTTTGCAAGCTTGATCAAATCACAGGTATACTTCTGTTGACATAAGAGATAACCTTGAGTATTACGAGAAATTTCAAGACCCAAAAAATATGTTAACGGCCCCATATCCTTCATATGAAATGAGGAGTAAAGTAATAATTTGAGATTAACAATTCCTTAAGCATCACTTCCTATGATGAGAATATCATTAACATAGACCAATAAAGCAACTAGACCTGAATCAGTCTTGAGAATAAACAATGAAGAATCATATTGGCTTTAAGAATAGCCCATCGTGGTTAACACCCCATGGAATTTTTCAAACCATGCTCTTGGTGCTTGTTTGAGTCCATATAAAGCTTTAGATAGCTTGCAAACTAAGCGTGGATCCTTGGATATGTAACCGGGAGGTTGCTTCAAGTAAACTTCTTCTTTGAGATGTCCATGGAAAAAAGCATTCTTGACATCGAGTTGACTGAGTTGTCAACCTTTAGAAGCACTTATAGCGATCAAGGAACGGACCATTTTCATTTTTTCCACTAGAGCGAACGTCTCATCATAATCAACTCCATATTCTTGTTTATAGCCCTGGGCCACGAGCCGAGCTTTGTATCGATCTAAGCTCCCATCAGATTTTAATTTCACAGTATATACCCATTTGCTTCCTATCACTTGCTTCCCCTCAGGTAATGGAACCAGCGTCCAAGTGGCATTCTCCTCGAGTGCCTGAATCTCATCATCCATGGCCTTTACCCAACACGGTTATGTAGATGCCTGAGAATAAGAAGCAGGGACAACCAAAGAATCTAATCCAGAAAATAAGGCATGATGAGAGGCAAAAAGATTTAATCGACGAGAAGGAACAGACGGACGACTGGAACATCGTAATTGAATCTCAGTGGAAGATGGGATAGTTACCTGTGCAATAGGAGAAGAAGACAACTGATTGGAAGCACGAGCAGCTGAGGGAGAGGACCCAAGAGAGATAGGCTTCACACGGCGTTGGTAGACCTGTAAAGGAGGAGTGGGAGAAGGAAGCATAGAATGATTGTCTTCAAAAGAAGACATATGAGAAATGGAAGATGGAACAATGGTAACTGAAGGAGATGCATGGACAACTCTATAATAAAGTAAAATTTCAAAGAATGTGACATGTCGAGACACACGAACACGATGAGAAGATGGATCATAACAACAATACCCTTTTTTATGCTCCCCATGTCCAAGAAATACACATTTAGCTGCACTGGGACTGAGTTTATCCCGTTCTCGCTCTGAAAGATGAACAAAAGCAATGCATCCAAACACTCGTAACCGACTATAATCAGGATCTTTATCATGAAGGAAGAACGTGGGAGTTTTTCGGTTGGCCAAAACACTAAAAGGTAATCGATTGATCAAATACACAGCTGTTGATTTTGCTTCAGCCCAAAGAAATTTTAGAACACTGGCATACTCTATCATGGTGGTTGCTACCTCAGTAATGTGCTGATTATTTCGATCTGCTACTCCATTTTGCTCCAGTGTGTGAGGACATGTTCGCTGATGTATAGTTCCATTTAAACTTAGAAAAGTCTCAAACTCAAAGGACATATATTCTCCCCCAGAGTCAGACCGTAGAACTTTAATTTTGTTTGCAAATTGAGTCTCCACATATGATGAAAATTGTCTGTAACATGAAAATGCTTCAGACTTGTGCTTCATGAAATAAATCTAAGTGTGTCTTGAAAAGTCATCCACAAAGATGATGTAATACAACAAACTACCAGGAGCCATTATGGGAGATGGACCCCAAACATCAGTATGAACGAGATCAAATAGATTCTGAGTACGAGTGTTACTTAATGAAAAGGGCAATGCAGTAGATTTACACACTTTCCCACTAACACAGTTCATATCAATGGAAATGGGACTAATATTAATTTCTTTATTCAAAAGACCAGATCTAAATAAGAAATGCATGTTTTTAGAATTTGGATGCCCTAAACGACTATGCTAAAGTTTTCAGCATTTATTAGCAATAGAAATATCATTAGAAGATGGAAGAAAAAAACAACGTGATGAGATAAGTCCGGGATCGAATGCCAAAGTAAATAATCGTCCTCTCTTATGGCCCTTCCCGATCAGCTTCCCTGTTTTCAGATCCTGTATGAAACAACCAAACTGAGAAAACAAAACTAAACAATTATTCTCTACTAGTTGAGCAACCGAAATCAAGTTGGCAGATAATTTAGGAACATAAAACACTTTGTGAAGGAAGAAATTGCGAGATGAGGAAGGTGAGGCTTTTAAGGACCCGATATGAGAAATAGGTAAATGGTTCCCATCCATAGTGTAGATGGGACCCACACCACTATACGAAACCCAATCAGTAGACAAGAAAGATCCCCAGTCATATGATTAGATGCCCCTGAGTCAAAATACCAAAGATTTGTAGGATCAATATTACCTAGCAAACCTAAAGAACCCATCACTTGAAGGATTTGTTGAATTTTGTAACATCCCGGATTTTTACTGTTTTGGATTTCCAAAAATTCTTAAATTTTTTTATGTAATTAATTTATATTATCACTTACTGACCATTGGCACTCAATGTTAGCTTATACACACCCGATTGTAACGTCCCATCCAACCAGCACAGTGTCCTAGGGCATCCACGTCGGATTTTACCGCAGGATCGTTTGTTTAAACTACTCAGGGTGAGGTATCATAAGTAAATTAAATCTAGGATTAGCACATTAGACTAGACCAATCTGGTTATGATTGAACCAAGTACAGGCTGCCAAGCCAGATGGCCTGTTTAAACTTAACAACAGCCCGTGTGGGCCATCCAACGATCGAGAAGGGTCAGAAAAATCTAAAAGTTTACGAAATCATATATCTCACTGGGCTTGTGGTCCATCGCAGACTGCGGACTCAGTGGACACCCAGAACTGAGATCTGGCACTAGCCGAATGCACCCCACCAATGCCAGAATTGGAATCTGGCACTTGCAAATAAAACCGAGATACCAGGCCTTCCAACCGTCGGATTCCTTCCAAATTTACGAAGAAGGTTTAATGTATTTTTCTACGCCCGCCCATAAAATCTGGGTCCCGATCGTGGCACGGTGACTGTTGATCGCAAATCGGGCCCATCCGATCAAACCCCATATCCGATCATTTTTAAATTTTGCATGGCCCTTCATCGGGCCATGGACCACTTATCCTATAAATTTCATGGCCAGAGGGCCACCAGAAATGCCCCATCAATCAAAATGGGCCTCCTAGGGCCATTTAAAGAATCAGAACCCTATGCTCAAACCCCATATTCATTCATCCGTTTGATCTCAGATTTTGCATGGCCCCTCATCGGGCCATGAGACACCTACACCCCAAATTTGGTAGCCGGAGGGGTGATAGGGCCGCCTCAACATCAAATAGAGTCCTTGTAGGCTATTTTGGAAAATTATGAAAACTTAAGGCTAAGGGGGCCAACTCTAAAAAATAAACCCTAGCTCTCTCTCATAACCCCCATTCTCCAACAACAAGCCCTCTCTCTCTTCCTCATAACTCCTCCATTTTCCAACAACCAAGCTCTTCCTCATAATTTCTTACACTCTCCAACCACCAAGCTCCCTCCCTCATAACTTCCTCCATTCTCCAACGACCAATCCCTAGCTCTCTCATAACTTCCCCTTTTACTACAGTCACCAAAGAGTAAAGAGAGCAAAGGAGCAAAGACGAGAGAAAGTAAGGGTGAAGAAAGGAGGGCGAGGTAGACCCTAAATCGTGGTGGGGCCCAAGGAAAGCAAACCCCCATAACTTCCTACCTCTCTTCCAAGAAGAATCACTCATCCACGAATGCTCTTTCGTCCCGTTGAACATCTAGGTAAGGTCCATCTCCTATTTTCCTTGAAATCCTTGTGATAAGGATGGATTTTCATGGGAACCTAACCTCCAAATGTTGCTTTAGGGATTCCGGCCGAGCAACCCCCGAAATCCACCCTCCTAGGTCGATCCCAAGCCTTCAACGAATCCGAAGGTGCGGACTATTGTTCTTAGGTGGCCTAGCACCAATTTTAGTGTGGGTTTAATGATTTTGATTGCTTGGATGTTGTGATTGAATAATCTAGAGAAACCCTATGAGTTGTATATTGTTAAAATTGTATGGATTGCATGTTTAGCTTTCATATTGGTGTTAATCTTGCCTCTCACATGATATTATGTATGGGTGATAGTTTGCTCATGATTGCTCTATCCTTTTTCCTCATATGTGGTGTTTCAATGTGTGTATGATTTATTACCCTTGTGCACATGATTTCTAGAATTTGAGGAAGTGCTTAACTTCCTCACACACACACAGCTCACATGCACTTGTTTCATGTTATGGTTAGTCTTGCTTGCTATGAGAATCTAAATGGTATATGAGATGCATGAGAACATGTGGTCGCTATGCTAGTTGATAATCTGTAAAATTGGCATGTTACGGATCCCCTTCACCTTCTTGGGTTGGTCAGGAACCTGATGAGAGACGGTAGTCCCATCGGTAGGACTACGCTAGGGCTAGACCCGTGGTTAGGGCGGGAGTGTTCGGGTGGCTGTAGTTCGACTACATGGGTCCCTTGTGCCCGAGGTCACTCGTCTCACGCTCGCCTGACTCATGTGATCTAGCCTACTGTCTGACCAACCTTGTTTGTCAACCCTGTTTGCTCACCTATATATGGAACCTGGAACACCTTACAACCATTGCAGCCCATTGATAACTAGATTGCAACTGGTGCACAGTCTCGTGAGCCGGGCATGGTGGAATGGGACATTGTGTCCGAGCTGTCGGCCTACGCTGAGATACCGCGCCTCCCCGTAGTAACCGCAAGTGATCCCTTTCTCTCAGCACTCCTCATGTGCTTGAAGTCTGGGATGAGGAACCCGACGGGACCACGGACCGCGCAGTCTCGGCCTCACGCGTTGATGGGGCCTTGGCCTCGCAACCAGCTTAGGGCAGTGATACGTGGGGTGTATCAGATTCCCCAATCTGCTGGATGAATGGACTTAACTAATAACTCGGCTAACACGATCGCATTGCATCGCATTAGTTAGGGTGGCGACTCGGCAGTCAAGGTCGCTCTGAGGGAGTGTTGCCATATGCAATCGCTAGATGGAGTCGCTCGAGGGAGCGCTGTGGCAAGGGCATGCATCATATCATCGTATTGCATGCGCATTTAATAAGAGTTGTAGGTGTTAATGATTGACTGTTTTTCATTAAGTTCATACTATAATTGATGTCTGTTATAACTTGAGACCAATAGTTCACACTGAGTTGATCACTCACTCTCACTCTGGGATGGTGTTTTAAAACACCAACCAAACTCTCTCATAGATGAGGGGATGCAGAGTAGATGGAGCGTGGCGATGCTACTCTCGACGAGGAGTTGTCATACTTCCAGCTGATGGATGGCTCTCAGTCAGCTGGAGAGGCGGGATCGGATCACTGAGCGTGGGCTCGGCTTTATTCTTTTGGATCCACTATTCTTTTGTAATTTGTTGGGCGATGCCTTGGGCGGCCCGTATGCATTCTTTTGGACCTGTTCATATATACATATATATATATATATATATATATATATATATATATATATATATATATCTTCTTCATTTCAGTATACTTGTGTGATTGTGTTTCATGTTCCAGGATATTCCAAATTGCGCATTTAAGCTTGATTAATCGTAAACCATAAAATGTATGATAAGTGACACTCGGGAACTCGGGAATCGAATCTATGCACGGCTCCCAATTTCCAGGGTGTTACAAATTTGTTCTGTGGAAAGGAGATTAGGCTGCACCGATGGGGCCACAAATGAATTTGAGTTTGGCTTCGCAGGAGAGAAAGTCAGAAATGCACGTCCACGTCACTGGTAGTGAGGAGGTAGAGGAGGGCGAGTCAAGTAATTGATTATCTTATGTCCTTCTTATTTGCAATACCGACAAAACAGAGTACTTGGTCCAGAGGAATTCATATTTGCTTTCTTGTTGGGACAATGAGCAGCCACATGACCAAAACATTACACTCAAAATATTTAACTTTCAACATGTCTAGGGACTTTCCTGAAAAATTGTGGGTAATGAAGGCAGCATCAGGAACAACCTCTCTCATGGAAGCAAGGGTTTTTAAATGTGTTTCTTCTGTCATCAAATCAGATAGAGCTGCTTCAAGAGATGGAAGTTGAGGTCGGTTCATCAGAGCGGCTTGGGTTGGTTCAAACTCCGGACGGAGTTTATACCGAAATTGCATCAATATACTTGTATCGCGAAGTATCTTTACTGTCTCGATCGCCGCAGCGGGAATAACTGGATCCATAAGTTGAATCTCATGCCAAAGGAAGGTAAGTTTAGAATAGAAATCTTGTATACTCAGAGCTCCTTATTCTAATTTAAACAGCTCATACTCTACTTGATAGCGACAAGCATGATTCGATTGTTGATAACACATGTTTAAGTACGCCCATATTTCAGAGGCAGTCTCGAATGACGTGAGGTTAATTGCAATATTGCTCTCAACACTGTTAAGGATCCATGTGACCACCTTCGAATTATTTGTGGTCTAAGATAGTTCTCTTTCATCCTTTGGTTTGCCTATCGAACCATCCACATAGCCATAGAGGCTCTTTCCTGATAAAAAATGTTTGAATTGAAACTGCTACAGGGAAAAAAATTTCCCATCCAACTTAACATGGATAGTTTCGATCTTATCAAAGGGATTCATGGATGTCATGAGGAAGAAAAACCACGAAGAAGAAATGTACCATGGTTTTCTAGGTGAGCAGGACCGGATCTGGCGAGCAGGACCGAATCTGATGAGCAGGACCAAATTTGACGAGCAAGACGAAATCGTTGATGGAGAACAAGACCAAATCTAATGCTGATCTGGAGGTTTTTGTGGTCGTGCAACAGGTATGGGCAGCCGGATTTGGAGATGGTAGAGATTGGCCGCAACTACAGCGGGATCTGGAGATGGTTTTTGACAGCGAGCACGTTGATGAAGCACGATGGAAATAATGGCAGGTTGCAGAGAAGATGACAGGGCCATCGGAATCAATGGAGGAGGCTGCCGGAATTGTGGACCGCCGGAAATTGATGAGGGACCACCGGAATCAGAGGAGCGCCGGTTCAGAAACCTAGCACTAATACCATGTAAACACACGAATTTAGAGAATGCTTTTCGATCTTTCTTCAACCCAAAGGTGGGTTTAAATAACCACATTACAAGGCTATACAAGGAAGGTTATTTAAAAGCTTCTCTATACATGGTATTTTACACATAACAACCCATATATACAATATTCTATTTACATATGCTCTGGGGCTTACTACTTTTCTGGATCTCATCACATTAAAAATTCAGACTAATCGAAGTATATCACGCCCCAGACTCGGTACCGGACTCACAAGGAATCCGATGGCCAGTTCTAGCCACAACAGCCTCCGTAGTACCCCATACTCGGCTCCTGAGGCAGGTTCCGATCCTGGGATCCTACAAGGAGGATTTTCATAACAGTATAATCGTTCCAATACGAGCATACCCAAGATCACAGCAAGTATATCAAAGAATAACAAAGGCACACATCACAAAATCCACTATGAATTTGAACATTTACAAACTTTCATAAGGTCCAAAAGGACATACATAAGATGATAGGAAAAGAGAGAAAAGTCGGCAACACTGGAGTCCTCAAGCTCAACTCTACTCCACGCTCTGCCGCTACGACGCCTGCCTAGGATCTCCTACACGCATCAATCGTGCATAAGCTTATAGAAGCTTAGAGGGTGGTGAAAGTGTGCAATAATGGTGCACAGAAGAATAATAGGAGGTACAGGAAGGAAAACATGCTTAATGACCATATCACCAGCCTTACCAAGGCTTGTCATGAATGCGATGCGGTGAGTATTGGGCGTCATACCAATGCAATGCATGAAGAGCTTATACAGCCGATGCTAATGTGATGCAAGAAATGTTAGTGCTCACAACCAATCCACATATCAAGTACATTTCCAATCGTAAGGAAATCACTGGGGTCTATTACATTGCTGGATGACTGCCGCTCTACAGACTCACACAGTCAAACGAGTGTAAGAGACTTCACTACCCGCCTATGGACAGTCAATCACCAACAGGGCTCGACAGTAGCAGACTCATTTCACGAGCTGGTCAGACTCAGCCTAATAATGCTCTCCCTCACAGGCGGATAAGGCCACATCCTTACCCAACTGACTACACGATAGTGGGAGTCGTGGCCTAACGGTATAAGGCCCTCGTGCGCTCATAGTTTCCACTCGGTCATGGCGTTGGAGCTTATCCTTGGTACCATGAAAGTTTTGAAAATTTTACTCATGGGCATCCTATGTACCCGGTATGCTTAAGTATCATTTCTGGTGTCCACACATCCAGCCATCCACGAATATCCCTGTGGAGGCAAGGCCCTGATAAGACAAGGGCGGTATCATCATGAGATGCGAAGTCAATGCATGAGTCACACATACAGATCATGCACAAGCTTCAGGCACTCATTGTACACGAGGGGAGAAACTCCATCACTCAATGACCATCATACAATGCAGTCAATTCATACAAATGATGCATATGGGTCATAATGATGTAAGTGCACTATCTGTAGAATATATTCCTCCTTTCCAAGGAGGGACAAGGTCTAGATACATAGACAGGTATTCTAAGGAGAAGTGAAGTCCCCTAGTGGGGGCCCAATACTTTAGGATGACCCACAAGCTAAGAGAGTCGTAAAGTCTTAATGAAGGAAACGGTCCTAGCCAGGTCCAAGGTGGGCCTTCAACCACCGACAAGGGCCCTATGAGCCTACCTTAGGGCCACAAATGAGGACATCCAACCTCATTCAGGTCCCAAAAAGGTAGCCCGCTACGCATATAAGTAAGGTCTAAGGCGCAAGCAATGCATAGCCTAATGGGCTATATACAAAGCGCAACTCATAGGCAATATGGTGGGCCCTCAAGCAAGGTTTGGGCCCAACCATAAAAGTCATAAACTCACATATTGTGGTGGGCCTCATGGGCAGCCCAATAGTTCATCCACGTGGGCAATTTTACACTTAATACTAGTGAGTTGGGCCTCACTTCTTAGCCCAAGTACATGGTTAATTTGGTGGGCAGCCAAGGGCCCAACTACTTGCATATGATAGCCCATAAACTCATCACAATAGGTAGAAAATTATAGGCCTAAAGGTCTATGGGCCTATTGAAAAGGTTCTAGTCCAAAAGGCCTAAGGAATTAGTCAATTAACCACATACAATGTTCCAATGAAAACCCAACTTGGGTGGGCCTTAGATGAGCACTAATTATACCCAAAATTTTTTAAAGAAAGTGGCAAGATAACTCGTTAAATCAACCTCAAATATGATGGGCCATGCTGCCCCAAAAATAACATTTATGGGCAGCAACATTGGGCCCATTACTAAATTTCCAGCCCACCCACTTTCTGGGTTTGTTGGATTTCAGCAATTAAATTAATTTATGGTGTATTTAATTCCTAATGCCCCACACACATCACTTTGGGTCCCACCAAATGAGAGGGGGGTGTATAACACATATATCAGGGGGGCCACACCGCCGGAAGGCAGGCCCACTACAGCCCAAGGTGGGGACGTCCCAAGGGTGGGGAGGCCCAAGGCCATGGATGCCCCTTCCTCTAAGGTGGACTCCACATATCCCAAGTGGGCCCCACATGGGTCATTCACCCATGGTGGACCACACACACCCATGGGCCCCACAAAACGGAACGACGGCGTGGAGGAAAACATACATCATGGTGGGCCTGACCAAGGACGGTCAGCCCATGATGGGCATCCACCAGCTGGACGTCTATCATGGACAGCTGGTCCAGCCACATGGGCCAACAATTACGGGTCATGCAGCTACAGGAATCACATATTAATTTGTATCAGTCTTCCCACCTAATAACCAGAAATCACGCCCCAAGGTGGCCCAAAAATCTGTCCAAACAGTTTCTGGACAGCAACAATACATTGGAATAAAATAATTATTTGGATGCCCAAATGGGGTCCAATGGGGCTACAATTTGGTATGATTGTAGGTGGGTCATGTAGCTATAGGAATCACATATTAATTAGTATTAGTCTTCCCACCTAATAACCAGAAATCAGGCCCCAAGGTGGCCCAAAAATCTATCCAGACAGTTTCTGGACAACAACATTACATTGGAATAAAATAATTATAAACACTAATAAAAATGGGATTTAATCCCATGAAATTTGAGGATGGACCACCCTAGTGGGCCCCACAAATATCCAAGCCATCCTACCATCCAAAACACCTTTACATGTGCCCCAATTAGTTTGATTTTGGGGCCACATGTCATAGGGTGGGATGTCATGGGCGTCCTCCCTTTTTGAATGGTTAGATTTTTATTGGTCCACAAGGTGGGCCACACACCATGATTAGGAAATACAAATGAGGGAGGAGAGAAAGAAGGATGATCCGGCCATAGGGAAAGGGCTCCGCTACTATTGAGCCCTTCCAAGAAGAATCCCACCACACATCATACATTGATATACATCCACAAGATGAATCTCACACATGCATGGCCAAAAATTAAAATGGATGGTTGGGATACCATTCCCACCATAATCATAGGGTCTAGATGAGCTCTTTATGCAATGAAGTCAAGGGATCCACCATGATGGGATCTATAGAGAAAAATCTCATGCATGGGACATGCATGCATAAGGTGGGCCATTTGGCCACACCTTTGGGGACGTGTGGGACCTCCACCATTGATTGGTGGGTCCTACACTTCCTCCATGAAAGAAATAAAAGATCATTACCATAGAAATCAGATTCTACATCCTAGAGAAGCACCCACCTCAAACACCAAGATTCTCAGGCACCAAGGGAAATGGATCAATGGTGGAGATGGAGTTTCAAAGGTTAGATGGTGGGGGATTTAGGAAGAAGGGGTTGGAGAAGAGAGAAAAATATGGACGTTGGAGGGAGAGGAATTGCTAGCTTAAGGGAAGAAAATGAGAGGGAAGGAAAGATAAGGAGAGAGAGAGAGAGAGAAAAAAAAAAAAGCCATCATGGGTTTGTAAGAAAGTATTGATGGCTATGGGAGGAGATTACTATGTTTATAAGTTTTAAACTAGGTTTGGGTAGTGACTTGAGTGGGTGGTGTTATTCCATGGGATTGTGTACTGTGTGTGTGGTGTGCATAGGGAATTGTGCCATAAAGGTGACTCACATGCATTTGCACAAAAGTGGACCACATGATTAAGGGCCATATTATGTAATGCTCATAACTTTTGATCCATAAGTCGGATGGACACACAAGACGTGTCGTTGGAACCGCAACAACGATGCGAACAAGATGGTATAGGTCTCGGGTCGATCCGAGTGGGGTCTATATGACCGGACTTAAGGATGACTGCAAATACTACCTGAAGGTTGCGGGTCACCGGGATTTGACCAGTAGGACCGCGATACCAAGATGAACGGGATGCATACTCACACACACTCATGCACACATCCGAACTCGGGTCGGGTCTCACAATCCTCCCCACCAACAAAGAAATTTTGTCATTGAAATTGACAAAACCAGAATAATTAAATGCATAAACATCATCGTATATATATCTCAATCATCAATCACAAGAGAAGGCAATATAAACAATACAAGCAATCAATCATCCAATAAATGGGGATAACGCTCTCTAATCTCGGCCTCGCATTCTCAAGATGCCTCGGCCTCCGAATGATGTCCCCATTACACCTTCACTAAGGGAATGACATTGGTCCTGAGGACCTGCCCCTTCCGATCAAAAATACGAATCGTTGCTCAATGTAAGAAGCATCCTCATTGACCTTAAGTGGCTGTCAATCAATCATAGGAATAGTGTTTGACCCACACTTCCGCAACATAGAAACATGGAACGCTTCGTGGATCGTGGACAACTCAGGAGGTAAGGCAAGCCTGTGGGCCATAGCGCCCACACGCTCGGTAATCTTAAAAGGTCCAATAAATCTCAGGGTGAGATTGCCCCTCACACCAAAGCAAACCATGCCTTTCATAGAAGAAACCTTGAGATATACCATACCCCCAACTGCGAACTCGAGGGGTCGACGCTGACGATCAGCAAAACTCTTCTGTCGGCTTTGAGCTATGCGCATCCTCTACCTGATAACATTAATAGCCTCTAACGTCTGCTGCACAAGCTCGGGACCTAAGAGACGACGCTTTTCAACCTCGGTCCAATGACTAGGAGATCTGCACGGTCTACCATAAAGTGACTCAAAATGAGCCATGCCAATAGTCGCCTGATAGTTGTTGTTGTACGCGAACTCCGTGAGGCGTATATGCTCATTCCAACTGCCCGTAAAGTCGATCACACAAGCTCTGAGCATATCCTAAAGGATCTGGTAGACCCTTTCGGTCTGCCCATCTGTCTCTGGATGATAAGTAGTGCTGAGACGCAAAGTAACCCCCATCGCTTGCTGGAAACTCCTCCAAAACTGAGATGTAAATCTGGAGTCTCGGTCTGAAACGATCGAAACTAGGATGTCGTGCAGCTCACTATCTCCTCAAGGAACACCTTTGCAAGCCGGTCCATAGACCAGGAAGCACGCACTGGAATAAAATGAGCCAACTTCATTAGACGATCGACGATAACCCAGATGGTATCGTGACCGCGCTGAGTCATCGGCAAACCTGCGATGAAGTCCATCGATACGTGCTCCCACTTTCATTCTAGAACGCTCAATGGCTACAAGGGACCAGGGGGTCTCTGGTGATTGGCCTTGACATGCAAGCATGTGTCACACTCGGCCACAAAACTAGCAATTTGGTGCTTCATCCCCTGCTAGAAGTATTGTCTCCTCATATCACGATACATCTTCGTAGAACACGGGTGAATAGTAAGTCTCGATCGATGTGCCTCGGTCATTGGATCACGATGCAACTCTGGTATGTCTAGGACACACAATTGGCCTCTGAATCTTAATCCACTATCGGAACCAATCTGTCAATTTGACTGCTCCATAGATGCGGCCTCTGCTCGGTACTCCTAAAGTGACTCATCCGTCTGCTGAGCCTCGATCACCCTAGCCACCAAAGAGAGTTGAATCGACAAACTCGAAAGCTGAATAATCAAAGACTGCAGACCGAACTCAAAGTCATACTCTGAAACATCCTCGAGTATCTGCCACTCTCGCACCATCATTTGAGCCACCGGGCCTCGTGACTGACTGCTGAGCCCGTCCGCCACCACTTTTGCCTTGCTTGAGTGGTACTGAAGATCAAAATCATAATCCTTCAACAGCTTCATTCATCACCTCTGACGCAGATTCAACTCGGACTGTGAAAATAGATACGTCAAGCTCTTATGATCCGAGAAGAGCTCGAACCTGACCCCATATAGATAATGCCTCCACATCTTCAGTGCGAAGACAACCGTGGCCAACTCTAAATCATGGGTGGGGTAGTTCATCTCATAGACCTTGAGCTGGCACGAGGCATACGCCACTGGTTTCCCGTGCTGCATCAGTACAGCACCCAAGCCAACTCTAGATGCATTGGTGAAAACAACAAAACCCTCACTCCCATCAGGAAGAGTGAGAACAGGAGCCGACATGAGGCGGTCCTTCAACTTCGTAAATGCCTCCAGACGAACTCGATGCCCTTCTGCGTCAACTGGGTCAACGGTGTTACAATACGGGAGAAACCCTAGATAAACCATCGATAATATCTCGCTAAACCAAGGAAGCTACGGATCTCGGATGCGTTCATGGGCTGGCCCCACTGACGCACTACATCAGCTTTCGAGGGGTCTACGGCGACACCCTCCCTCATCACCACGTGACCGAGGAACTTCACCTCCTCCTGCCAAAACTCACACTTCTCCAGCTTCGCATACAGCTGGTGGGCACGGAGGGTCTCCAGCACAATCTGCAAGTGCTCAACATGGTCCTCCCGGGTCCTTAAATATACAAGAATATCATTAATGAATACCACCACGAACTGATCGAGGAAAGGTCAGAAGACCTCGTTCATCAGCTGCATGAATATGGCGGGAGTATTGGTCAGTCTGAACAACATGACCAGAAACTCAAAGTGACCATAGCGCGTCCGGAAAGCCATCTTCGGAATATCCTCCTCTCGGACCTGAATCTGATGGTAACCGGAGCGCAAGTCTATATTGAAAAAATATTGTGCACCCTCTAACTGGTCGAACAGATCATCAATACAGGGAAGCGGGTATTGGTTCTTGATGGTCACTCTGTTGAGCTCACAATAGTCTACACAAAGCCGCAACGAACCATCCTTCTTCTTCACAAACAAAACCGGGGATCCCCAAGGTGAATTGCTGGGACGAATGAAACCTAACTCCCAGAGCTCATCCAACTGCTCCTGCAGTTCCCTCAACTCCAACGGTGTCATCCGGTAGGGGGCCTTCGAGATAGGCGTGGTACCGGGCACCAGATCAATCTGAAACTCCACCTACCGATGCGGCGGCAAACCCCGAGACTACCAAGGCCTCAAACACAGACTCCGATGGAATACCGGTCAATTGGCAAAACTACTCGGCCACAAAAGAATGGGAGGCACCAGAATCAAATAAAACATGAGCAATGCAAGCAGAAACAAGAAGAATACCCTTTACGACTCCACCGGTCGATGACTACGGAACCTGGCCTAGCGCCTGCTGTGCAGAATAAAATTGGCCCTGAGCTGGTGGGGGAAGCGAATCGGAAGACTGGGGGTCCTAAGTCTGTGCCTGCTAAGCTGCGATACATACTCGACCTAGGGACTGAACATATGGGTATCCCCTCTACTGGTACTACTGTTGCTACTGTCTCTGCTGAGGAGGTCTGCCTGGCTACCTCTGCTGCTGAGGAGGAGCCCTAGGAGCAGGGGCTGGAAGTTGTGGTCTCTGCTGTCGCTGCTGATGAGGAGGATGAGGAGGAGCCAACTACGGTGGCCTCTGCTGAATGGGGAGATGGCACTCATGCCTCCGATGCCCGGCCTATCCACAGCCGAAGCAAACACCGGTAAAGGGGCCGGAAGATGAAGCGGCTGGCGGTGCTGATGATGATGAATAAGCTACTGTCTGAGCCGTGGGCTGCCGAAACTCTGATCTGCCCCTCCATCTCTGCTGACGGTGCTGCTTGGAACTGCCGGCTAGAGCTCTCCTCTTCCGGTCTCCACCGGAACTCTGCTCTCTCGATCTCTTGGTCATAGCCCAGTCCTCCTCACAAACCAATGCTCGATGCACTACCTGGTCGAACGTCTCCAATCAATGCCCTACCACACGGCTACGAAGGGCAAGACGCAAGTCAGTCACATAACGACGAGCCCTCATCTTCTTATCGCTAGTGAGATGAGGAGAAAATCTAGACGAGGCTAATAAACGGTCCTCATACTAAGATACTGACAAATCTCCCTGAACCAGGGTCTCAAACTCAATCACCTTCTGGATCTTAACGTGCTCAGGAAAGAATTTCTTGTCAAAATGAACCACAAATTTCTCTCAGGTCCAAACGAACTGAGGCTCGACCATCCTGGATACGGACGACCACTAATGACAGGCCTCGCCCTGAAGAAGATAGGTCGTAAGGGATACCCTTTGATCCGTAGGACACTACATAGTGTCAAAAATCCTTGCAATCTCAGTGCGTCATGCCTCGACGGCAGAAGGGTCAGGGTCACCACTAAACCTCGGGGGATCATGCTGCCGGAACTCTCGAGATATCATGCCCCCACGCGGCAAGTCAGACTGCCCAGAAACCTCGACAATAGTAGGCTGACGGGTCTGAAATGCAGTGGCAACAAGCTGCATCCGCTGCTGAAAATGCTTGGCTCCTATAAGCACTGACATAAAAGTAGGAGCGGCACTCACCTCGGGAAGAGGTATGGGTGCAGCTGGTAGAGCAGGAGCCTCTGCAACCGGAATAGCAGGCTGAGGAGGGGGAATCAGAGCAACTGAAGTAGTGGGCACTACAGGCTCAACCGAAGGAACAGGCTAGATCGGAACCTCAGGAATCGGATCCTCAATAACGGAAGCAAGATGTGCTTGAGTAGAATGGGTATCTCGAGCGCCTCGTCCACGGACACCACGACCACGGGAACCACAGCCACGGGTGCCACGTCCACGGGTGCCACGTCTAGGTGGCATCGCCTACAAAATAACGACAATGCAAGGAATCTGGACAATTACAAGCTCGACACAGAGCAAAAGGAAGGGTCTCGGGACACTACATATGCTAGCTCTGAGCAGACATGCGATGTTATCCCGAGTTATTCCAGAATTATTTGCTAAGCTCTGATACCAACTCCTGTCACACCCCAGACTCGGTAACCGGACTCACAAGGAACCCGATGGCCAGTTCTGGCTGCACCAGCCTCCGTAGTACCCCATTCTCGGCTCCTGAGGCAGGTTCCGATCCTGGGATCCTAGAAGGAGGATTTTCATAACAGTATAATCATTTCAATACGAGCATACCCAAGATCATAGCAAGTATATCAAAGAATAATAAAGGCACACATCACAAAATCCGCTATGAATTTGAACATTTACAAACTTTCATAAGGTCCAAAAGGACATACATAAGATGATAGGAAAAGAGAGAAAAGTCAGCAACACTAGAGTCCTCAAGCTCAACTCTACTCCACGCTCTGCCGCTACGACGCCTGCTTAGGATCTCTTGCACGCATCAATCGTGCATAAGCTTATAGAAACTTAGAAGGTGGTAAAAGTGTGTGACAATGGTGCACAGAATAATAATAGGAGGTACAGGAAGGGAAACATGCTTAATGACCAAATCACCAGCCCTACCAAGGCATGTCATGAATGCGATGCGATGAGTATTGGGCGTCATACCAATGCAATGCATGAAGAGCTTATCCAGCCGATGCAAATGTGATGCAAGTAATGTCAGTGCTCACAACCATTCCACATATTAAGGACATTTCCAATCATAAGGAAATCACCGAGGTCCATTACACTGCTGGATGACAACCGATCTACAGACCCACACATTCAAACGAGTGTAAGAGACCTCACTACCCACCCGTAGATAGTCAATCACCAATAGGGCTCGACGGCAGCGGACCCATTTCAGGAGCTGGTCAGACTCAGCCTAATAATGCCCTCCCTCACAAGCGGATAAGGCCACATCCCTACCCAACCAACTACATGACAGTGGGAGTCGTGGCCTAACGGTATAAGGTCATCGTGCGCTCATAGTTTCTACTCGGTCACGACGTTGGGGCTGATCCTTGATACCATGGAAATTTTGAGAATTTCACCCATGGGCATCTTATGCACCCGGTATGCTTAAGTATCATTTCCGATGTCAACACATCCAGCCATCCACGAATATCCCTGTGGAGGCAAAGCCCTGATGAGGCAAGGACGGTATCATCATGAGATGCGATGCCAATGCATGAGTCACACATGCGGATCATGCACAAGCTTCAGGCACTCATTGTACACGAGGGGAGAAACTCCATCCCTCAATGACCATCATACAATGCAGTCAATTCATATATATGATGCATATGGGTCATAATGATGTAAGTGCACTACTTGTAGAATATATTCCTCCTTCCCAAGGAGGGACAAGGTCTAGATACATAGACAGGTATTCTAAGGAGAAGTGAAGTCCCTTAGTGGGGGCCCAATACTTTGGGATGACCCACAAGCTAAGAGAGTCGTAAAGTCTTAATGGATGAAATGGTCCTAGCCAGGTCCAAGGTGGGCCTTCAACCACCTATAAAGGCCCTATGGGCCTACCTTAGGGCCACAAAGGAGGACATCCAACCTCAACTGGGTCCCAAAAAGGTAGCCCGCTACGCATATAAGTAAGGTCTAAGGCGCAAGCAATGCATAGCCTAATGGGCTATATACAAAGCCCAACTCATAGGCAATATGGTGGGCCCTCAAGCAAGGTTTGGGCCCAACCATAAAGGTCATAAACTCACATATTGTGGTGGGCCTCATGGGTAGCCCAATAGTTCATCCACGTGGGCAATTTTACACTTAATACTAGTGAGTTGGGCCTCACTTCTTAGCCCAAGTACATGGTTAATTTGGTGGGCAGCCAAGGGCCCAACTACTTGCATATGATAGCCCATAAACCCATCACAATAGGTAGAAGAGTATAGGCCCAAAGGTCAATGGGCCTACTGAAAAGGTTCTAGTCTAAAAGGCCTAAGGAACTAGTCAATTGACAACATACAATGTTCCAATGAAAACCCAACTTGGGTGGGCCTTAGATGAGCACTAATTACACCCAAAAATTCTAAAAGAAAGTGGCAAGATAACTGATTAAATCAACCTCAAATCTGATGGGCCATGCTACCCAAAAAATAACATTTATGGGCAGTAACATTGGGCCCATTATTGAATTTCCAGCCCACCCACTTTCTGGGTTTGTTGGATTTCAGCAATTAAATTAATTTATGGTGTATTTAATTCCTGATGGCCCACACACATCACTGTGGGTCCCACCAGATGAGAGGGGGATGTATAACACATATATATTAGGGGGGCCACACCGCCGAAATGCAGGCCCACCACAGCCTAAGATGGGGACGTCCTAAGGGTGGAGCGGCCCAAGGCCATGGACGCCTTTTGCTCTAAGGTGGGCTCCACATATTCCAAGTGGGCCCCACATGGGATGTCCACCCAGGGTGGACCACACACTCCCATGGGCCCCACAAAATGGAAGGATGACATGGAGGAAAACATACATCATGGTGGGCCTGACCAAGGACGGTCAGCCTATGATGGGCGTCCACCAGCTGGACGTCCATCATGGACAACTGGTCTAGCCACATGGGCCCATAATTATGGCCCCCAAAGGCCACTATAACTCCTTAAGATGGGCCTCACAGACATGCATAAAAGCTTCAATGGGCTGGGCCCAATAAGACCCATAGTTGCAAAGAAGACAGTAAGGTTAGAATAAAAAATCTGCAACATACATGTGGCTGTCCTAAATTTGGGCCATCTAAATGGGTGGGTTCTAGGCCTCCAAAATTCTTTAAATTTGGACCCAAGGTCCCTCATCAAGCCTATAACAAGGTGGGACCCAAAAAGATGGCCCACCATCTAAGAAAGTATTTTTAAATTTTAGTTTTTGAGGAACTATGCTGCTGGACTGCACAACAGAAATTTCTGGAAGTCCACTATGTTGGCCCACCCTTTTGGATGCCCAAATGGGGTCCAATGGGGCTAAAATTTGGTATGATTGTAGGTGGGTCATGCAGCTACAGGAATCACATATTAATTAATATCAGTCTTCCCACCTAATAACCAGAAATCAGGCCCCAAAGTGGCCCAAAAATCTGCCCAGACAGTTTCTGTATAGCAACATTACATTAGAATAAAATAATTATAAACACTAATAAAAATGGGATTTAATCCCATGAAATTAGAGGATGGACCACCCTAGTGAGCCCCACAAATATCCAAGCCATCCTACCATCCAAAACATCTTTGCATGTGCCCCAATTAGTTTGATTTTGGGGCCACATGTCATAGGGCGGGATGTCATGGGCGTCCTCCCTTTTTGGATGGCTGGATTTTTATTGGTCCACAAGGTGGGACACACACCATGATCAGGAAATACAAATGAGGGAAAGGAGAGAAAGAAGGATGATCTGGCCATATGGGATCCATAAAGAAAAATCTTAAATCAAGGGATCCACCATGATGGGATCCATAGAGAAAAATCAAGGGATCCACCCAATCCACCATGATGGGATCCATAGAGAAAAATCAAGGGATCCACCATGATGGGATCCATAGGAAATACAAATGAGGGAAAGGAAAGACAAGATGACCTCTTCATGCAATGAAATCAAGGGATCCACCATGATGGGATCCATAGAGAAAAATCTCATGCATGGGACATGCATGCATAAGGTGGGCCATTTGGCCACACCTATGGGGACGTGTGGGACCTCCACCATTGATTGGTGGGTCCTACACTTCCTCCATGAAAGAAATGAAAGATCCATACCATTGAAATCAGATTCTACATTCTAGAGAAGCACCCACCTCAAACACCAAGATTCTCTAGCACCAAGGGAAATGGATCAATGGTGGAGATGGGGTTTCAAAGGTTAGATGATGGGGGATTTAGGAAGAAGGGAGTTGGAAAAGAGAGAAAAATATGGACGTTGGAGGGAGAGGAATTGCTAGCTTAAGGGAAGAAAATGAGAGGGAAGGAAAGATAAGGAGAGAGAGAAAAGCCATCATGGGTTTGTAAGAAAGTAATGATAGCTATGGGAGGAGATTACTATGTTTGTAAGTTTTAGACTAGGTTTGGGTAGTGACTTGAGTGGGTGGTGTTATTCCATGAGATTGTGTACTATGTGTGTGTGGTGTGCATGGGGAATTGTGCCATGGAGGTGACCCACATGCATTTGTACAAAAGTGGGCCACATGATCAAGGTCATATTATGTAATGCTCATAACTTTTGATCCATAAGTCAGATGGATGCACAAGATACGTCGTTGGAACTACAACGACGATGCGAACAAGATGACATAGGTCTCGAGTCGATCCAAGTCAGGTCTACATGACCGGACTCAAGGATGACCGCAAACACTATCCAAAGGTTGCGAGTCGCTAGGATTTGACCGGTAGGACCGCGAGACCAAGATGAACGGCATGCATACTCACACACACTCATGCACATATACGAACTTGAGTCGGGTCTCACAAAGTATTTTTCTTTTCTTTATCATCTCTCTTGGGTAAAAGGGTCCTAGCAAATCTCATGTATTTCGATGCCTCATTTCCACTCCTGAGTTGTGTTATGATTTATGGAGCATGATCATCAAAGGTGCACATTCATCTAGCAAGCACTTTCACCGGATCCAAAGAGAATTTTGTAATTTCGCACAGAGATATGTAAACCCTAGTTTGGTTGGGATAATATATATTCTGTCGTGAGAAAGAGAGAGAGGGACATCATTGTATTGAGAGATGGTTCTTCATTTTTTACCTTTGAACAAAGTGGATTGGCATGAATCCGTAGACGTACCGAAAGGGATCCACGTAAATCTATGTGTTATGATTTGCACCCATTTTCTACTTTCTTTTTATTTTGATATTGTTGTGTATGTGGTCAAGAAAGGATCTTTCTCTCAACAACTAGTATAAGAGCTCTTTCTTTGAGTGAGAGTAGTGTCGGAAGAAGAAAATATGAGGATTAAAAAATTTGATGGTTCAAACTTAAATTCTAGAATATGCAAATAGAAGATTACCTCTTTCAAAAGGAACTCTACCTTCTTCTTAGAGAAAATTTGAAGAAACAAAAGAAGATGTATGATAGCAAGTAGAAAGTGTTCGACAAAAAGGCTTTATGGCTTTTTATAGCAAAATTTACTGCTTCCAACATCTTAAATGAGAAAACCACAAAGGATCTAATTGCAACCCTATCAAAGATGTATAAAAAATCATATACTTTCAACAAGGTTCTTCTAATGAAGAGGTTATTTAATATAAAGATGTCTAATGGTGGAAACATGGTTGAGCATCTAAATGAGTTCAACACAGTCACGAGCAAATTGAAGTTTGTAGGTCTTAATTTTGATGATGAAATCATAGCTCTTATGATCTTTCCAGCGTTACTAGAAAGCTGGGACAATTTGGTGGTAGCCACAACCAATTCTTCTGAATCAGTGAAGTTAAAGAATAATGATATTGTAACCCCATTCTAAATGAGGAATCTTGAAGGAAAGCCTTGAGATTTTCAAGTAAAACATAGAGGAATTCTTTGAATACTAAAGAAATGGGAAGAACATCAAATAAAGAAAACAAAAATCATGGTCAATCAAAATTGAGGAAGAATAGGTCATCCAAGCTTCCACGGGAAAAGGGTGATGGTCGTTGGAATTACAACAAAAAGGGGCACATGAAGCGGGGTTGTAAAGCTCCAAAGAAACAAAAATAAAGCAAAAATCAGAGAGATAAAGATTCTATAAACATCTCTGAAAAAAGTATGTTTAATGCCCTAATTTTGACTTTAGATACTCGTAATGAATTTTGGGTAATACATTCTCGTGCCACGTTTCATGCTACTTGGAGTACGGATGTTCTTCATAACTATCTGCAGGGTAATCTCAAGAAAGTCTACTTAAGAGATGATGAACCTTGTTGTACTCTTGAAAAGGGGGACGTTCAGATAAACCAATCTAATGAGACATTGTTGAAGCTGAAATATGTTAAACATATTTCAGATTTGAAAAGGAATTTGATTTTGGTTGGCTAGCTTAGAGATTTTGGACACATGACGACCTTCACTAGTGATTCATGGAAGACTATAAATGGGCTATGGTAATTGCTAGGGGTAAGAAGGAAGATACTGTTTACTTGACTTTCGGCTCTAATAGTTCCATTACAGTTACATCATCAGGGGTGGACATGAGTATATGGCATCATAGACTTGGGCACATAAGCGAGAAAGGGATAATGGTTCCAATTTCAAAAGGTAAGCTATTAGAGCCAAAATCTATTAATATGAATTTTTGCAAAGATTGCATACATAGAAAATAAAGAAAGGTTAGCTTCTTGAAGTTTAAAATGACTTCAAATTTTAAGTGGCTAGAACTGGTTTACATTAATGTGTGGGGACTAGCCAAGGTATCCTCTCTCGGTGACTTTTTTAATTTTGTTACTTCTATAACAAATAGAGGAAGGTCAACTCCTCAAAGGTCAGGACTCCAAAGTTGAAGTGGTTGGAACTAGTTTAAACTAATGTGTGGGGACTAGCCAAGTCATCCTCTCTTGGTGGCTTTCTTTATTTTGTTACCTTTATTGATGAAGCTACTATAAAATTATAGGTTTATTTCTTAAAGCACAAATTAAAAAAAGTATTTGATGTGTTTAAGAAATGGAACGCTTTGGTTGAGAATGAAACATTTCTGAAGCTAAAGTGTCTTAGATCAGATGATGGGTGATAGTATTATGATAATAATTTTAAGGAGTATTGTGCGGTTAATGGAATTAAGAGATAGAAAATGATTCTTAGAACACCACAATAGAACTATGTAACTGAGCGCATAAACAAAACCCTAATTGAGCATACTAGGAGCATGAGAATCCATACTAGATTGCCTAAAAAGTTTTCGACCAATGTCGTAAATACTGCAGCTTACTTGATTAACGGATAACACTCAGTTGCTTTGGATAGTGGATTGTCAGAGGAAGCATAGAGTGGAAATGAGGTACACTTGTCCCATGTAAATGTATTTGGTTATATCTCTTATGTCTATATTGATTTTAAAAATAAGACCAAGCTTAATACTAAGTCCAGAAGGTGCACATTTATTGGATATGGCCTTAATGATTTTGTTTATCTACTTTGGGATGCTGAAAATTGAAAAATCATTAGGAGCAAGGATGATGTATTTAATGAAACTGTCATATATAAGCATAAGTTGAATATATGATAAGGATGTTCTAAGGCCCAAATCTACAAGCAAAACCTCAAACCCTTATTCCTGTGAGGAGATCATCTAGGGTTAGCAAACCATGGTCCATAGCAAACCCACGGTCCATTATTCCCATTCTCTACATTATTTGTTTCGAACTGATAATTGAACCGGAATTTACGAAGAGGCTTTGTGATGCAGGACATGAAATTAAACATGATGTGTGAGATTTCAGGCTTAAAATCATTTTAGTTCAGAAACAATTACACAAATTCCATATCCCATATAAAAAGTTCAAACATTCAAGTAAATGGGAATCTATACAGGTTCAAGCCTACACAGGCTAAGACTGGACCAATAAAAATTATAAACCAAATGATGCTCAAAGGGAAATAGAAATCAACCACACATGCATAACAAACAGTCCTTAATCCTAAGGATTCCCCAATCTCAATTCAAAGAACTCTAAGGTGAAAAAAGGGGCAAATAAATTAGGGCTAATGTAAACTAAGGCTAGGGTTTAGGAAATATGAATGAAAAGAGAAAAACCAGAGGAAAACCTGACCCGGAGAAAGCTCCTGCGTGCAGATGGTGACCCAAGGCTAACACACGTGCGCGGGTGGGCTGGCCACACGTGTGATGGAAGCCCGCCTCCTCAAAATGACACCTAGGCCTTGGTCAGCCAGGGGAGACCTCCAATCCCTCCAAATTTGACGACGATCCGACGTAAGGTCAAGGCGTAGTGCTCCACCGAAGTTTCAGCCCTCCTACAAGTCTAGATTCCAGAAACTGGTTGTAGGGGGATGAATAGCTGCAAAAGCTAGGAAATTTAAAATAATAATGATGATAAAAGATGAGATATATGGATGAGAGAGGGTAGGGACGAATAGGGATAAATGTGGCTTCACACCATGTAATTAGCCCTTCAAAAAGGGAGGGCTTCTCACCCACTTTGGAATTCTTCCACAACTCACCAAGAGAATAGAAAAATAAAGCAAAAATTTTTATTAAGCTTCAATGAATGAAAAGAACTACAAGGGGTGCTTATTTATAGGGAAAACCTTATACCCCAAAAACTCGCACCATGTGCGCAACCTATTATTTGGCGATGAAATAAACAAAAATAAAAACCAAACAAAGAAATATAAAGCATTTACGATGTTCTAAATAATAACAATAAGCAAAACCTAAAATATGAAATCAATCTGATGAGTGGGCCACGATCATAAGATCCCATGATGAGCTTTTCTTGACTATCGGGCCCACCCTTTTGAACCAAAACTTCGTCTTCTAGCTAGGAGACCCTCCCTAGACGTCATCATCGAGCCAGATCGATGGTAGGGCCTTCCTTCTACGTACGTATGTGTGTAGGAGGGTGGTGTGTGTGCGCGTGTAGGCGGCGTGCGGCCGTGCATGCGCACGATGTCCTCATCACTTTGTAGGTTGAAACCAGTAACAAATAGGAGCAGTATATGAATGATGATATGGATTATCTGATATCAAAGCAAACATGGGACGTAAAGGGAAAGGCAACTTTGCATAACAAGTGAGTTTATAAATTGAAGGAAGAGCATGACGGTAGTAAGTGATTTAATACCAGGTTAGTTGTGAAAGGTTATTTAACAAAAGGCAGGTATCGACTACACTGATATCTTTTCTCATTTTGTTAAGATTTTTACTATCAGATCAATTCTAAGCATTGTGATTGTAGAGGATTTGCCCTTAGAGTAATTAGATATAAAAAATAACTTTTCTTCCTTATGATATTAAAGAAGGCATTTATATGCGTCAGTGATAGGGATATGTTGCACTTGGCAAGGAGAACACGGTATGTAAACTTAAAAAGAGTTTATATGTTTTGAAATAGACCCCAAAATAGTGATACAAGAAGTTTGATAGTTTTATGTTTATTAATGACTTTAAGGGCCTATTTGATTTTTGAAGGAAATGGGAATTACCTGGTAAATAAGTAATAATTACTTACCAGGGAATCACCCATCATTTCTTGCGCCTTTATTGACTGCGCAGCATGTTGGCATTAAAATCGAGGCTGGCTGCCAAATAAATATAGGGCCCATTATGATTTACATGATGTATCAACACCGTTCATCCTATACGTCAGCCTCATTTAGGCTATAAACTAAAAAATGAGGTAGATCCAAAGCTCCAGTGGACCACACCAGTCGAAACAGTGGAAATTGAATGCTTGCCGTATAAAAATTCATGTGGCCCTTAGAAGTTTTGGCTGAAGCTGATATTTTTGTTTACCCTCTTATCAATGTTTTTATGACCTCGTAAATAGGTTAGATGACAAATAAACATTAATGTGGGCCCAATAAACAAAATAACTTTTAACGGTGGATGTTTAAGACCATTGTTTCCTTCGATATGGGCCACTTGAGCATTGAATTTGTCTCAATTTTGGACTTAGGCCCTAAAATCTTATGATAAAACAGATGGACGGTGTGGATATGTCATGCACGTCATAGTGGTGTCCACAAATGTAAGTCACCTTTTTCAGACCAATTTTCGAGATGGAAATGCGTTTGAAATTTCAAACAGCGGAAATGGTAATAATAAATTTTTTTAAGGGTATTTCCCTCTTCCCTCAAAATCAAACAGGCCCTAAAGAAGTCATGCTGATCATTGTTGTTATTTCAAGAAACTTAAAAATTCGTATTTCATACTTCTTTTGTATATAGATGATATGCTTGTTACAGGATAAAGCATGCATGAGATTTCAAATCTCAAGGAACGGTTGTATAAGAAGTTTGTAATGAAGGATTTAGGTATTACAAAATAAATCCTTGGTATGAAAATCGACAGAGAGAAAAGAACTAGGAAGTTAAAAATGTTATGGGCTACATATGTTGTAAAGGTATTCAAGCAATTCAACTTGGAATGTGCTAAGCTAATTAACACTCCCTTTACAAGCCACTTTAAACTCTCAAAGGAACAGGGTGCAACAATGCAGGAAGAACATGACTATATGGTTAAGGTTCCATATTCCTTAACCATTAGTAGCTTAATATATGCCATGGTTTGCACAAAACCAGATATTTCTTAAGTGGTGAGAGTTCTCAGTAAGTTTATGAACAACCTAGGAAAGGAGAATTGGGAAGCTGCGAAATGGATTCTCAGATACTTGAGAGGTACTACTGATGAATTGTTATGTTATGTGGGGGGTAAAAAAAAGTTTATAAGGATATGTTGATTCAGATCTGGTAGGGGATATTGATATCAAAAAGAACATTATAAGGTGTGTATTCACTTTAGAAAGTGTAGCAGTTAGTTAGGTCTCATAGTTATAGAAGATTGTTACCATCTCCACAATAAAAGCAGAGTATATTGCTGCAACATAGGCTTGCAAGGAAATTATATGGTTATGGGGTCTCATGGAAGAGTTGGGTAAGAGACAAGAAAATTATAAGTTGTATAGTGACTGTCAAAGTATAATTCATCTGGTAAAGAACTAGGACTTTCATTTAAGAATCAAGCATGTAAATATCAAATATCATTTGATACAATCTCTTTTGAAGGATGGATAATTTACTTTCGAAAAAAAAATCATATAAGCCAGAACCCTGCATATATGTTGACCAAGGTGGTTACTATAGAGAAATTAAAGTCATACTCAGTTTATGTTGGTCTTCAAACTTGAAGACCAGGAGGAGATTCACGCTAAGTTCTCTATGAAGACATAGCTTTTGCAAATATATTAGATTAAATGGGAGTTGCATATGATTAGTCTCCAAGCAAGAGATTATTAGGATTTACGAAGGCTGATTATTAAAGTCGTATTGTTCATCCGGTTAGCACTTTTGCGGGTCTAGAGGGCAATTTTATAATTTCACATGAAGTTTTATGTAAACTCTAGTTTGTTTGGGATAATATATATTATGTCGTGAGAGAGAACCGTCATTGTATTGAGATTCAGTTCTTTGTTTTTTTGCCTTTGAGTATTGTGGATTGGTGTGAATCCACGGACGTACCGTAAGGGAACCATGTAAATCTCTGTGTTGTGGTTTGTACCTTTTTTGCTTTCTTTTAATTTCAATATTGTTGTGCATGTGGTCGAGAATGGATCTTTCTCCCAATAAGTTGAACATTGCACATTCACATTTGTGAGCGCTTTTGCATTTCAAGAGGTTACTTTCAGTTTCACTTATCAATTGTGCAGATGGGGTGTGGAAATGACTTAGATATAAAAGTGTGTTTGATTTTTAGAGTTACCACTAGTTAAATAAAAGCTTGGAATCTATAGTTGGATAGAAACCGTAGAATCGCTTACGAGTCGAGGAATTGTGAAATTTACCAACTCGAGTGACTCCTATTGTTAATCCGCGATCATCAATTCTGAGTGAGGGTCTTGGTGACAAAAGAGGAATAGATTACGCATCTTCTTCTACATGCACAACATGCAGTCTCTACTTTATGGGATTTTATGATTTTTAAGGGGAATTTAGTAGAATTTTGGCATGATACATCTAACCATACTCTGCATAACCTACAAAGGGCCATGCTGGCAAAAATAAAAAGGATCCAGGTAGGTGAATGCAACAAAAAAAAAAAAAAAAAAAAAAAGATACAAAAGAAAGAGAAATAAAAGTGTGAGTTTATTGTGCAAATATATTAGAAATATGTAGAGTGGAATGTGATCCAAGCTTGATTGAGATATGAGAAAGAAAATGGGAGATCATACATCCTTTCTATTCAAAAGGGATGGTCGGATATACTTGATTACAACCTTACTCTTGACCTTGTTGTCTTTCGTTAATGGACTACTTCTCCTAGGACTAGTCTTTTGAGTTGGGCAGGGCCTCAACGTCGATTAAGAATCTTCGAAGTTTCGGAGAAAGGGACTCACCATAATGTCTCTCTGTGCCTCTCTTTGTCTCTTGGCCCCTTTCTTAGTTCCCCACTCCCCTCAATTCCCGAAATGGTTGTTGTTACACTACATTTATAGATTGAGATCTTTAGCCTGCTATAAGCTGATGGTGGACACTTGTCAGCTTTCTATCATTTTAACATCCATGAGAGGATATCGAGATCTTGGTTAGGTTAGGTAAAAAGTATGTCAAATGGTCATCAGCTTGTGGTGGGATGACAGTCCACATGACATCATCCTATCTAACAAAATAGGCTCCTTGACACATGTTGGAATAAAAAATGGGAGTAGGAATGATGACATCACCATCAGCTTGCTGTTGAGGGTCAAATATTGCATATTAGACCCGATTCTTACTTGATTTTACGAACATAATATTGTTTAACGCCCAGTTTTAACTGTGTTTGTGATACAGGGTGTATTTGAGAGCATGGACGGTAAAAAGTCGCTAAAAAGCATGGATTTAATAATCTGAGGACACCAAGGCAAGGGACGGACTTTAAGAAACCAAGATCGAAGAATTCACCTGCCAGAGATCCAAGAAAACGGATAAACCGAAGCTCAAGTGGCCCAAAATTGGTACAGAATGCAAGATCACAGGCTTCCCACCATCCGTTCAGCTCGAAACTTCATACCTGACCTGAGGACCGTAAATTAACCATACACGTCAAAATTCAACCCTTGGGTTAGTGTGTAAGTGACCCGATGGACAAGATCAGATAATAACCATTGAGAAAGCATCTTGGACATCCTTGGGAGATTGGGACTCAAACTGAATCGATGGAAAGATCATGAAAAACGGTGAATATCCGTTAAATTTCACCTCTTTTGGACGATACGGTAGGGAGAAATGGACGGCAGAAGTTATCACGAAAGATAAGGGCAAATTTGTAAATATGATGGCATCCACGTGAAGGGATTGTATTTTTAAGGGTGAATGTTGTCCACACATCGGTTGAGCGTGTGGCCCACCCTAAAGTCAGATCTACTTCAAACTAGAGGCTGTGGGCCAACACTACGTCCATGATCTGATGAAGGGAGTGGATTTCTAGGACAGGCATAGCAGTGGACTCCACCTATTTTTTGCAAATCATCCAAATTTAGCTAAGCCAAACGTCCAGTGACGGACGTGCTAGCAATTGGGTTTTGATAGTGGGCCCCACCCATCGTCGAAAAGGATGATCTACACCGTCTATTAGAACCCCGAGGTCCTTCTTAACAAGGCCTAGGTGACAAGATTTTAAGAAACTAAGAAGATGGGATCATAACCATTCAAGCATGAGACGGACGGCGGCAAGGAAAGATTCAATGGGCCACACTAAATTTGAGAAAAAAATACCCATTTCTGGATGGTTTTTCGAGGACAACTCAATGGACGACATGGATTCTTCAACCGACGCTTATAGTAGGCCCCACCAAGCATCACAGCGTTACTACGCAGGCTCTGTTTTGCAAATAGAGCCGATCCTGCGGATGAGTTTCATGGGCCACCATCGTACACTGAAGGTCCGATCCGGACCGTCCATTGGAATCCCACCGATCCTCTTATCCTCGCCTAGGTGTCAGTTTGACCCCAGGTAAGGTATCATGAGATCCTATCCATTGAATGCAATTTGGACGGCAGAAGAGAGATCCTGTGGGCCACACCAAATCCGAGCCAAATCAATCCATTCCCGACCAAAAATCTGACATGAACCCACTGGATGGAGTGGATTTCCTGTTTTACCTCAATCAAGGGCCCACCAATTAGGACAGATGCGTAAGATGCTTTGAGCCTGCTGCGTAAATGGAGTAGATCTCTGACTCGGTTGCAAACTCTCTTTCCGCCTCTGGGTGCGGAAGCTCCATACGACTGACCCTCTTATGGCTATAAAGAGGGAGGGAGACAGGGAGAGAGATTATTTATTTTTTGGGGAGCAGCACCAGCCGTGGAGCAGCAACAGATAGAGTTTTTATTTTCTTTCTTTATAATTTTATTTTATTTTATTTTGTTTTGTTTTCTTCTTATGTGTTCTAGCCTCATCATGTCAGGCTAAACCTCTTAGCTAGGGCTAAGAGGTGAAGCTTGTGGCATGATGGGAGACTCTATTTTATGCCTTTTGTTTATACTGAACCGATATTGATTTTAGTTTAATTAAGGGAATGTTTTTAGTTTTTAATGGTCTGTTGTGACTGAAATTACAATGGGTCTGTGATAGCTTTGAGCATGTTCCTATTCCTTTATGTTTATGACGTCAGGAAGCCCTGTTGTTCACCATTGTCTCCTGGGCATGGTTGGATGTCGGTACCCTTCCTAACCTTCATGACATGATTGATTGGTTGGTAATTAGTTTAATTCTGTTGTTTACTTTGTCTCCTGGGCATGGTTTGGTGATGGAATCCATTCTAATTCATACACCTTTCATCTTTTAAACACTATATCAAATAAGTTCAGTTTAAATTCCATGATTCTTCTAGTAGGCATAAGATCTCCCTGATCTCTACAAGTGGATCCTCTGAATCCCTAGTTTCCTACCTCTGAATTCTCTACGTTTTAGATAATTATTTCACAATTATTCCTCAAATTACAATTCAATTTAGATTTTATCTCATTCTAGTTCTAGTTAGTTTCAGATTACGTACAAGTTTCAGTCCCTGTGGATTCGACCTCGGTCTTACCGAGTTTATTACTACATCCAACCCTGTACTTGGGGAGTGAACACTTGCTGCTAACCTACAGTTTTATTTTGTCGATCCAATCCATTAATTATGTCCAGGAGGTGACAGGAACCCTTAATATGTGACCCGTTTGGATTTGCAGTGGTTTACGGATTAGATAGAGACAATTTTTTTCATCAAAATATGGCGTAAATAGGGTTCACTGGAGAGTTTGGATGATCAACCAGGATTTGATTGGTCAAGTTCTGAATTTGCCAATCAAGTTCCTTGGTTGTTCATGTGACGTGCCAAGAGTCCTACCTTTTTTATCGATTAGATTTTTCAACGGCTCTCAAGTTGCCCAAGGATGATTTTATCAAAGCTTAATCAAAATCTAAAGAGTAGTTTGTTTTGGGTGGGGTGTCTATAGCATTGTTCATATTTTTATTTACAGTCTCTCTTAGGTAAATGGGTCCTAACAGATCGCATATGTTTCAATCTCTCACTTCTACTTATAAGTTGGGCATTGCCCCTTCACATTATTTATATTTTCTTTTACACTACCATCTCCCTTAAGTAAATGGACCTGGTGGATTGCCTATGTTTCAATCCATCATTCTCACTCTTAAGATGGACATTACACTACCGCATCACGTATCATCCATTCATTTAAGAAGTTTCGAGAATCAAATCCCTTAAAATTTATTAAATTCTACAAGGTAATAACAACATTTACATGCGGGCGGAGAAGGTGTTTAACATATTTATTCTCCTTCACCGAGATCCTTTATCCAGAATCCCAAGTTATAGATCAAGTGTCATTATAACACAAAGGATCCATAGATTCTCTGGTTTCTAAAGATTTTGCAGGTTGTAATCGACCATAAAAATATAAGTTACTGGCTAGTGGTGCCCCTAAGTTAAATATTTTATATCATGAGTCAAATTATATATGTACATGACAAAAAACCTTAAAAGGTCCCCGTGAGCGTGATCCCAACGTTCAACATTCATAATATCTTTGCATATTTATATGTTTCATGATCTTAGTTATGGAATCATGGTTGTTGATTAGAGTCTAGAAAAAAATAGCATAACGATATCATCAAAGCCTCTAAATGACATATGAGATGACCTATCATCAATATGATCCATTCATTCATTCATACAACTAAGAGGAGACCATGGTGTAAAAATCACATTGTTCAAATGATCCTAAACATCCAATAAACATGGAACGGGTTGTTAATAATGAGCAAAGAAACAATGTAGGTCCAATCATCATCTTAAAACATCTACTTAATGGATCCCACTTAGGCTTGGCGATAAGTCAGGTCGGGCTTGGATTTTGAATTGGTTAGGCCGATGGGCTAGACCTTTGGGTGTTATTTATTCAAAATTTTGATGTTGCTAGGCCCAAGCCTAGCCCATTGCTAGCCTTAATCCCACTAAACATTTCTCATGATTCCATGGGAGAACTTTGGTTTGATCATTCTAATCATGAAATATGTGGTATGTAAACAATGAACGATTGTCATAAATTGAGCCCATTCAAAGCATTTAGGATCATCTAATTAGTGTGATTCTTGCACCATGGCTTGTTCACAATGCTACTGTTGAATGAGTTGTTTTAATTGATAATTGGGCATCCCACATGTCGACTTTGGGATAAGGGAATGTTTGCCAAAACTTATAATTGTTAATGAGGAAAAATCCTTGAATGCACTCAATGCACTCTAAGTTATAAGCATCTAGTTGCATTGCGACATTTCTATAATTCAATCACTTGATCTAGATTGTACATTAGATCAAACATAGATTTCATGGTCTACCATCCAAATATCATATTAATATGACAATTTTCCTTGATCATGAGCCCTATAATTTGGATGATCCAGATCATTTACACAAAAGCAGGTCCAATCAACAATTTAATCAATCTATTTGTTAAAGCCCATCAAAGGTTGCTTATGATTCTAAAGAGTCACTTTTGTTAAGCAATCCTAACCATCCCATCCATGGCTCGAAAAAAGAGCAGCTACAAAAATAAGGACGAATTAGGATGGATTGAATCATCCAATCCGTATTATCTTTTTATTTTGCACAGTTACCTATAAAATGTGTTGTATGTTTAATGTAAATTTCATTTCAAACAATTAGACTATCCAAGTTATAGATGCAACTAAGAGCAATATAACTTAATAGTGCTCTGAGAGCACTGGCACATTTATCATTAATGAGTTAGGGGCCATTTGATTGCAAGAAAAGTAGGAGCTTAGACTACCTTGTCTAAGCTTATGCACAATTAGGGAAGAAATTAGGTGTTTATTGAGAGACATCTTGACTAGCATTCTGAAAGAATTGGAGATAACTCTTTGAGAGTTATTTAGGTCCTCGTCTCTACAAGAAGTAAGGTTCCTAGTAAGCCCGAATAATATTCTCTCCCTCTCTCTTTCTATCCCTTCATCTACTTTGAATCATGATTTTAGGACCTTTGATCAAATATTAGCTCGATTCACAGCTTGGTTAGGTCACATGATAGATGTATTGTTCATGGGTCCATATGATTCATTAAATATTGAATCTAACTCGTTAATTAAGTTCCTTGCACCAATATACAAAGGGATAAACCAAATGTTTTAATAATTGAGATGATCTTTTTTGTTTTTACTATGACTATGAAGGAGAAACCTAATGGACGAAGTGGATTTTAATCTAATGGCCTGACGGGCCCCACATAGCTTCTAGTGTTTTGAATGAGAAAATGATATATAAATGGGTTCCAATAAACAATATACAGGCTCGCAGGTGTTTGAGTAATTCAATCAAATACAAGGCCACACGTGTTAGCGAGATCTTGTATTTGGTTTACATGTGCAATTAAAAAGGTGTGAGCGTGTTAGATTTGTACTCAACTCAATGTTTAATTGAATGTTGGTGCCCCTCGCGCTGAGATGGACCATTTAAGACTGAATTTTATTACTTAGCCACCCTCGTAACCATCAGTTGTATCGACAATTAGGCGATTTGCATAAGAGTAGGAGTTAGTTCTTCATAATGGATTCCTTTTGCCTTATGTCTTAAGGACATGTTCTTTCACCAGTAATTGCAGCCAAAGTATATTTCTCAAAGGAACGAAGATTGACAGACTAAAATAGAAGAGACTAAAAACAATATCGATTTATCTTTATTGATTTATAAATGATGCTCATTACAATCGATAGAGTAACAAATAAAGCTAGAGAAAATAAAAAGAGAGAAATACCTTAACAATTAGTATGGGCAAACAATCTAGGCAAATGGTCGATAGGATGTGACTAGGGTGTTTGATCTTCCAAGGACTCGGTTGATCAGTATCCAACAATGGGAGGTTGTTGATATTCATCATACTCCTACTTGTATTGTAGTTGTGGCGCTGGATAGTAGCAATCTAATTTAAAACTATACTAAGCTATGCTAAGATAAAAAAGATAAAGCTAAAGGTAAAGATTATGAAGATAAATTACGTTTGGCGTGAGCCAATAGCTCTTCATCGCGTTCTTCTTGTATAGCTTATGGAGGTGGCAAAACCCTCACTAGGTTTCCTTATGGGTTCAGGTTCCTTCCTAGCCATGGCTTGTTATGTGTTCTTCCCATAAGAAATCTCTGTAAATCCAAAACCTTTTCAGATCTCTTGAAAACATGGCTACAATGATCTCTGTATATCAGAAATCATTTTCAGGGCTCTGTCTCATCGAATCCGGTTTAATCACGGACCATTTTTAGATATCTCTGATCGTGACCATAAATATTCATGGAACTAGTGGATCTGGATCTCTAGATCAGGCCCCAATCCATTATTTTTAATATGCTCAGATATGATCTTCAAATCTTTGTAATCGCTGCTAGAGCTCTAAACATCTCTAGAAAGATCTCCCATTTTGGAAGGATTGTGAGTGACAGCCTTATTGAGCATATTCAGATCTATGATAAGATCCTTACCTCGTGAGTTTTTTTTATAGACGTGTTAGGTATGTCTCCTTGGTCATGTGCCACATGAATTAGGGTTATGTGTCATTCGTTGCTCCGTTTCCTCTAAAGGCATGCATACGATTCTGTGCCATCGCATTTATGATGGAAGGCATATCTCTGAATGATAAGGGTAAAAGATATCCTTGGGTATGAGAATGACTTTGTCATTATTAAGTCTGTAGTGCTGACACATGACAACATCTTATTGCTTCAAGTAGGTTGCCAAAAATGGGTGTAAACAATGCCCCCACATCCCTTCGCATCGGGAAATGTGATTGGACGTTTGACACTCGACATGACGATCACTCCAACGCATGATACATGGCGGCATAGGGTTCTCACTGGCCATCGTGCACATTAATGGTTGTGTCAGAATTCACCTGCCATGATTGTCCAGGGTATGATCTTCGATAGTGAAGATTACTTTATAAATACAACCCATTACCATGTAAACTTTTCATTGAACCTTTTCCACCTTCTAGTCCTTCTGTCGTGGATGTTTCTACTCTTCCTCTAGCATACGAAGTGGCAAAAGTTTGGAAAAGAGTTTATTAAAAGAAATGAAGATGAAGGACTGACTTCCTACAGGACAATCGACCAGAGATATTTTTACATTTTGTTTTTCTTATCTTTGTTATTCTAATATGTAGGTTTATTTGTAAGAGAAAAATATACTCCATACTAAGTCTTTGTAATGGTCGATTTAAGGGAATATAAAAATTCCATTCAACTTGTGCCGACCGTTACTTTTTCTGTCTTTATTCTTCATTCTCATCGACTTGCTTAGCAGGCGATTCTTCTTATCTTTGCACAGACTCCCATACTGTTCGGTAATATTTCTTCAAATATCAACCACTAATAGAGTTTTTGCTTTTTTGGCCATTCATATCTTGTAGCAGATATGCTCCTCCACAGATCACTCATTTAACCTTTAGTGGCCCATCCCATGTTAGCGATCACTTACTATACTTGTGATTTTTGCCCTAATCATTAGTATGGATTTCTACACTATCTCACCTCCACCAAAGCTTTTTCTTTTCACCTTTTTATTGTAAGCTTTGATAACTCTAAGCTTGTGTACTTTCAGCATATCCAAAGCTTGTTCTTGGACGTTGTCAAACTCTTCTAGCTCTATTAGCATGGCTTCGATGAATTCTTTGTTAGTCAACTGATTTTGATAAGCTACTCTTAAGTAAGTAATATTGACCTCCATGGGTAATACAACATTATGTTGTATATTAGGGCAAACGACATAATCCTAGTATTGGTCCTTTGCGATGTTTGATAGGCCTACAATACTTCAGATAATGTCATATTCCACGATTGTGGGTTATCATCTACCATCTGTTTAATAATATTCTTTAGGATTTTATTAGTTGAATCGACCTGCCTACTGGCTTGGGCATAGTATGGTGTGAAGTAAATGAACCTGAATTTGTAAGTAGTGGCAAAGGCTTGGATTTAGGCTCCCACGAATGTTGCTCCTCTGTCTAGCATGATAGTCTTGGGAATACCAACCCGGTGGATAATATGCTTATCGATAAAATTCATAACTTCCACATAACTGACTCCCTTCAATGACCGAGCTTCCACCCACTCGGTGAAGTAATATGTGGCTATAATGATAAAATTGTAGTACTTCGAAGATGGCGGATAAATCTAGCCAATAATATCTATGGCCCATCCTCGAAATTGCCAAGGCTTCACAATAGGATGTAGCTCTAATGTCAGCACATTTGTAACAGCCCGTGTTTCTAGAAGGCCTAACATTCCTTCATGTACTTTATATAATCCTTTTGAGCCAGTAATAGTCATGCCTTGGATCAACTACCGTATTTTTTGTCCAGGTTGATGGGCTTTTCAAATACCTTCGTGTACTTTTCCCATAACAACCATAGTTTTGTCTTGCCCTAGGCACTTAAGGAGGAGATCATTAGCTCTCTTCTTATTCCATTCATTATCTAGGATTAAGCAATGCAGTGTGATCCTTAGAATTTCCTGATCGGTCTTATACTTGGTCTCATCAGGTACCAGATGATTGGATATTGCTAGTTGTCCATTGACATATCCAATGAGGTTATCTCAACGATCAAGGTTCTTCGTTGTGCTGTTGGAGGTGAGCATTTTTGAACCGTAAGAAGCCTCTTGGAAAATCCCTCTGGTAGCCTCAAACCTACCATGATTTGTGCCATCTTGTTGGCGTCAATGTTTAATTCCTATGGGATGTACCTCAACAAGGCATCATCGAAATCGTCCATTAGTTGCACAATTGTTCCATAATATGGCAATAATGCCCAACTCGTGCACTTGTACTGTTTAATAAGTTGGTATATTACCAATAACGAATAGTTGATGATCTCTACATTCTAGATCCCAATTCCATTAAGATATTTAACTTGATGATCAATGCCTCGTACTCGGCTTGGTTGTTTGTGTATTCAAATTCAGATGGAAGGCACAATCTTCCCTTTTCTCATTTGGAGAGATGATAATGATCCCTGCTCCAGATGAATGTTCTGTTCACGATGATCCATCAAATATCAGTTGCCATAGGACAAGATGGATGGCATGTATCCCTAGTGCATCTATTGGGATATGATCATCAATCCTCATAGGGTGATCAACCAAAAAGTTGGGTAGAGCTTGCCCTTTTTATAGTCATATGATATACATATTTAAAAGTAAACTTAGACAAGATCAGAACCCACTTATCGATTCTTCCACGCAAGATTGGTTGTGTAAGCATGTACTTGATTAGGTCGGTCGATGAAATAATGTGGATCGTCCCTATCATCAGATAATGGTGGAACTTAGTAACCACGAAAAACAATGACAGACATAGTTTTTTAATGGGCGAATATCACCACTTAGCATCATGCGATGTTTGGGACATATAGTATATCACCTATTCTTTCTGATCATCATTTTCTTATGCAAGCAATGCTCCAACTGACTCATCGGTGGTTGAGATATGTAACCTAAATGGTTGATCTTTCCTCAAAGGAATTGGTACCCGAGGATTCATGAGTTACTCCTTTAGCTGATCGAAACCAGCCTGATGCTCGGGTATTCAAATAAATTTCTAGTCAGCCTTCAGCTTGATCAGTGGTAAGAAGGCTCTAATCTTCCTTGTCGAATTATAGATAAATTGGCGTAAGAGCTTTATCTGACTGATGAACCTTTGCAACTCCTTATTCTTGGGAGGAGTAGCTTCCAATATCGCTCAAACTTTATTTTGGTCAATCTCGATACCTCGCTGATGGACCAAAAATTCGAGGAAATTACCTGTCGAGACTCCAAACACATACTTTAAGGGATTCATTTTTAACTTATGTCTTCTCATGCACTCGAATGACCTTCTTAGGTTAGCGAAGTGATCTCTGAGGTCTTCCAACTTTACCGCTACATCAATGTAAACCTTTATGAATTTACTAATCATGTTATGAAAAGTGACATTCATGGCCCTTTGATATATTGCTCTAGTGTTCTTGATCCTAAAAAGCATTACAACCCAACAGTAAGTCCCGATCACCCCTAGAGAATAGAATGTTGTTTATTGAACATCTTCTTCGGCGATGAGATCTAATTGTAGTCAAAATGGCCATCTATGAATGACATTATTTTGTGTCCATCGGCCATATTGACAAGCTAATCTGCAATCAACATTAGATACTCATCCTTTGGGGTTGCTAGATTTAGATTCCCGAAATCTATATAGATCCATAACTTTCTATTCTTCTTGATAATAGGGACTATGTTTGAGATCCAGTCTGCGTACTTGATCAGTTTGATGAATCTCGCTTTCAATAGCCGTTCAACCTCCTCCTTAATCTTAAGAATAACCTTAGGAGTCATTCTTCTCATGGGCTCCTTAAACAACTTGAATCCTTCTTTGATCAGAAGAAGATGCTTCACCAAATCCCAATCTAGTCCCGACATCTCCTGATAATCCTAGGCAAAACAATCTATTTAATCCCTAGGAGATAGATCATCTCCATGTGGTCTGAGGATCTAACTCTACACTGATATACGTAAGCAGAGGATCTTTCTCTGTTCTAAGATTTACCTTGATGAAGGTATCTTGAACGTCGGCCTTGGCGTCATCCACCTTGGCGGGTGCTAGTTTCAATTCTTGGAATGCTACCCCATCTTCTGCCATTGTATCTTCCTTCGTTGAACACTCTATTATATTAACATGGCATTCGCCGTGATCAATGGTGTTGTTGAGATATTGCTCGAGGTTGCAAATTATGATTGTGATTTCGACTTCTCTGTTCTTATTGGATTCGAGATCCATCAGGGAACCTCTTCGACAAAGTATCAGGGCGGTTACCAATATGGGATAATCGCATTCGGTTCGTTAGAGGACTCTTAAGGTTCTTCTATCATAGTAATAGTTGGTTCTGTGGATCAACCTCCTATTAATGTAATAATTGGTGGACAGGGCCAATTTTAAATTAGAACAAGAACTGCCTCGACCAATAGATCCTATAGTAACATAGTGATGTTACTGATGAAGGTGTTTAACTCAGCTTCTGTCTTGGCTGAGTCCATTTTAGTGATAAGAGAATACTAGTCTCAAGCTGGATTTATGGAAATCATCGTGTCGAGATCTTGGATAGGGTCCATCGCGATCGTAACTCCTATTGACCAACTGTGCTTGTCTCAGCCATTCAGCCGCAACGGTTCAAATATTCCATTATAAAATTGGCTTTAGTTGTTTAGGTTTACCACAAATGGTTGTGTATCTGCCCAGACGATCTCAACCTTACTTCCATTTCACACGATCAAGAACCAGTGAATAGATGATGGGATACACCAGTTAGACTGAATCCAATATTTCCCTAAGCGTGCATCATAGTTGGTCGTTTCCTCTATCACAAAGAAGGTGTCTAAGACTTTTCTACTTCCAGCCTTTAATTCTACGATGAGCAACCCTTTGGTGTTGGTGACGCCCCATGCGAAACCTAATACAGTGACCTTGGTTGGCATTAGGTCCTTAGCCGACATTTTTAGTTTTTATACCATGGACATTGGTATGATATTTATAGTTGCACCGTTATCAACCATGACCCGTGAGATATGATATCCATCCATGTATACGGATACGTACAATGGTTTCGGATGGTTGGTCATTCAATTAGAAGGCTTTGTGAGGATGACTTTTGTACCTCACCACCATCTTCAATGAAGATTGTATTCGTAGCCCTGTGATCCTAACTAGCCATGGAGGCCCCCGATTCCTGCCTATGTAGGAGGAGTCTTGTCACGCTCATCGGAATCATTTTCATCTTTAATAACATCAGATCCTTGATCTCACCGCCATTGCTAACTGCACAAGCTTTTAGGTCAACTTGTGTTGAGGTTGTAAGATCTCTATATGGTGGATATTATTGATCAACGGTCTGGATTGCCTTAAAGGTTGGATAATGTGATCGGGTAAACTAGTGGGCCCCACTTCATTGTGATTCTTCCATAAAACCTACGTATGGGGTGGAATGCAATGCTATAACTGTGATACGCACACAATTATTTTAGTGCGACTAGGATTATGAAACGTGTGGAGCCTTGGGAAAAAGAGTTTTAATGGGTCACAAACTCTTTACCCCTTTAACCTATATATATCAAGGCTGGTCCCCAATCCCACGTTAGATGGATAATCCCATTATATCTATTTTAAGGAGGTGCTAAGGAAAAGAAAATCCAGCATTCTAATTCTATTTTCGGCATTCGAATTCTACAACAATGGGTTCTTAGATAGGTAAGCTATCTCAACTCTTTTGATCTCTATCTCCGACGCATAGCATGGTCCTTCGACAATCCGGCAATAAGAAATTTAACAGAGGTCTCACCTATTTCTTCTGCATAGAAACAACCTTATTACGAATATCCTAAATTTTGATAGGATCTTTGTATCGGTAGGTCTTTTATAGACACACGGGGTACTCTTCATTAATCACATGCCACGTAAATTAAGGCTACATATTATTCATTGATTCGTTTCATCGAAAGACATACGTACCATTTTGTACCACCACATTGATGACATGAGGCATATCTTTAAGGACGAGGACAAAAGATATCATAAAACGCATGCGCAAACTTATCATCATTAATCCTATAGAACTAACATGTGGCTGCATTTTATTTATACACGTGGTTCTTTTAAGAATGGATGTAGACAGCGAGCTAAACACCGGTTATAATAAATAACGTACTGACCCGGATAACACTGGGCTAGCTAATAAGAACAGGACTGGTTCAACCTACAAAGCCTATTGGGCTGAATATTACTGCTGCCAAATGGAACTTCTACCACTGGTCGCCTTTAGTTAGACTTGTATATGTTTTTTTTCATATTAATTTGGGGATGTTATTGCGATACAATATCGAAAATTGAAATATGCCGATATTTTGAAAAATTCCTGATATTATAGTGATAATATGGTTTCTCCATCTTTTCGTGAAAATATCGCCATATTTTCAAAATCTCGGCGATATTTGTCGCACTGGTGCTACGAGCGGACTGAATTATTTCTCAACAACAAAGGAAAATTTAAAAACCAAAAAATAAAAAGAAAAAGAAAAATAAAAAAAGAAGCTGCAGCCTCTCGTCAGTCTCGGAGAGAGAGAGAGGGAGGGAGATGGAGAAGGCCATCTGCGGAAGAATTTCTCTTTCGCCCAATCATGTTTTCAACTCTTCTAAACCAGGTTTCTCGCTCTTTTCTTTATTAAAATGAGAAAATAATGATTCCCTTTGAAAATAAAAGGCATTCTGTTACTGAGATTTTGTATCTTGTTTCATTTCTCAGTGTGCCCAAATAATGGAATATTCGAAAATATGAATGAATCAATGGAAGAATCAAGATCGTTTTCTTTCCATTTTCTACTTGTTTTTGATTTGTTTTTCTTTTTCCAGAATGTGTTTTTATTTGAAGTGGGTTTTTGATTTTGTGCTTTCTTGATACATTGTGGGGCTCGTTAATTTGAGTGGATTTATCTATGTTTTTTTGAATTTAGATTCATTACTGTGGCAGTGTGTTGAATTATGCATCCGAATCCTGTAATTGGGTGTATTAGCTTGTCTTCCAATCTTTATGGTTCGTTTGGATGCCTGTAGTTCTTCACGGGGTCGTTTGGATGCCTGTAAATTGTTTGAGTTGTGCAAATAATTTACAGCCTGTCCTGTTTATCTTTAAGCTGTAAATGATTTTCTGTGTTTGGATAGCTTGTAAATTATTTAAGTTCTGTAAATGGAGAACCGTTAGTCTGTAAATGGAGACCCTGTAAGTGCAATCCTCCGAACTTTTTGCCTGTAACTGAGATGGGGTTAAATGCTGTAAATCATTTACAACCTATAAATGATTTACAGGCAAAAAAGGCCATCTAAATGCTGGGATTGGCCCATTTACAGGCATCCTAACGATCCCAAGTGGGAAGTGACTTACAGTTGGTGTTTGGGGAAGGAATTGGATGAGAAGTCACTTCCTTGTAAGTGACTTACAGCTGAAAGTCACAAGTTCAAAATTTACAGGCATCCAAATGACTCCTTACTGTTGATGAATATGTTGTAGACTAGTTATGGTTTATGTGAAGAAAATGAGATCGGTTGGGTGGTGGCGCTTATACATTCATGCTGTTGAAGTAATAAAAAGTCCCTTGATATACATTGATACACCACACTCTGACAGCTTGAGCTTTTGGAGTGAATGGTTGTTTGACATGGTATCAGAGCGGAAGATCCTATGTTCGAATCTCGAGAGCAGCAAAAATATGCCTCTCTAAAATATTATTCTCCCACGGGGGACCCTGAAAATCAGGTCCAGCTTCGGGACCGGGAAATCAAGCCCGGCCTATTTATGGTGTGAGTGTCCCTCCACCCTCGTCAGTATGTTCCCGTGTGGAGTTCCCACCCCGCACGTGCTGGGGGGTGTTGAAGTGATAAAAAGTCCCTTGATATACATTGATACACCACACTCTGACAGCTTGAGCTTTTGGAGTGAATGGTTGTTTGACATCTGCATGTATTGAATGGCCTTATTCAGTTTCTTTGAAGGGAAATCATGCTTCCTAACTCAATTATTCATTTCCTTTGGTGAAAATAGTCATTTGACATACACATATTGGAGAAGAGACTTGACTTGCAAGAAAGTTTCCATAAGAATCCATCCCCCTTTACAGGCAGATTTTGCTATCCAAACACCTACGATGTGAAGTGTTTACCTGTAAACCCCTTACAACTATGGATTTTACAGGCATCCAAACGACCCCTGATGATAATGGCTCTAGACAACCTAACCAGATGCTTTCTTGTAATAATTACTGAAAATAAAGGCAATATAAATGGAAAGACATAAAGGCATTCTTAAATATAAAGAAAGAGAGAGGGTGTATCCCCTCCCCTAAACCAAACTCTCAAGGAAAGGTTTTTTTCCTGGTCTTCTCCCGGATCCCACACAACTTCAGTAATACAGTCCTTATCTGTTGGCTCCTCTAGGCCATGGGATTTGCAGCGATGGCTGAGGTGAACTTCAAATCCCAAGTACAACCATCCTTTTTGTTTCTTTTGGCAACCTCTCGATCAACTGAGTTTCACCCATGATTGGTGATTTTGCACTAATCCTCGAAGCCACCGTATCAGTTGGTGATTCCTGCTACCTCCTGCACGTGTACGTCTTGCATGGGTGCACTTAATTTGACTTGTACAACAACTACTGTTTCCTCCTATAACGTGGCTAGGTCAAAGTCGTAAATCAGCTTCAATGGATGCAACATTTGAATCCCCACCAATAGATCAATAAAAGAATATTCATAAAAAATCGACTTTTAGTCCCACAAGGCGACAATTTATCTGCAATTTCTTTTGAGAATATGTTCTTAATGGAGGGGAAGTAGTGGTTAAAATTAGGTTCTTTTGGTGCTCTAGATTCTTGTGATAGTTCACCACTATTTAAAAAATGGTGGTGACTCTACAACTATACACATGGCATAATTGTAAGCTAATCCAAACATCCAAATTGCGACATAATTGTGTATAGAACATAAGACTAAAACTACGTGTGATTTTAGATCTATGCTCCATCCATAACGCTCCCCATTATTTGGGTGGTGTGGATGGCAATACATGAGTGCCACATGTGAGGTAAGGAGAAGGTTTTATAAGTAGCGGCATGGAGGGGTGGGAAGTGGTTTCTAAAAATAGGCTTCTTTGGTGGAGAGATGCCCTAAGTAGACAATCGTCTTCACCTAATTACCTAGATGCCCTTTCTTTTGCTTAAAGAACCCTTCCCATGTCCTTTAATAATGGAAAGTTAGCATTTGAAAAACTAATCGCATGACAAATTTTGCCCTTGGCTACTCGTGTTATATATCGTAGGGATGTTGTGTGTGTTTCATCATCATCATAGTTTTGTTCTAGTTACTGGGGGTCATCTTTAGTTGCAGGCAGAGTTTGTAGTATGGATAGTATTGGCCGATACTATTGCTATTGCGGGTTAGCGATACGAAACAGCCTGGAAGTTACTAAACTTCTGGGTATCGTGCGAAATATTGGTAAATATCGCAATGTATTGACAATATATCGATGGGTTGCAATATTTCAAGATATTGCCATTATATTCTACTTGGTATTAAGGAAATAACAAATAAGCTGCTAAAGCCTAAAATCAAGAACTAAAGGCCTATAGCTCACAGGCCCAGCAGGGCGACACACAGGCCCACACATGCACACACCTACAACATGCATGCATAGATGGATCATGGATGCATGGATGGATGGTTGTTTGCATGGATGGATGCTTGGATGGTTGGTTGGATGGATTATGCATGTGTGTACGTATCTTAGTTGCTGTTTGGTACCTGCGTTTGTATTATATGAACATATTTTGGTTACTATTGCACTGATTTTCTACAACAACACATGCTTTTAAGCCCCCATTAAATGTAAACTTATTATATATGCATATTTTTTGTATTTTTTTGATTCCTAAATATGCAAATATGTGTATTTTAGCATCTTTTGAAGTTTTACAGAAAAATTCCACTGTTTTTCCCATGTTTCCCAAATGTTTCCCTGAGTCAGTGACACATGTCTGGGTATCGGCATATCGATACATGTTGTTGTATCCCCAGTTAGCAATACATGTAAGGATACCGATACTACAAACATTGTTTCTAAGTTCCCTCGAATGCATTCATTCCTAATTCCCGATCATCCATTTCAACATTCTCATTTTAGTTAAGCTCATCCTATGAACATGTTTTTCTTTGACTGCACAACATTTTATACCATGAAGCTTGGCTAGTCTTATAGCTATGCTATAAAAATTTTCCCTTAGTTTCATTGCTATGTGGTGATCGCATAAAACTCCAGATGCACATCTCCACTTCATCCATTTCAACATTCGAATTTAGTTAAGCTCATCCTATGAACATGTTTTTCTTTGACTGCAGAACATTTTATACCATGAAGCATGGCTAATCTTATAACTATGCTAACTATGCTATAAAATTTTTCCCTTAGTTTCATTGCTATGTGCCGATCGCATAAAACTCCAAATGCACATCTCCACTTCATCCATTTCAACACTCTCATTTTAGTTAAGCTCATCCTATGAACATGTTTTTCTTTGACTGCACAACATTTTATACCATGAAGCATGGCTAGTCCTACAGCTATGCTATAAAATTTTTCCCTTAGTTTCATTGCTATGTGGTGATCGCATAAAACTCCAGATGCACATCTCCACTTCATCCATTTCAACATTCTCATTTTAGTTAAGCTCATCCTATGAACATGTTTTTCTTTGACTGCACAACATTTTATACCATGAAGCATGGCTAGTCTTATAGCTATGCTATAAAATTTTTCCCTTAGTTTCATTGCTATGTGGCAATCGCAAAAAACTCCGGATGCACATCTCTACCTCATCCACCTAGCCTAATTCTATGATCAACATCCTTCTCAATCTCTTTGGTTCTAAATTATCAACCTAAGATATCGGAAGTGGTCATTTTGGGGTACTTTATGGTCATGAATCCTAACCAATTCATCATTACTAATTGCATTCCATATGCTTTGTTTTAGTCCAACTTTACTAATTGCATTCCACTCCTAACTTTACTAATTGCATTCCATATGCTTTGTTTTAGTCCAACTAATTTTAAAATCCTTAGATTGTAAAGCATATGTTCATAGTTCTAGCTTTGTGTAACTGTGTTTTCGCAAGGTTGGCCAATTCACTTGGTCAACTTGGAACTTGCCTGAGTCCACTCATTTTTGAAGCCCCACCGAGTCAAAATAGGTGTAGACTTGATGGAAGCCAACATAAAAAACACCCGGCGGAGTCTTATAGAATATGTGAGTGGTGACTCATTGGAGTGATGAAACCTGGGCGAGTCATGCTGACTTGCATGGCATGTTTTAGAACCATGAACTGGCCAAGTCCAATGAGTTAATGCGTGACTTGGGGGAGTAGCAATGCTAAAACAATTGCAAACTCACAACGTAGCTCTCTATCTTTCCTCCTCCTTTGAACCACCCCCTCTTCCCCCTTAAGGTCTCGAGGATGGCAAATGGCAGTGTGCTGTAAAGCTAGAAGAAGATGAACGAAAAGGGATTGAGAAGAAAAGGCAAGCTCTCTCATACTTTGGCAAAGTATTATGGTTGGTACACAAGCACTTCCAAATCGAACACCTGGCTGGCATATATTAATGCTAATGAAAACCGACTAGATTGTGGAACTTGTAGACTCTAAGCCTCATCCCTAAAATCAAATTGTTTGACCAATCCTATCCTTTGATTTGCGGACGGTTGTTCGTTGAATTAGGACCATTGGATGTTTTCATTTTCAAATGGCCAATAAATGTCCACAAATATGGTAGTTATACACACACACACATATTTTCATAATTATTTAAATATAAAAAATGTGACTTGCTTGAATTGCCATATTGACCCACTCGAGTCAAGTTTTGTGGGTCGACCGAGTTAAATCCCAAGTTTGCCAACCTTGGTTTACTCTCTCCCTCATCTCATCAATCAAAACTATGTTATCTGCAGGCTCCTCTTCCTGTAAATGTCTCGTTAATTTGTCCATGATAATGCAAAAAAAATATGGGAGCAATGCGGACCTGGTATAAGCCTACAATAAATGGAAACTCACATCTCTCCACTTGTGGCCCTCACATTTGTTGTCTCTCCCATTGTTCGAAGTATCCCCGATATTATCGAAATATCCCCGATATTATCTGTCTCTCTAGCTCTGCGATACCGATAACATTGGTAATATAAAAAATTCCAGGTATCGGTGGTATATCTCTAAGTATTGCCAATGTATTGATGTCGCCAATGTATCACCAATATTTCTGACTGAGTAAATTCCAGGTGTCGCTTGTATAGTTTATGTATCGCCAATAATTTTGACTGTATAAATTCCGGGTGTCGCTTGTATCGCCAGTGTTTCGGCGATATTTTGATAATATTGCCAAAAATTTGCTTCTTAAAAAAATTTCCATTTCCATTTTTCTTTTTATGGGCGCATGGTTGTATGCGGTGTTCAAATTGTTGATGATAATATTGATAATACTACGATATTATCGTTATTGCAACATGGGCGATATCGAGACCACAATCCTTCATTTCCTTTCAAATTCCAGTTATCGATGATTTCTTGGCGAAATATCGTGTGTTGTCAATATTCTAAGATATTGAGGATGTTTGGATGGAAGGTTGGATGATTGGATGGATAGATGGGATGGTTGGACTGATTTCTTACAATAACACACGCTTTTAGGTCCCCATTAAATAGAAACTTGTTGTGTACACATTCTTTTTGCTTCTTCTTCTTTTTTTTTTTTTTTTTTTTTTTTTTTTTTTTTTTTTTTGTAATTTCTAGATATGCAAATCTGTGTATTTTAGCATCTCTTGGAGTTTCATCGAAAAATTCCACCGTCTCCCCATGTATCCCCAATGTTTTCTCGCATTTCCAGTTATTGGCGATATCGATATAGTTTTCGTATCCCCGGCCAACGAAACTTGTAGCGATACCGATACTTTGAACACTGGTCGCTCCCTCATTCATAATCATGTTAGCATATCGTCTCAACTCCTTTCCCAACATCCATTGTATTAAAGACCATATGGTAATCCTTCGTCTTCTTGTATGATTGCTTTTGAGGGATCCTCTTGTATGACTGCTCTAATTCAATAAAGACCATGTGGGGTAATCCTTTGTCCTCTCCCTTTATTTTTCCATCAGCTATCGAAGTAGAAAATAGCCCCAACTAGTAAGAAATGTGTATCTTTATTGATAGACAAAATCACCATAATCCTATATGTGCATTACATGAGCTTTACTTCTATATTTTGGCATGAGCATGTGATGCGCCAATGCTTGTGGCGCCATTCCTTCTTCCATTCATTTCTTGGGTTTAAATTCTTTATTTTGTCTACAGTTTTTTCATTCCTATACAATGAAGAAGCAAAATTGGCAACATTATTATCTTGAACCAAGTCCTGCAGACGTTACGCAAAGTATCATCACGAAGGCTTTAGTAGATCTCAGTAGAATTTTTTTGGACAGTTAAGATTTAAGAAGAGAAAATCTTTTAATGGTATGTTACCGCAAATGTTTAGCAATAGGGACAAGTATGAGATGTTGGTATTGTTTCTCCATTGAGTCTTCTTGTGGCTTTCTTTTCATAGATGTAGTGAAGATAAGGTCTGCTTCACTTGCATTAACGATAAGTATATGATGCCAGGTGATAAGTTCTCTCTCTATAAAGGACCATGTGCGAATCCAGGAATTCTTATGGCAATATCAGCTGCTGGACCAGGCAAAGGAGGTGGTTTGTTGGAAAGGCCAACCATTGAGAAAACCTCCCCTGGGCGTGAATCCGAGTTTGACTTGAGGTAGATTCGCTAAAACTGTTAGTTTGCTATCTTACACTTCTCATGCATCACTTTCCTTGAATTACCTAAACTGCATATTCCTCAAATTCTGGATCTTAAGTTAATCCCCATTTTCTGGGCCCCCATGCCACCACTTCCGCAACAGCTTGCCACTTTGTGGAGGAAATTGCCAAAAGTGGAGGTAAGGGAAATTTCCAAAATTGCAGAACACATTTCCTCTTTGCCAGTTTGCACTCTTTCCTCCCAAAGCAACAAGCTATAGCTAATTGGGTGATGCGAGGCCCTAGAAAATTGTGTTTTACTCCTGATTTTTAGGGATATTGATGCGGAAACAAGACCGGAATGCTATGGGGATCTATTTCAGCCTAAGGATGGTCCAGATACTTTGAGAACATTAATTTCTTCAATAATACCCATGCATGTTACAGAATAATGTTGAAAACAGAGAAATAGAAGAACAAAAGGATGAGACTAGAAGGGATACATGCTGTGGAGTCTCACCACAATAAGATAAGACCAGAGGAATCTTACTCTTAGATTTCTAGAAGCATCTCACTTCTAACGAATTCCAATAGCAGTATACTAGAACCAAAAAAATAAAAATAAATTCCAATCGATCATGTCAATTTCTCCCTTTTGGCCCATATGTATTGCCATAGAAATTCCAATTAGAATCAAATATCTACTTGAATACCATTGCTATGAACCTTTCCTAATCCAACTCATACTTCCAATTAATTGCTAAACAAATCTAACGAATGAAATAAAGTAATTAACCAAAGAAATTCTAAGTATACTCAAATTACTCTCGTATACACAATTGTATGAAACTATGGGGCTGAACAATTTTAGAAAACCACAAAATAAAAGCTATAGTTTGTATATAGACCCTAGAAGGCTTTGGGTTGGACTAGTGAGCTCCACAGTCCAATCAGTTCTTAATTTTAGGCTTTCAGTTAGATTTGTGGATCCCGTAGTCCAATTGGACCCTTGATTTTGCCCTTCAATCTGCCAGCAGTGGCGTACACTTCTGGACCTCCTCTGGTCCTCGAATTTGTGCTTGTTACTTGCCACATGTTATCCTTGTCACACTTATTCGTTGGCTTCCTTGGGAGCTGGTGATGTAATCCTACACGTCAGATTGGCTTGATGTTAGATCTCAGATTAGTGTCTGTTGTTACATCTTCTTTCTCGTAAGCTGAGATCTTTGCTCCATCTTTATCCAACCATTGATCTTCGAATTGGCCACCCTGATCAGTGTTGGGATTTGCCTAACATACCCATCTCAACCACACTTCGAGTTCACTTATCTTACTGTTGAACTTCCTGCCACTTTGTCTATCTAGCCAATGGTTTGCCTTTTGGTTCATCATCTGATCCATCCATTTTTTTTTTTTTTTTTTACTTCGGTTAGCTTGTTAGTACACCCACTGTCAGTTCACACTTCACTGTCCCCACTAGGGATCGATACCAAGACCTCAGTGTTGAAACGAGGTATCTTTCACTCAGTCTACCACTTGAGCTATGGATCAGGGTGTTATCTGATCCATCCATTGATACATCAATACGTTTATTTACTGATGTATCGATTCATCAATTGATCAATCAATTCATCAATTGATCAATTGATTCATCAATGAGTCAAACCTTCAGTAGATCCATCAATAATTTAAAAAGTGGATTCATCTTGGACGATGATGCTTTCTTCAGACACCTCTTCTGTTAGATCTTCATACTACTCTTCCTTGTTACGAGGCCTCAATTCCGTTGCAGTAGCATTTTCACCTTGATTTGTCACCATGGAATGAGATCTGTTGTGATCTTTCTTTCTATACCGGCTATCAATGAATTGTTGGAGCTGTTCATTAATTTTTCTTGTGATTTTCATTATCTCCCTCAACATCTCACTGACCTATGCCTGCTTCATACTTGAACAATACAAAGTTCCACCATGAGCTATCATTTACAAACAACTGAAGTATGGAGGTTTATTGTCGTAGTAATGAGTGGAATGTTGGTAGGGACTGCTGTAAGAAGCATTGGAATGACCTTTTCTCTATATCTCATCAAGAACAACTGGATGAGCTGGTATTTAGTTTATTGGATTTGGGTATGGACTGGTTAGGTCATGGTGTGCCGTAGTGGGCATTATGGGGTTGTAACAACTGTTACGTGACGAAAATGGTGGCAACCATTACGCATTATGGGGTCATAAAGGCTGTAATGTTCGTTATGGAAAAATAACTTGCAACAGCCGTTTTGGCTCCTGTAATAGTTACGAGGCCAATACATGTTTTCTTAAAAAAAGAAGTAAAAAAAGGTCGTAATGGTAATATTGGTGACCGTTACAGCCACCATTACTATTATACGGTACCCTTGGGTTAGGGCGATATCATCATCATCTAAGCGTTATTCCAACTAAATTGGGGTTGGCTACGTGAATCCTTTTCTGCCATTCCACTCTATCAAGGGCCATAACTTCAATTAAACCCTAGGTCATCAAGTCTTTCCATACTAACTCCACCCACGTCCTTTTGGGTCTTCCCTTGCCCTTTTAGGGCCTTCGACTTGTACCAACTCACTCCTAACTGGTGCAGTTTTTTTTTGTCTTTGTTGCACATGACCAAATTATCTAAAGTCTACTATCCCTCATCTTATTACCTATTGGTGCTACTTCTGAATTCCCTCAGATGCATTCATTTCTAATTCTATCCTTGTCTTGCCACTCATCCATCTCAACATCCTCATTTCAGAGCTTCACTCATCCTATGAACATGTTGTTCCTTAACCGCCCAACATTTTGTCCATAAAGTATGTTTGGTCTTATAGCCATCCTATAAAATTTCACATTTCACTTTCAGTTTAAGTGTTACATGCTGATCACATAAAACTCAAGGGGCACACCTTCATTTCCTTCACGTCGCTTGAATTCTATGGGCAACGTCCTTCTCAATCTCTCCACCCTCATGAATTATTGACCCAATATATCGAAAGTGGCCATTGTGGGAAACTTCTTGGCCAACAATCTTAACTAATTCCTTGTTCCCACTCCTATTGTTACTAAAATTGCAGTGCATAGACTCTATTTTAGTCCAACTAATTAATTTTAAATCCTTTAGGGTCTGTTTTGATGCCTGTAAGTTGGGTAAAATGTAAGTGACTTAACAGGGAAGTCACAGGTGGTGTTTGGGGGGAGGAAATTCACCTGTAAGTCATAACTTGGAAGTCACATGCAAATCTTCTAAGAAACTTCAAGGAGCTGAGGGTGAGAACTGAGAAGTCACTTCCCTATAAGTGACTTTTAGGCCCAACGTTCGGATTTTTGAAAAGAGGGAAAGGGGGTAGATGCACCAACAACCTACTTGCAATCAGCTCCAATCTCTCTCTCTCTCTCTCTCTCTCTCTCTCTCTCTCTCTCTCTACAGTTGCTACCCGCCTCTCTGCGGTCGGTAGGGTTACAAGCTTCTGTTTTTTTCTCGTGTTTGAATTGGGCCCTGATTTGGTGAGGCTGTGACAATGGGGCCTACCTTATGTCTTGATATATCCGCGCTGTCCATCAGTTCTGCTACCTCGTTTTAGGGCTTGGGCCAAAAAATGAGGCAAATCCAAATCTCAAGTGGGCCACATCACAGGAAACAACGGTGATTGAATGTCCACCATTAAAGACTTCCTAGAGCCCACCGTGATGTTTATTTGCCGTCCAACCTGTTGATAAGGTCACACAGACCTAGATGAAGTGAAACATAAATATAAGCTTGATCCAACTTTTTTGTGGCCCGCAAGAAGTTCTATTGGGGGGCATTCAATCACCATTGTTTCTTGTGGTGTGGCCCATTTGAGATTTGGATCTTCTTCTTCTTTTTTGGCCATTCCCTATAATGAACTGACAAAACATACATCAGGGTGGTTCCCATTGTCCAGCCCATCATGGTGGACCATTGCTCTTAATAATTTTTTCTAATAATTCCCTACTCTTAGTTTGGTTCGACGTAAATATACAACTTACCTATAAGTAACTTACAGGTTTGCGAACACAAAAACTAACTTACCCGGCTGTAAGTGAGTTGCAGCTTACATCCAAATAGGATTACCTATAAGTGACTTTCACCTGTAAGTCATTTGCAACTTAAAGAACTTACAGGCATCCAAACAGGCCACTAGATTTTAAAGCATCCCTTCATAAATTTAACTTTGTGTTTACGGCCTCCCACATTTTGTCAATCAAAACTATGTCTACAAACAACATATACCATGGTGGTCTCTTTTTTGCTAATGCCTCATCAACTCATTCATAACCAATGCAAAAAGGTATGGGCTCAATGTCGACCACTAGTGCAAGCCTACAGTAATTGGGAACTCACTTGTCTCCCCATAATGGTCCTCACATCTGTTACCGCACCCTTATACATATCCTTAATCATGTCAGTATACCTCTTGAAACTCGTTTCTTTCTCATCACCCAGCGGTTCAACTCTCTAGGGACCCTATTATAAGCTTTGTCTAAGTCAATAAACATTGTGGAGATCCTTTCTCCCCTCTCTATATTTCCCATCAATTGTCCAAGTAGGAAAATAACTTTCGTGGTAGACCTCCCTGTCATGAAACCAAATTAATTTTATGATACATTTGTCTCATGCCCGAGTCTTTTGCTCAATCACTCTTTCCGAACATTTCAAAGTATGGCTTGATGCGCATAAGTTTAACCCCACAATAATTAGTGCAACTCTATATGTCTCCTTAATTCTTACAAATAGGTTCAACAATACTTTTCCTCCATTCATCCGGCATTTTCTTCGATCTTACAATCTTGTTGAACAACTTTGTCAACCAAAATAGCCTAGTATCTCCCATATGCTTCCAAACCTCTATTGTTATACCATTGGTTCAAGGGAATTCCCTATTTTCATCTTTATTAAAGCTTCTTTCACGTAGGGGGTGTTTGTATTTTAAATTTACATTGCAAATATAGTGTAAAGTAGTCATCTTAATTACACCTATAGCCAGTGTTTTAATTGTCGGTGATAATATCGTTTTATCGCTGATAATATCGTTGTCGAAGGAGCTGCGACAACGAACACCACTTATATCCTTTCTCTTCCAAATGTCGTCGATATTATCGCGATATTATCACTAGTATCAATAAAACATCATTTTTTCGCCGATATATGTGCTTATCTACCACAAAAGTCGAGAGTTGTTGATAAAATGGGCGATATTTTCGCTGGATGTCGACATCCGTAAGACAGCAAGGACCGTAAATACCTCTGAAATTATGAAAAAAATCGAAACATCTTCTATTTATTATTTTATTTTTTTTGGATCTTAGTTAAGCAGAAATTTTTGGCACTTCTTACGAAAGCACGTTGGATTAGAGGTTTGATTTGGTGGAGAAATCGACATTTCCTCGCTAGTTATCACACCAGCTCGAAAACAAACTGTTGTTTGAATAAACAGCCTAAAATTAAAAAAAAATAGAAAAAATGAGAAAAGGGGAGGGAATTTCATCAGAAGCTCCTCTTCTTCTTCTTCTTCTTCTTCTTCTTCTTCTTCTTCTTTTTGTTCTTCTTTATATGCTACAACTCTCTCTCTCTCTCTCTGTCTCTCTCTCATCTGAAAAATGAGCTAAAAAGGCTCTCTCTCCTCTCAATAAACGAGCCTAGAAAAGCTGTTTTATGACATTTTAATAAATGAGCCAGGAAAAGGCTGTTTTCGGACATTTTAATAAATGAGCATGAAAAGGGGTGTTGTCTTTAAAAGGCCTTATATGTTACTCGGGCAGTGTATGATGCTTGATACACGGGTAGTAAGGAATTACACACATGGCACCTCTTGATTGGTTGACACTTGCTAAAAAAATCTGTTTAAATATTTTTTAAAATAAAATAAAAATATGTTGGATGGTTGGATGGATCGTTGGGGTGAATGGATGTTTGGATGAATGGTTGGATGGAAAAGATGGTTGTATGATTGGATGGATGTAGATGGATGGATGGTTAGATGGATGGATGGATGTATGTTTGGATGGATAGGATGGATGGATGTATGTTTGGATAGATAGGATGGATGGATGGGATGGGATGGTTAGATGGATGGATGGATGGATCAATAGGATGGATGGATGGATGGATGGGATGATTGGGATGGATTGACGGGATGGATGGATGTTTGGATGGTTAGATGGACGGATCTAATGGTTGGATAGTTGGATGGATAGATGGATAGATTGATCGATGAGATGGTTGGATCGGATGGATGGATGTTTGGATGATTGGATGCGATGGTTAGATAGATGGGATGGTTGGACGGTTAGATGGGCGGATGGATGGTTGGATGGTTGGATGGTTGGGATGGGAATGGATGGATGGTTGTTTGGATGGATATGGATAGATGATATGGATGGATGGATGTTTTGATGATTGGATGAATGAGATGGTTCGATGGATGGTTTAGATGGATGGGGCGGGATGGTTGGATGGATGGATGGGGTGGTTGTATGGATGGATGTTTGGATGATTGATGGGATGGTTGGATGTATGAAGGAGATGGTTAGATGTTGGATGGATGGATGGATTGATGGGATTGATGGATGGATGTTTGGATGATTGGATAGATGGATGGGATGGTTGGATGAATGGATGGGATGAATGGATGGATGGTTGGATGGATGGGATGTGATGGTTGGATCATCATGCATTTGTGTCGTGCTTATATGTTTATTTATGCATTGATGTGTAATGTATGCATACATTATGCATGTTTGTTTGCTTATTCATTGATTTAATGGGATTTAATCCATTTTTGTATTCCTATTGGATTGATTTCTTACAACAACACATGATTTTAGGCTCCTATTAAATAAAAACTTATTGTGTATGCACTCCATGTGCAATTTTTTTTATTACTAAATATGCAAATATTTGTATTTAGACATTTCCTTAAGTTTCACTAAAAAATTCAATCATTTTCCCATATATCTCCCCCATTTCCGGTTATCGGCGATATTATCGGTGATAACGATATTGTATCTTTATCTCTGGCTAGTGAAACTTGTAGCGATAACGACAACTCGAACACTGCCTATAATTATGGCTCAAACCCCAAAGCTAACATTGACAAGTGCCGTATTTGGGCACAAAACAAAGACGGGAGAACTTTTTGGGCGCAAAAACTATAGGGCCCACCATGATGTATATGTCATATCCTTGCTGTCCATCCATTCTGCCAGCTCATTTTAGGGCATGAGCCCAAAAATTAGGCAGATCCAAACCTCAAGTGAACCACACACTACAATAAACAATATGAAATGGACACCTACCATTGATAACTTCTTGGGGCCCACAGAAGTTTTGGATCAAGCTTGTATTTAACCTTTATCCATGTCAGTATGACCATTTGAACAGGTTGGATGACAAATAAACATTAGTGTGGGCCCTAGGAAGTTTTTAGCTTTCAACGGTTGAGGTCCGTTCGGACCATTTTTTTCATGTGATGTGGTCCACTTAACTGTTGGATCTGCCTCATTTTTGGACTCATGCCCTAAAATGAGCTGGCGGAACAGAACGGCATGGATATGACATATCATCATGGTGGGCCCCATGGTTTTATCAGTATAGAAATACTTGGAATTCCCTGTTTTAGGGGAGAGGATTCACACAGTTTTCAAGGAGAAAATTCCTCCCTCAAGCAAGCGGGGTAAGAAGTAATTATGGGTCCTTCTATCCCTATACTGTCAGATTAATTGTCATTTAAAAAGTTCTGAAAATAGCTTTTCCACCTCCATTGATCTCATTGTCCTTAACTAGTACCCTATTGTCATCACTCTTAATGCATCTAACATGATCTAGGTCCCTGCTCTTCCTCTCTTTCATTTTTATTCGTTTGTAGACATCTTTCTCACTTCTCTTGTTCCCAATCTATTGTAAAGATCATCATAACCCTTCAGTTTAGCCTTATAGAAAGATAATGCAATGTACTTGTAGAATGTTAGCGTGTGGATGTGTTGTGTACACAATCTTTTTGTGTTCTTTGGTTGAATGTAAAGGTGTTCTCTGGTAATATAATAAAATTTGTGTTGGCCCTAACACACAAAATGTGCTTCTCTCTTAGAACTCTCCCTTCTCTTCTTCTTCCCTTCTTCAATCTCCTCTCTTATTCCTTCCTCTTCCAAACCTCTCAAATCAACTTGGTATCAGAGATAGGTTCTTCGCGTTGACTGGTACTATAGGAGTCTGCTGATGTCAGTAACCGTATGATTGACGTCAGCTACTGTATGGTCCGTATGGCTTGGTTTTGATTAGTAAGAATATGCTTTAATACATCTCGAATTTAGAAGAATTATGGTGATTTTTGTGAGATTTTTGGAGCCCATTTGAGGTATGTTTCACTCTTTTTTCTCTTTCAGCAAAAAAACCCTAAATCTCAATTATTCTTCAAATTTGCCCAAATTAGTAGCTATTTCTTTGGATTATCCTCACATGATGGATCATATTCACTGTATTTGACTCCTCATGGAGTTGTTTTTGAGAGAGGAAGTGATTTGGGAGTGCTTTGAAGCCAAACAGAGGGTTAACTGTACCATTTTTGGTCTCGGGGGGTTTAACTGTGCACTAGAGCTCACCGTGTATGTGCTGATGGCTGATCTTTATGTGTAAGGTGGTTTTTGTGCTGAGTTCAAGCCGTTTATGATCCTTGTTGTTGAGTTGCTCCTTTTTAACTGTTTTGGCCCCTTAGACCATCATCTAACACTAAGTTTTTGTAGATTTGTGATTGTTTCTATCCCATGGTCCTCTCTTCGCGTTGTTTTCTCTTGGGTTTATTGTGTGTGGACCCTTATGGAGAGCAGGATGTCTTTAGAATCTGTCGTGGGACCTTCGGATTCTCATCCCTTGTTAATCACAATTGTAAAGTTGAACGATAACAACTATTTGCAGTGAGCTCAATCTATAAAGCTATTTTTAGGGGGAGGAGACAAACTTTCATATATACTGGACGAAGCTCTAGATTCTACATATGCGAATTTCAAGTCTTGGACCAAGGAAAACTACCAAGTCATGGCTTGACTTCTTAAGAGTATGGAACCAACTATGAGTAATTCTGTCATGTTTTTAACTTCAACGAAAATGATATGGGACACCCTTCACGACATGTACTTAGAAGCTCAAAATATATCAAGAATGTTCACATTGATCTCAGACATTGGAAGGTTTCAACAAGATTCAAGATCCTTGAAGGAGTACTTCTTTGCTCTTCGGGGTATGTAGGATGAGTTAGACCTCTACCATCTCCTTCTCTTTAATTGTATAATAGACCATTAGCATGTATGGAAGCAGCGTGAAGAGGGCAGAAATATGTAGTTCCTTTCTGGTCTCAACCCTGTGTATCATGTTGTTCAGAGACAAATTATTGTCATGGATTCTCTTCTTCTCTAATAGCTATCTACGCCATGTGTCAAAAGGTCACTCACTATATTATTCACCTCTCCCTTTGTTTCATTGGATTAATCTGCATATGCTGTTGGAGAACGATCTTCATTTAGCTATTGTACTCACTATGGAGGTACCAACCACCCTGTTGATCATTGTTGGGATTTTGTTGGTCACCCATCTTAGGGGGTGTGTCAGTGGCTGGTAGTGCCCCCACTAGTTCTGAGAAGATTTCAGAGCTGATTATAACAGAGAAGTCTACCTCAGGTGATTTCATTCTCGTCTTGTGAGGCTATGATGCCTTGATGCGACCGCATGTGTGTAAGGTCTCTGACACTTCTAGAGCCTCTATAGCCCAGTCAGGTACTGCCCTCCATGTAGCTTCTCCTTCTACTTTCTGGGACACATGATTGGTAAGCCTCATCTACTTAGCTCCTATTTTCCTTCTACCCAGTCCCACTCTGTTATTGTTGTTGATGAAAACCAAACTCCCGGATCTGGATCTAGTTCCATCAAGCTCCTACTATGCACTTGTCCTCAGTTTTGCATGCACCCAACTTCTCCTTCAATCTATTATTTGTCAGCTCTCTTTCAAAATTCTTGAATTGGTCAATAACTTTCCTTCTCGATTTGTGTTTTAGGACCTCTAGACGAAGTGGATGATTAGTTGGGGCCATGAACATGGAGGAATTTAATTTAAATCTTTTTATTTTTTATTTTTTATGATGCACCTGCAATAGCATGTGATGCCCTGTCCTTAGATAATGAGTCAGTGTCCTGATGGCATTGTTGTTTAGGGCATCCATCCTTGTTTCGGTTAAAACTTTTGTTTTCTTCTATATCTGTATCAAAACCTTTATACTGCGAAACTTGCGAATTCTCCAAACATCATCGGGTTGTGTTTCCTTCTAGTTTATTCGAGAGGCCATACCATTCGAGTTGGTCCACTCGGATGTTTGGGGTTCTGCTCTTGTTGGCTGTTGCCTCTCTTTCTGGATATAAATATTTTGTTACGTTTATTAATGATTGCATATGGATGACCTGAGTTTATCTTCTAAAATCCAAGCATGAAGTTTTCGATATGTTCAAGCTTGTTTACAACGAAGTAGCCAACCAATTTCAATGCCCCATCAAGGTTTTACATTCTGATAATGGGGGCGAGATATGTCGAATGCTTTTCTGCCTTTCTTGTAGGATCATGATATTGTCCCTTATAGTATGTTCACGAACCCCTGGACAAAATAGTGTAGCTCAGCGAAAGAATCGTCACCTTCTTGAAGTTACTTGTGCCCTGCTACTTGGTATGAATCTTCCAAGATGATTCTGAGATGATGCCTTACCGTTGTTTTCTTGTTTAATCTTATTCCCATCTTGAATACTGTCACTCAAGTCTTCTTTTGAAATATTGCACCCACGGGACAAACCGTTTCCATTGCCCCCCTAAAGTTTTTGGGTGTACATGCTTTGTTCAGATTCTTGATGGGACTAATTGACAAGTTTGAGTCCTCGGGCCATAAAGTGTGTTTTCTTAAGTTACTCTCGGTCTCGGAAGGGGTATAAGTGTTACGATCCTTTGACCTATAAGCGGTATGTGTCAACAGATGTCACATTCCTTGAAGAGATTCCATACTTTTCTACTGAAGGCAGATCTCTGCATCATCCTCTTGCTAGTCGGGGGGAGTATTATCGTCTAATTCTAACCCTATACCTCTTCCAGTTTTATGTTTAGATGATGATATGATATCTTGATGTAGAGCGGGTCGCGGACATTTTCATGTCCAAGATGGATCAGAGAAGGCCCGATCGGAGGTAGAAGTCATCGAGACCATCAAAACCTTAAAATAGGCATATCTCGCAAACCGGAATGGGTTACTCGATGTACCATATGATTTTGGGGTAGGACGAGCTACTTTAGCCAACCAACCCGGCTAAGCCAGGTTGCCCACGCCGAATTTGCGAGATTCCATCATATTGATGGTCGAATTCCATGTTTATTTCCGTTTTTACTATTTTTAGTAAGTTTTAGTTTGATTATAACTCTTCAGCCGTTGGGCTTTAGGAGTTGTGTCCAACATGAAAAGTGCTTAGAATAATTAGGAGAATAACGTGGTTAAGCCATATAGGACACTATAAAAGTAAATTTACTATTTATAGTAAGTTACGAATTTTAGGGTGTTTTAGTTATAGTTTAATTTTGAAATTTCTTCCAAGGAGTCTAGAGAAGCTTCGTGGATTCGAAGTAGTTATCCTTGAGGAAGACGGTGATCGACCACATCACGTTCATCCCTGCGTCAATTGGTATCAGAGTGAGGACTTCCCTCGGGCCGATGACAAACAACGAAGGTATGAACAAAAATCTTATGGACGGTAATTCAGGGATTCGTTATCTTTCGGAAAGAATGAAAGCTTTCCACCGGTAGAGTCAGTTGACCATGCAAGGGCTGCAGACAACCCTCAACCGTATTGCGGATGCGCTAATTCCGTCCCGAGCTCAAATTGATGCTCAATCGCCCGTGGTCGCTGTACGATACAACCCCGATTTTTGCAAAGCACCATTAGATGATGGTAAATCGCAGGCCACCACTTTGATCATGAAGAAGCCGTTATACATGCTAAAGGTAGAAATAGAATTATAGCGGGACAACATCTTTGAACGAGGTGCATTGTAAGCCAAAAAGTCTGTAATGTGATCATTGATGTCAGGAGCAGTGAGAATCTCGTGTCGAAAATAATGGTGGAAAAGCTGCAACTGAGAACAGAAAAGCATCCATCTCTGTACACGATTGGATGGATCAAGGAGGTCAACAAAATAGAGGTAACCGAACAATGCACCGTCTCATTTTCAATTGGTAAAAATTATAAGGATCAAGTACTTTGCGATGTAGTAGACATGGAAGTTTGTCATATGTTACTTGGTTGACCATGACAAAAAATATTGATGCTATTGCTACGCATAGAGGTCGAGATAATGCATTTATATTTACCAAAGACAGGAGAAAGATTGGTCTCGTCTCTATGGGAACGGAGAACCAACCCAAGACTACTAAAGTTAAGGAACAATCTCTCACAACTAAACATGCTTTTGTTAAACAATCTGAGGAAACAAGAGATATATATGCATTAGTTGAAAAGAAAGAATATATGGAGCTTGTGAACATCCCAGGGGATTTGAAACCAATGTTGCAGGAGTTTAAGGCAATTGTGCTTGATGAACTCCCTAATAAATTGTCTCCCATACAAGATATACAAAACCACATTGATCTTGTCACAGGGATAAGTATGTCTAATTGCCTACATTATCAGAAGGAATGTGAGCTCTTGGAGGCGGAAGTGAAGGAACTGACCCATACTAGTCAAGTCAAGGAGAGCATGAGTACATGTATTGTGTCAACTCAAGAGCCTAATGCCAAGTACAAGAGAAGAACTAATAAACATCAACATCAAAAGTTATCTCAGAATCATGAACCAAGTCCCTTGAGTAACTCGAGGACGAGTTTTTTCCAAGTGGAGGGGTCTGATGTAAAACATGTCATATATACATTCTTAGCATGGTTGGACCAAAAGAAGGTGGACCGTAAATTAATCATGACTTTTGATCCGGGTATCATTACGGCACACCAAACCGAGTATCATGAACCAAAGCAGCACGAGAACTCGAGGACGAGTTCTTTTGAAGTGGAGGGTATTGATGTAGAGCGGGTCGCGGACATTTTCATGTCCAAGATGGATTAGAGAAGGGCCGATCAAAGGCAAAAGTCATCAAGACCGTCAGAACCTTAAAACAGGCATATCTTGCAAACCGGAATGAGTTACTCGACGTACCATATGGGATTTTGGGGTAGGACGAGCTACTTTAACCAACCAATCCGGCTGTGCTGGGTTGCCTACTCCGAATTTGCGAGATTCCATCTTATTGACAGTCAAATTCCATGTTTATTTCCGTTTTTACTATTTTTAGTAAGTTTTAGTTTGATTATAACTCTTCATCCGTTGGGCTTTGGAGTTGTGTCCAACATGGAAAGTGCTTAGAATAATTAGGAGAATAACGTGGTTAAGCCACATAGGACACTTACTATAAAAAGTAAATTTACTATTTATAGTAAGTTACGAATTTTACGGTGTTTTAGTTATAGTTTAGTTCTGAAATTTCTTCCAAGCTTGTTATCCCTATTTAAAGGGTTGTAAATTCGTTTTTAATCATTGATCAATCAATTTACGAATTTGCAAGAATACGATTTCTATTATCTTGCTTTTCCCCCATGGATTCGAGAAGTCTCTGTGAGGAGTCAAGAGAAGCTTCATGGATTCGAAGTAGTTATCCTTGAGGAAGATGGTGATCAACCTCATCACGTTCATCCTTGCGTCATATCTCCCTTGTCTATCCCAAAACCTATTATTGTATATCATTGACGAACTAAAACTTATACTAATCACCCACCTACCACTTCATCTGCTCCCGTTGGTGATTCAGGTATAAGCTCTCACTCTCAACTTCATGACGATCTTCCCATTGCCTTACGTAAACCTTCCTGCTCATGTGCAAAGCATCCCATTAATAATTTTTGTTTTCCACCACCATCTTTCACATTCCTTCCAGTCTTTTGCAGCTTTTATATCCTCCTTTGCTATCCTGCGTAGTTTAAAGGAAGCCATGAGTTGCCTTGACTGGACTCGGTGTTCAAATTGTTGACAAAATGTCGATATCATCGCCGATAATATCGCTGTCGCTAGTCGAGCGATACCGAAACCCCAATTTTTCGTTTCTCTCTCGATTATTGGCGAAAAATCGGAGATATTGTCAATAATTTTGGATTATCGCCGAGAATATCGACCATAGCCACCAACCACGTAACCTATCAATGGAAAACTGTAGCCAACAACCTATTTTTTTGATAAATACGCAAAAATAAGGAAAAAGAATCGAAAAGTCGCTTTGATTTCGCTGTTTTTGTAAATACGTGAGAGTGATCGCGCACCTGGTTAATCGGAACTCACAACTCGGAAGAATGCCTCCTGTCGATCTTCGAACATTGCAAAGAGGTAAGAAAAACCTCAAAATTCCCTTTCCTTTTTCGATTGGAAGCTTGAAATTTTGGCAAAAAATCAGCGATTTTGGAAATTTCCTCGCGATTTGGGAATGATATAGGGTTTCGAAACCCTCCCTCAAAAACCCCCTTTCTTCGGCAAGAATCCCTCACGAACGAAATTTCAGGGTTTTCTTCTTCTTTTTTTCATTTTTTTTTTCATTTTAAAAAAAATAAAATTTTTTGAGGCTCGATGATATAAGGACACAGATTAAGCTACGGACGGAAGCGGATTGGCTGGTGTACCTTACACCAGCTATGTAGTTGCTGTATTGATGTCAGCAAGTTCTGTGGGTTTGATGATGAGGTATGTGTTATATCCAAATCGTCAATCCATTTGGCGAGCTCGTCTTAAGGCTTGAGAAGAAAAATAAGAAGGATCTAACTATCAAGTGGACCACACTGCAAAAAGCAGTGGAAAATTGAACGTCTACCATTGAAACACTTTTTGGGGTCACAGAAGTTTTGGATCAATATGAAATTTGTTTTTCCTCTTCATTCAGGTCTTTGTGACCTTATGAACAGATTGGATGGAAAATAAACGTTATTGTGGGCCCTACGAATTGTTTAACGATGAAAATCATTATCTCCACTGTTATTTGTGGTGTGGTCCAGATGATCTTTGGATATGATTCATTTTTTGGATAATGCTCTAAAATGATCTCTAAAAATAGATGAACGGTGTAGATATAATAAATACATCACTGTGGAGCCCATGTAACTTTTATCTCCTTTGAACCGTTCATACAACTCGGAGCTCGAGGAGCATCAGTGCTCGTCTTTGCACGACACATACCTATAGCAGCTATATAGCTGCTGTGTGGTACACCAGCCAATTCGCTTCTACTTCAGCAACGATCTCGACTGAAGGACGTCACCAAGTTCTGTGGACCCCACCATATTTATATATGTTATATCCATACCATCCATCCATTTGGCGAGATCATTTTATGTCACGATCCCAAAAATGATGCATATCCAAAGTCAAAGTGGACCCCACCACAGAAAACAGTGGGGACAGTGACGCGCACTGTTGAAACTTTTCTAGGGCCCACCATGATGTTTATTTGAGATCCAACTTGTTCATAAGTTCACACAAACATGAAATAATGGAAAAACATAAATATCAACCTGATCGAAAACTTCGGTGGATCCCATTAAGTTTTTAATGGTAGGCGTTCAATCCCCACTATTTTCTTTGGTGGGGTCCACTTGAGCTTTGCATCTGCCTCATTCTTTGGCTCATGCCTTAAAAGGATGTCGCCAAATGGATAGACGCCATGGATATAACAAATATATCATGGTGGGGTCCACAAAACTTGGTGACATCCCTAGCTAACCTGTGTCAAGCCCGTAACGGCTTCTTTGTTGTATACCGAGTAACTCGTACACTATCGTACTAAGTAAACTCTCTTGGGCGGACTATGACTATATGTTGCTTATCCATGCCGTCGATCTATTTTCTAGGTCATTTTAGGGGTTAATCCCAAAATTGAAGCATATCCAAAGCTCGAGTGGACCACACAAAAGGAAATAGTGGGAATAATGATTCCACTGTTGAAACCTTTCTAGGGCACACAACGATGTTTATTTGTAGCAATACTATATATAAGATCATACAACCATGGATGAAGGTAAAACATAAAAAATCAGTTTGATCTAAAACTTATGTGGCCTCTAAGAATTTTTCAACGGTATATGTTCAATTCACATTGTTTCCTATGGTGTGGTCCACTTGAGGTTTCAATATGCTTCATTTTTTACATAAATACCTAAAATTATACGGTAAAATGGATGAAGTACATAAATCATGGTGGGCCCCTTAGAGTTTCCTCAATATGCTCAACACCAATTAGTGTGTTCACGATGAAGTTGCGTGTGCGACTTGGCTTGGTGCTCTGTGGGGGCCACTGTAATGTCTTTCTAGCATCCAACCTCTTGATTGGGTCGCACTGACCTGGATGAAGTGAAAACACAATTATCATCTTGATAAAAAAACTTTCATGGCCCGTAAAAGGTTTTTAATGGTGGGATTCAATCACTACTGTTTCCTTTAGTGTGGTCCACTTGAGATTTGGATCTACCTCAATTTTGGGGACCACATACTAAAATGATGTTTTGAAACGGATGAATGGAGTGGATTTGTCATAATGATAAAATTGGGCCCCACACAGTAAGAGTAACATGGTGTTACCTGGGCAACACGGGAGTGGCTTTGATGGATCCCCGAATCCACCAGGTGCATGGGACCCCTGAGTGTGAGGCCACCTTGATTATGTGATTAAATCTATGCCGTCCATCTATATTAAAAACTAAATTTAGGGCATGATCCAAAACTTGAAGCATATCCAAATCTCAGATGGACCATAGTATGAGCAGAGGATGACCTGGTAACAATACTGCCCACATGTTGGGCAACAGTACCACACCCCAACTGTAACGGGATCCAGATGATGACTACGAGCTACCTCGTCACTCCATGTGGGATGAAATATGGCTAGAAAAGTGTACTTTTTGAATTAATTTATTATTACATGTATTAATTATTGTACACTATTTGCATTTTTATTATATAAACTCATTTTGTTTATTATTGGAGTGATATTTTACGGCAACGTATGCTTTTGGGTCCCATTAAATGAAAACTTATTATTTAATGCATTCTTCTTACATTTTTTAAATTCCTAAATATGCAAATATGTGTATTTAGGCATGTCCTGAAGTTTCACTAAAAAATTCCGCTGTTTTTCCCATATTTCCCACTCTTTCCTTGCATTTCCGGTTATCGGCGATAATGATATTATATCTTTATTCTGGCCAGCGAAACTTATAGCGATACCGACAACTCGAACACTGACTAGACTAAGGCTATGATGGAAGAAATGCAAGCTCTGGAGAAGAATAATACTTGGGAATTGGTTTTCTTACATGAGGGAAAACGAATTGTTGGATGTTGATGGGTTTACACCACCAAGTATCGATCAGATGATTTCATCGACTCTTATAAGGCATGATTGGTCGCAAAGGGTTTTATTCAAATATATGGTGTGGGCTACTTTGAGACTCTCTTTGGTGGCCAAACTTAGTTTTTTTCATGTGGCAATAAGTTTCTCTTGACCCTTATTTCAACTAGATGTGAAAAATGCTTTCTTACATGGTAATCTTGTTGAGGAGGTCTATATGGGCCAACCCCTGGGTTTTTCCATGCATCATGTTTCTCACAATTCACCCCTTGTGTGTTGCCTAAAGAAATCAATTTATGGTCTCAAATAATCCCCATGTTCCTGGTTTAATAAGTTCAATTGTGCTCTTCTGGACTTTGGATTTATTCGCAGTGAAGCCAATCATTCTCTATTCATTTGTCGTTGACTTACAAGAGTTATGTTACTGATTGATCATTCTCTATTCATTTGTTGTCGACTTACAAGAGTTATGTTACTGATTGTCTATGTGGATGACATTGTGCTATTTGGAGATGATACTGAGGAAATGACGGCTCTTAAATCTTTTCTCAAAACCCGATTTGAGATCAAAGACCTATGGGCTCTTTGGTATTTCTTAGGGATTGAAGTCGCTCGATCGAAGTCAAGAATGGTGCTTTCTCAAAGAAAATATGCCCTTAATCTTCTCACAGAGATAGGGATGCTAGGATGCAAGCCTGCCACTACGCCTATGGATACTACTATGAAACTCAATCCTGATGATGGTGCTCGCCTCTCTGATTCAGGGATGTATCGTCGGTTGGTTGGTCAACTTATTTGTCTCACTATTATCCTATCGGATCTTTCTTATATTGTGGCCGTTGTTATTCAATTCACGCGTACCCCTTGTACTATGCATCTAACAACAGTGTATTGTATCCTTCAATATCTCAAGTCTGCATCAGGTAAATGTTTGCATTTTTAGCAACATTGATGCATGCCCATGACCCACCTAGGCCCACGGCCTACTTAGGCTCATTTAGGTCCACCGTATGGCCCAACAATATTTAGGCCCATGGCCCACCGTAGGCCCAACATGTGCTAATTTGTGGGCTGATTATTTACAGATTTGGGAGCTTAAATCAAGGATTGCAACATACTATTTTTGGGAGATGGGGGGCTGATTTGAAGATGTGATTGATATGATTGAAGATATGGGCTAGATTTAGAGATATAATTGCTTTCCATGATTGTTTTTCATTAGGCTTTTGCCATATGAAGAAAGATTAGATTAGTTTGTAATAAATTGTGATTGATTATTCTCTTAGTTGGAGAGATTTCAATTAAAAATTCCTTTTGGATCTATAAAAGGGGGATGGTGGTGTAAGAGTTAGTAATTCAAATAATTTTCTAATTGTAGTTCTTCTTAAAGTTTTTGTAAGAGAAAAGGTCAGAATTGAAGACATGGACCAGGTCTGCTCAGCCATTGTAGACTTCTTCACCAAACTGCTTTCTAAAGAAGACTGGCCTAGACCAGCTTTAGATTAATTGCCCTGTAGGAAAATATCGGAATCAGAGAAGGAAAATCTAGAAAGGCCATTGACAGAAGAAGAAATTAAGGAAGCTATAGATGCTCCAGGGAGCGACAAGGCCCCGGGGGCTGATGGATTTCCAATTCGTTTTTTTTTTTTTTTTTTCCCAGTATTCTAGGAGATGGTGAAGAAAGATACAGTGGAGTTTATGCAAGAATTCTTCACTAGGGGACACATTCAGCATGGGGGCCCTAGTCCTAATTCCCAAATGAGAAGGGGCAGAGTCTTTTCGCGATTTCAGGCCCATCAATTTGATTGGCAGCCCATATAAAATCTGGCTAAGGTGATGGCAAGCGGATTCAGGAAGATTTTATCGTCGGTCATTTGGAAAACCAGGGCGTGTTTGTGGTGGAAAGGCAAATCTTAGACATAGCTCTCATGGCCCACGAATGCATCGACTCCAGCACAAATCAGGGAAAAAGGTGTGGTGTGCAAGCTCGACATCGAAAAGGCATAGAATCGAGTTGACGGGGATTTTTGGATATATATTAAAACGGATCAGATGCGGTAACAAATGGATCAAATGGACTATGGAATGTGTCTCTTTAGCTTCATTCTCGGTTTAGTAAATGGATCTCTGAAAGGGTTCTTCAAAGCATTTAGAGGCCTTAAACACGGCAATCCATTATTTCCCTTCTTGGTCCTATTGGTGGCGGAGGCAATGAGCAATATGCTATACGAAGGGGAGCAAGTGGGCTTAATATCGGGCTTTCACACATTTTTCGATGGGCCATCCATATCGCACTTACAGTTCACTGACGATACACTGCTATTTAGTGATGCGGATCTGACCAAGGTAGACAATTTGAGGAAAATAATGGGTTGTTTTGAAGAGATATCAAGGTAAGGATCAATTCGGCCAAGAACGAGATGCTCGGTATTGGCATCTCGAAAGAACTACCTTCCTATTCAAGGATATTTGCATGTGGAAGTGGATCCTTCTCGTCATCATATTTGGGTGTGCCACTGTGTTTCGGTAAGCCGCTAGGCACTTTTGGAGCAAAGTGATCGAGAGGTTCCATTGGAAATTATTAATGTGGAAAGACAAACATTTATCCCTCGCCGGCTGCATCACTCTCATTAAAGCGGCATTATCCAATCTACCATTATACTTCATGTCCTTTTACAAATGTCCCAAGTCAGTTCTAGACAAAACTCGAGAAATTGCATTGGGATTTCTTGTGGCAAGGGTCTGAAACCAAGCACAAATTCAATCTCATAAAATGGGAAGAAGTTTGCGCTCTTATTGCCAAAGGGGGTGTGGGATTAAGGGATCTTCATCGGACTAACATGGCCTTGCTTGCCAAGTGGCAATGGAGATTTGGAGTAGAAGAAAACAAGCTATGGAAGAAAATTATCGCTAAAAAATATGGGGCTGGAAGAGGGGGGCTGGGAAATCAAGAAGTTGTCCCACTATCGTGCTTTGAGCATATGGAGGGCGATCCTCTCGGTCTCTTCCTCAATGATGGCCTCTTCTTCATTCAGCCTTGGGAATGGATCCCGCATTTGATTTTGGGAGGACCATTGGTGCAGCCCCATAACATTAGCTAAATCTTTCCCCTCGGCGGCTGTTTCAGCAGCTAAGAACATCACAGTAGATTGATGCTATTCGTTTGAGGGAGGGAGGGGTGCCCAGTGTCCACCTTATAGAAGGGGCCTATCGGATGTCGAATCGGAAGAATATCCTAGATTTTGTCGAGTATTCAACTCTTCATCCCCTCCCCGGTAGAAGCAGACTATTTGGTGTGGCCAGCTACAACATCTAGATCATTTTCCGTTAAATCCTTCTACAAGAAGACAAGCCCACCTAGTAGTGGGGAGGAACAACCTGGCTTCGACTGACTTCTAGTTCTACGGAGCCCCCTAAAAAAATTGTGGTGTTCACATGGCTGGCAGGTAGGAAGCGAATCCTAACTGTGGAGAACTTGCAAAAGAGAGGTACGCACCTCCCCAACATCCGTCTCCTCTGCATGCAGGGTGCCGAATCTGTAGATCATCTACTCTTGCATTGTCCCTACTCCAGCCAGATATGGATCCATATTCTAAGATATTTTAAAATGCAATGGTTCTACTCTCAGTCAGTGCCACAATAATTATGGGCGTGGCAGGGGGTGCTTCTACCCAAGGACAAGATTTCCATATGGAGTTTGTGCCTGCTAGGTACCTTATGGAACATATAGGGGGAGCGAAACGCTCGCTGTTTTGACAATGTCCACAATTCATGAGAAGCGAGGCTGTGGAAGATTAAGTGAGATGTGTACAAATGGGCTGTGGTGTAACTAAAAATTGACTTGCTTCCAATTTGCTCTATTTTCTTCCCCTAATCTTCTGTATTTTGTTTTTGGCTGGCTTTCGTTGGTCCGATTCTTAATAAAATAACATTTATAAACTCTTCATATATATATATATATATATATATATATATATATATAAATATATATATATATATATATATATAATAAACTCTTCAAATAAGTTCTCCTCCTCTTAACTAAATTGTTCTTGTGAGTATTCCTTTTTTAATTTCTTTGTAATTTGAATATCGAGATCTCATTGACTCGATAACTGAGTTGCACCATTTTGGTATTAGAGCAGGTTGTCTTTGGGAATTTTCGACTATACGTCATCTCCTAATGGCATCGAAAGAGGTGACATAGGAAGAATTCACAAAAGTAGCTCAATTGATCCGTGCACTGTAGAATGGGTAGATCAACTCACGCATGCGGTAGCCAATTTCACTAATCAAGTGGGGGAGTTCCGGCGTGGAAGGAATCCAGAGAGCAAAGTTGGAGCATGTGGACATGTAAGCATGGTCTACTGTAAAGGCCGTTACGTAAAGGTAACGTTACACATTACGGGGTCGTAATAGTCGTTATGGAAAAATTGATTGGTAACTGTCATTAATAGTCCATCACGCCCCTTGTAAAGGTCGTAACAGCCTCGTTATGGTATGTTATGGGGCAAATACAAGTTTTTCAATTTTTTTTCCCAACGTTACGGGGTAGATACAAGGTTTTTAGCGTTTTTCTTTCAATAAAACAAGAGACTATAACAACCGTCACTGGGGCTGTAAAAGCCGTTATGACCCGTATCGTGAAGGTAACGGTGGTGGCTGTTATGGCCACCGTTACCATTATAGAATACCTTGCATGTAAGGGAATGTCCCTATTAATGTCCTAACCAACAACAGGCAGCCCTGGCTTATGAAAACAACAATGATCGAACTCTTCGATTATTGGAACGTGACAAAGAACTCGAAATTAAAGTAGAAATTTCAGAAACAACGAAGCTATCCACGGAGTCAAAGGAAAAGTTGACATCTGAAGTGATCGGTGCATTAACGTTGGACCTACACGTGAATTCACCAATGGATCAATTGATGGATCCAATGATAGTAACAGTACAGACATGCAAGTAGGTCTCAATACTCAAATTGAAACATTTTTGCAAAAATGACCGTGGCACAAAAAACGGGGTAAATGTTTCAGGATCCACAATGAGCTTTAAAGTCAAAATAAACAAGTTAGCACCCACAAAAGCACAGGTGAAAGAAACCATCTATAGTGGACTCCAACAAGGTCATGCCGAGTCGATGCTTAGGGTTGCATCATCAACTTCATCAACTTCCACTAAAGAAGAACACAATTTGTTGTAGTCCAAAAGTTAAGATTGGTTTCCAACTCGAGGATGAGTTCTTTCTAAGCTGGGGAGAATTGATGTGGGCCCATGATGAACCTAGGCCCATGGCCTACTTAGGCTCATCTAGGTCCATTGTATGGCCTTAAAAAGTGTAGGCCCATAGCCCACCATAGGCCTAACAAATGCTGATTTTTGGCCTGATTATTTATAGATTTTGGGGCCTAAATCAAGGATTATGATATACTTTTTTTTTTTTTTTTTTTTTGGGGGGGGGGGGGGGGGGGGGGGGGGGGGGGCTGGTTTGAAAATGTGATTGATATAATTGAAGATATTGGCTAGATTTGGAGATATAATTGCTTTCCATGTTTGTTTTTCATTGGCTTTTGCTATAGGAAGAAAGATTTAGATTAGTTATTAATAAATTGTGATTGATTATTCTCTTAGTTGGAGAGATTTCAATTATAAATTCCTCAATAAATTGTGACTGATTATTCTCTTAGTTGGAGAGATTTCAATTGTAAATTCCTTTAGGATCTAGGGGGGGGTTAGTTAGTACTTGGAGTGTGGTTCTTCTTTAAGTTTTTATAAGAGAAAAGGTTGAATATCAATAAAAATTCTCTCCCTCTCTACTCAATTATTCTTGTGAGCATTCTTTTCTTCTTCTTCTTCTTCTTCTTTTTTTTTTTTTAAATTATTTTTTTGCAATTTGGGTACCAAGATCTCATTGACTCGATAAACGGGTTGCACCAAGCATGGTCATCTTCACCATTCGAGCTACTCCGATGCCGACTGTGCTGGAAGTTTACGTGATCGACGGTCTACCTCTAGATATTGTATGTTTGTAGGTGGCAATCTTGTCACCTAGAAGAGTAAGAAGCAGTCCGTTGTTGCACGGTCTTCTGCCGAAACTGAGTATAGAGCGATGACTCATGCAACATGTGAACTTATTTGGCTTTGAACCCACTTACAGGAATTTGGCTATAATCCTTTCACTCCCATTCCTTTGCACTGTGATAATCAGGCTACCATTCACATTGCCAGTAATCCAGCGTTTCATGAGCACAAGAAGTGCATTGAGATTGATCGTCAATTCATTTGGGAGAAGGTGACAAACAAGGAGATTGTGACTCCCTTCGTTTGCTCTAGGGAACAACTAGATGATGTCCTCACCAAATCTCTTAGTCGAGATACTCTTCTCCGTATTACTGGCAAGTTGGGCATGATTGACATCCATGCTTCAACTTGAGGGGAGTATAGAAAGATAATGCCATGTACTTAAATAATGTTAGTGTGTGGGTGTGTTGTGTAAACAGTCTTTTTGTGCTCTTCAAGAGCATGTTAGGGTGTTGTCTAGCAATACAATAAAAGGTGTGTTAGGGCTTGTGGCCCTAACACTCAAAAGTTGCTTCTCTCTCAACACTCTCCATTCTCTTCTTCTTTCCTTCTCCTCTCTTCTTCCTTCCTCTTCCAAACCTCAAATCAACTAGCCTCGCTTCTACTTTCTTAGCAATCTTTTTAGCATTTCTATATTATTTAAGATTTTCATTGTTTCAAGTCCATTGCTAGGCTTTGAAACATAAACTTTTCTCGATAATATCTTTTTGTACATTGTCATTTTCACCTTCAAGTTTCCTTATGATTGGTTTTCCCGATAGATACCCCTAAAACATCTTTCTCTAGTTTCCTAATGCACTTAGCTACCTCATTCCACACAACATTTACTTTCTCAGCATTCCAATTTTTTTTTTTGAAATGATTCCTCAACATTCCAATTTCCTTCTTCCATCAATTTATTTTTTAATAACACTGTTTTCTCTCCTTTTAAATTCCACCACCTAGGGAGATCTTAACAAATGTATGATTGGTTAGAGGCAAGTGGGGATATTTGGGCTGTTTTCTGAAGGTAAAGGGACGGTTTGGGATTGTTTTAGGTGCTTGTCGGAGTGTATTTGAGGTTGTAGTTGGCTAATGTGGTATTTTATTTATTTATTTATAGGAAAGAATCCGAAGGGAGTTTCTTTCGTAGGGAGCAAAAGAAACATGTTTCACCTTGTGGAGTGGGCAGAAGTGTGTAAGCAGAAAGAGAGCACATGCACGACACATGGAGGTCTAAGTTGGAGGAAATAGCCTAGAAGAAAGTTATGTTGTGCAAATATGGGACTAGGCCAGGAGGTTGGTATACCAAAGAGTAATCCCAATGTAGGGCCTCAAGAGTTTTGGAGGGCACACTCAAAAGTGAGGAAGGATTTCTCTAAGGTGATCGTTGGGAAGATAGTTGATGGAGCTTGCCGCTGGTTCTGCGAACACGTGCGGCGTGGTTGTGATAATGTTCCTCTGCCTTTGTCTTATCCTATAATATATTAGGTTGCATCAAACAGAGAATTAGTGGGTATGTCAAATTTATTTACTGGGGATGGTCAGATGGTGTAGTCAGTGACCTTTTGGGGTAAGCAAACGTGTCTGTCTTTTGAAACTGTTGAATAGATTTGTTGATTCTCGGTGTATGGATATCCAATGTGGGGCTTCTCATATCAACTGTTAGAATCACTGACCATGGGCCCCACAAACAAACCTAAAACCCAAGCAACCTATAATTATCTTCCATTCAAGCATTGTAAGATACGTCTAGGATTCTCCCCAATCATCCACCCAAGTGTTAGCAACCTATCATTTTAAAAACAAATCAACACTGTGAAATACACTTAGCCTTGTTTGGATATACGAAATCCATGCGGAAATGGAAATTGTTTTCCATGGACAAGACAGTGGGCTGTTTTGGATATGCAAATTCCAAAAACTAATCATTACCTTATCCATGGCGAGAATTCTTTGGCACGAGAAACAAGGTGACAATTGTCTAACAATGAATTGAAGGATTCCACTTACTATCCAAACAGGCACCCCATTTTTGGAATCCCATCCATAGTGACCATAGAACATTATCATTGGGTAATCATTATGTTATCCATGGAATCCATTTATCCAAACATGCCCTTAACAGTTTTGGAGTTGAAGGAATTCTATAAAATATCTAGAATCAGTATTAGATACCCTTCTTCCCCCTAAACTGAGAAAAAAATTCTTGCACTTACCCGTAAAATATATTTTATATAGCAGAAAAAAGAAGATTGAAATCAGTGTTTTAAATAGCAGTAGCGTGTTGCGTAGCGTTCAACACCCTATAGCGTGTAGCTTAAGCTAAACGATACTTATATTTTTTGATATAAAAATAGAAAAAATATGATAACTAGTAAAAAAGTTTAAAAAATACCTAACAGATGATTCATTTTTCAAGTATCACGTTCAAACAAATTATTAATTATCATTTTTCAAAAGCTAATCTACATATATAAAGTTATAAAACAAATCAAATAATTATCGCATCAACAACTTTCTACGAAAACCACTTTAATTAATAATGTCTAGTTGAAACCACAAGTCACAACTCACAATTAACTTTTAAAAAAAGAAGAAAAAAGAGTCACATCTCACAAGTATGAAAAGAAATAAAAATGCCATAGGTTAAGAATATTAAGTACGATATAGATGTCATCTATACGAAGAGGGGTTTTTTGAAAACCCTCTTTCGAAACCCTTTTTTTTTTTTTTTTTTTAATAAATAGTTTTAAAGGATTTTCAGTATGTGAGCTTCACACCAACTGTAACAAAGGATCACCACCATTTTAAGTGAAAATAAACATAAAAAGGTTTGGTTTTAACTTTACTTCTTAAGGTTTATTATTATTATTATTATTAATATTATTATTATTATTATTTTAATGTTGTGAAATTTGCACAATTTTTAGAAAACAAAACTAAAAAAAAATGAAAAATACATTGTAGCGTATACTACAAACGTTACACGCTACGTAGCTGTAGCGTACGCTACGACCCTTGTAGCATACGCTACAAGGGATTTACGCTATTTAGCTACACTACGTAGCGCCAGTGTTTTAAATAGCGGTAGCATGTTGCGTAGCGTTCAACCCTTCGTAGCGTGTAGCGAAATAGCGCAGTGTGTAACGTAAGGCTACACAATACTTCTATTTTTTTTTTTTTTAAAGAAAAATATGATAAATATTAAATAGTAAGAAAAAAGAAAAATATATAAATGTCACATTCTTCAAAATAAAAATTCCAAAGTTAAGAGCATTGAGTACATTACAAATGTCACATTCCTCAAAACCAATATCTCAAATTCTCAATTAATAGTCTCTAGACTCTAGTGTCTAAATTGTAAAGGTCATCTACATTTAATAGATCATCATCGTCGTCGTCATCCTCATTCACTTCGTCACCAGGTCTAGGCCTTTCATCATCAGCATCAGCAGCTACATCTGCATGTACATCATCCCACGTGGGCCACACCATAGAAAACAATGCACATCCACACATACGCACACCACAATGGGCCCCACGTGGGCCACAACATAGAAAACAATGCATACCCACCCCTTCATGCACCTCAATGGGCCCCACGTGGGCCACACCATAGAAAACAATGCACATCTACACATATGCACACTACAGTGGGCCCCACATGGTCCACAACATAGAAATCAATGCAAATCACCCCTTCACACAATTCAGTGGGCCCCATGTGGGCCATATCACATAAAAAAAAAAAAAATCTATATCTACAGAGATATTGAAAAAGAAATGAAAAAATTATAAAGAATAAAAAAACGCACAGTAACCGGCATTTTAAAAGGGAAAAATGAGAAGAAAAAAAATGAAAATACCAAGGTATTTTCATTGTACATCGAAAAAAAAAAAAAAAAAAGGAATGAGCGTACCTATTTTTGTCTCAAGATGAGATTGAATTAATGAAAATTGCAAAAGTTGAAGCTTCACAGCCGATTGCAACCGGAATAGAGGAAATCCGATTTCTACGTCATTTCTTCTCCATTGTCCATGAAACTGCACCAAATGGAGCTCCTTGTAGTCTCCAACAATCGGCCAAAGAAGCTCCTTCGAAGGGCTTTTCGATCGCAAGATTGAAGAGGTGGAAGAGGAAGTAGTGTCCTTCGAATACCCTGCCTAATAGGTTTTTTTTTTTTTTTTTTTTTTTTTTTTTTTTTTTTTTTTAAAGTAACTTAAGTGCTTGTGGTGTGAGTTCACAATGAAAAAAAAAATACAACAGGGTAGTGTGTGCTACCTGCGTTACACGCTACGAGTCCGTAGCGTACGCTACAATTCCTGTAGCACACGCTACCGGGGATTTGCACTATTTGATGCGCTACGAAGCGATTTGGCAGCGCTACGCTACCAGCGCTACTGACAACACTGCGTAGCGCTACGGCTATGCTACACTACGAACGCTATTTGAAACACTGATTGAAATGGAAAGGAAAGAAACATGTTTCAAGTGCTTGCATGAAAACGTTCTAAGCAATTGTGATATTTTTTTTTTTTTTTCAGGAAATCAAGAAAAACAGCTCCCCCATACCGTGTTTTATTGCACAATGACAACTACAACAAACGGGAGTATGTTGTCCAAGTTCTGATGAAGGTCATTCCGGGAATGACCCTTGATAATGCAGTTAATATCATGCAGGAAGCACACTACAACGGCCTGGCGGTGGTAATTATCTGCGCACAAGCAGATGCTGAAGAGCATTGTATGCAGCTGAGGGGTAACGGTCTTCTAAGTTCCATTGAACCCGCAAGTGGTGGTGGGTGCTGAAGATGGATTTTGTGGACTCGTATGGGTCTGATATCGTCTACTGATAGTGACGTAAGTGTCAGAGATTTGCTTATTTGTACATAACTTGATAAATGTCCATATGTGTATGAATCTTGCTTATTATGTTCATCTATTTACAATGAAAGGAGATGGAAAATACGGCGTTGATCAGCGTCATTCAATGGATGTTACTTCAGAGTACAACAGCGATTAACTTACATGTGGGTTCATGATGTGATGAAGTGAATTGCGTAGTCGAGGTTTGCTAATCGCTTGCATGTATGGCCAAGCCACCATACATGCTCCGGTGCCTACCAACATGGCACGTGCTGCGAGATCCAAGGCATCCATTAGGTGGGCCTTAACACAGATGCCCTTCATTCAGTCCTATTACCAGAAGCCAGAATGCATGAAATGAATGGAAGGTTACAATTCGGTGGCCAATGGTTCACATACAGTGCATGACTGATTGTATACCTGATTTTTGGGTCAGTGCATCTACATGCTAAGGACCACTTAATGGGCAGCTTGGATGTTGTAGGCATGTGATATTTCAGCACATGTTGAGCGTGTGTGTGAATCCTCCGCCCATGTGAGATCAGCAAACCACAGCTTAGTTTTATATCATCTGTTTCCATTTGGGAGGCTCTTTCGCCGGACCTTTTTATTTTTGGGTTTCGTCGCATTTAGTTTAAACTATTTTTGGAGAGGCTGAATACTGTGCAATGTTTGTTGTATAAGCTTTCTACAAAGGATACTCTACGAAGGTTGTGTGGGGCCACTCTGGTGTCTATGGCATCTATCCTGTTTGGCAGGTCCACCAAACCACGAAAGTGGGATGCCTTAATAATCAGGCCCATCCAAAAATCATGTGGGCCACCACTTTGTGTGGTTGTCCATTGTTTTCTATGTTCTGCCTGTCTGATGATTGAATAGGCCTGATTTTCAGGTTGTCCCACAATCAAGGTGCGGCTCACTTGATGTGCAGGTTGGATTGCATACACATAACACAGTGGGCTCCACACAGGTAGTTGAATAACTGTTACATGCACAGGGATAAGATTCAGAGGGGTTATATGATACTTACACTGCAAATGACACTTAAACAGGCACTCAAAACTTTCATGAGGCATACATGAACTCAACTAAATTTTGGAACCCATTGATGCTCAGTCATAGTTCCGCGATTAGATTGGTTTAACAATCCTAACCTCTGATTTGTGGATACTTGTTTGTGGAAGTATGGCCATTATATATTTTTCACTTTTAACCGTCCAATGTCCACCAATCCAATAGTCAAATGGTCAAATGAGGGTTTTTTTTTTTTAATTTTATTTTTAAATATTTTAATTTCCGGTTCATGGTACATCTTAACTGGGAAACATAATTTGAACAGTTTAATTTGACTTCATTATACTCACATATGCAATTTCCAAGTTGTTTCTAAGTGCTTGCATATCAAACATCACACTGGTACAATATCCAAGTTTTTCTCTTAGTTTTATATGCTTTTGAATAACTTTTACACGTAGGTGAATAACTTTAACACTGCATAGGTACACTGGTTACATGAACCACTGCATACATGCACACCACATCTGGACTTCTAGCACAAACAATCCTGTAATCATAAGACGTCAACACCAGTGAGGATTCTCTAATATTTTCTAAATTATGATAAAGAACTTGCAAAAAAATAGTGAGATGTTTCGAGGTAGTTTTGGGTCTGAAGGCAAACATTCCAAAGAGTGAGATGCTGGGTATTGTTATGTCTAATGAAGAGGTTTCAAGGATGGTGGAAGTGTTTGGGTGTAAAGCAGGGGGCTTCCCGTTGACTTACCTCGGTCTTCCTCATGTATAGGAAAACCGGCTGTCTTTAGAATAAGGTGATTGAAAGAATGGAGAGGAAGCTCGCTTGCTGGAAGAGTTGATAGTTTTCGTTGGGAGGATGGTTGAAGTAAGTTTAAAGCCGCTCTTGTGAATTTGCCCCTTAGTCTGTATCTTTTCAACAGTTCTAGAAAGGCTGGAGAGGTTGAGGTGAATTTTTTGTGGAGGAGCGGAGTAAAAATAAAAAATTCACCTTCTTCAATTGGAAGAGGTGTGTAAGCTAAGCTCATGGTGGAAGGGGGCACGTGAATAAAAGTGTTGGTTGATATGAATGTGTCTTTTCTAGGAAAATGGCTTTGGAGATTCGGGATAGAGGAGGAGAGGATGTAGCGGGAGGTTATTGCTAGCAAGTATGTTGTGAGAAAGGGAGATGGCGAGTGAAGGACTCTTCTCAATATAGGACCTTGGGTATATGGAAAGCAATATCCAGGGTGACTTTGAGGTTTAGGGAGGGGGTGTCCTTCGCCCTAAAAGAGCACGGATGCAATCGCTTTTAGGAAGATGTTTGGTGTGGTGGAAAGTCTGCTTTTGGTGGACTAAGGCTAGCTCGTCTATCCACTGATAGGAACATCATTATCGATCATTGCTATTCCACATGTGGAGATTCTGTGCTTTGGGTGCCCCCATGTTTTAGGGATCTTTTGGATGAGAAGTGGAAGATTGATTTTGTTAGGCTCCTGCATCGATTGCACCGTGTCACCCTTCTTGGGAGAGCGGGATGCAATGGTGTGGCACGCTCACAAGTTGGGATAGCTTCTTGGTTTGATCCTTTTATAGGTTGCTTTGGAAGCCGCAGATGGAAGAGCAAAGGGCTCATGCATTCCACTTTTGGCGATATGGGGCTCCTCCCAGGATTGCAACTTTCATTTGGTTGGTTAGCAGGAAGAGGGTCCTCACTATTGATAATCTCCAGAGATGCTCTATGGTTCTCCCCAAAGTTTGCGTGATGCGTGTAGAAGATGCAAAGTCAGTTGACCATCTCTTCATCCATTTGCCCTGTTGGCCGCAGGGTGTGGGAATCCCCGCATGCTCCTTTTGATATCTATTGGGTTATGTTAGAATCCATAGTTGAGTTCCTCTTGACCTGGCATGGAGGCAGAGTTGGGAAGGAAGGTGAGGCGATCTGGCAGTTTAGCTGTCACGGTCATGCTTTGGGTAATTTGGGAGGAGCGAAACAACAATGCTTTCGGAATAGAGGTGGCTCAGTGGAGGAAATGGTTAGGAAGGTAAAGGCAGATGTGGTGGAGTGGACTACCAGCTTGGACGCTGTGAATGCTTTTGTTGGAGTTGTAAGTTTTTTCCTGCTTTAGTTCTTGCTTAGGCAGGCTTTCTTAATACAGTCTCGTTACCTTTCAAAAAACAAGAAGAAGAAGTGAACTTGTTCCTAAACCAAAACAACAGTTGTTAAATAAAACCTTTCCAACCATGTAGTAAGCCCAAGTTATTATTCTACCTGCAGCTAAGAAGCATATCTAGCAAGAACTTTAACACTCTTCTTGCTAAGATTCTGAATCATCAAGATCGTAATCACCACTCTCGTGGCAGCTCCTGCATCTCACAGTCTTTACTCTTCCGGTGCTGTGTTAGAGTCCACAACTCTAGCATTTTCTATTAGCATTGGCTCTCTGCTTGACATACCCAGCTGCCTCTAAAATTACAGAACTTTAGGGAAGGTATTCCCTTAGTCAAGATATATGTGGTCTACCTTTTCATGTTCACTTGTGGAAGATCAATGTCACCCTGCAAAACTTTCTGTAAGAAGTGATGATGCACTTCAATGTGTTTCATACATTCGTGTAATATTTGATTCTTTGCCAACTGAGTCGGACTTTCATTATCACAGGATAGCCTGACAAAGCAATTGCCATGCTGCCTGATGTCACTCATCATTCAGATAAGCCAATGACACTTATGTTGTCATAGGTGTTGCCCTGTGCTCAACTTCAATTGTTGATAAAGACAGCTTTGCTTCTCTCTTGCAACACCAAGAAACCACACCCGATCCACGTTTGAATATGTAGGCAATAGTTGTTTTACATGTCATTAGATCACCAAGTAATCCATGTCGCAAAACCAACCGTCTCACATGCAACTCTCTTCCCATAGAAAATCCCGAATCCACTGTGCCCTTGATGTACCTTAAGATGCACCAACTTGGTTCTAGATGAGGCTTTCTTAGACGATATATGAACCTGCTCACAACACTGTGTGCAATATCTGGTAGTGAATAAGTCAAATAGATCAGACTCCCGAGTCCTGACTAACTGTCAATACATGATGCTTTCCTCTGAAGTCCTCATCTACATCATTTCTCAACTTCACGTCCATCTCTGCAGGTGTTGAGATTAACTTGCAGTTCTCCATCCCAAACTTGCATAGCAAGTTTGTCATGTACTTTTTCTGGCATAACAGCACTCTCTTATCACAGCAGTCTACTTCCAGGCCATGAAAGCGCCATAGCTCCCTCAACTCCATCTCAAATCTCACTACAAGATTTTTGCTGATCAATCTAACTTCCTTTGCAGCGTCCCTAGTAACAATTAGGTCTTTGATGTTGGTGAGGGCCACCATGATCTTTTTGAGCTTTTTGTTTCAAAAATATGCTAGAATCATGTGCTACAATGTACCTATTGAAACAATAAAATCTCTGATGTTCTCATACGAAACTTATAGTGCCTGTTTTAGCGCATATAATGCCTTTCACAACTTGCAAACATACCATGGCTTCTATTTTTTTTAATTTTTTTTTTCAAACAACTAGGCTGCTCCATATATATTTCCTTGTTGATCTCCCGACACAAAAACACATTTTTGACATCATCTGCCAAAGCTTCCACTCGTTGCTTGCTGCGAGAGCAATTACTGCACATACGATAGTTATTTTTGTCATGAGACCAAATGTCTTATGGTTATGAACCTCGCGCTGCTGTGAGAACTAATGTGCGTTATAAGTTATAATGATTGACTGTCAGACAGTTATTTTTGTCATGAGACCAAATGTCTTATGGTTATGAACCTCGCGCTGCTGTGAGAACTAATGTGCGTTATAAGTTATAACGATTGACTGTCTTGTCTGACCTAGTATTCAATTGAAAACCCACTCGCACGTTACTATTTTAACATAAATTGCACACAACCAGTTTTCATATCTCAGTTTTTGCAACTTCAGGAGTTGATTTCTTATATAACATGGGTTTTCAAGGCATTGTAGAGAATTGCCTCTCTCTTCCTAACTCATGCCTTAGTTGAGTCCATGTACTTTGAGTTAGGGTTATTCTTTGTCATATGTAGAGCTGTACACGAGTCGAGCCGAGCCGAGCCGAGCCGAGTATCGCCCTACTCGTACTCGGCTATTAATGCCCGAATCTTACCAGTACTCCGCTCTGCTCAGTCATCGAGCATGGATTCCCTGCTCGTGCTCTACTCGCCCGAGTACGAGCAGAAATCGAGTCAAGTCAAGTCCGAGTTTTCGAGGCGAGTTCGAGTCCGAGTCTGAATTTGAGCCCAATTCGAGCAGGGTTTTCGAGCAACGAGTTCGAACTTTGAACCGAATTCGAGTTATAAATTGAGATTCATTTGAATTTAATTCGATTGTCAATTGAAATTCGAAGTTGAACGAAACAATAAAATATATAAAATGCACATAATTTATTATTAAAAAACTTCGATAATTACATTAACATATTTACATTACATTGTTCAAAATTATAATTTATAACTAATAACCTCCATAAGAGGAGTGTCTTTCTGCATTGTCATCTGATCCATCAGAACTGCTATCTATTTTTTCATATACATATTAGTTCACTTCCTCTGAGTCAGAAGGCGAAGAGATATTTCTTTCATACTCTTTTACACTTTGAACTAGATTTTTCAAACTTTCTTTATGTGAAGAATTGTATATAGTACCCAATGCCTTATAAAATTCATTGAGACGGGTCAAAAATTTGAATTTGTTACTCTTTTTCTTCTTCTTGTTTATCGTACTCGACCCTGCTTCAACATCGTGTTGTCTTTGACTCGAATATCGCTGAAGTTTAGAAACATCTTCCATACTGCGTTTTAAGGCGAGTTGGAATTGTTCTTCTTCCAAAGCTTTTAATCTGGCTTCCTCCTCTGCATCTTTTATAGATGTCATTCGTGTACTAAATCTAGAAGCAGAAGGTTTGGATGGAGTGGAAGGTTTTCTATTCGAATCTAACAGGGCTTGAAAAAGAATTTGGACATCCTTAGGAGTATTGGGGTATGGTTTTGCATCACCACCTCGACATGACATGTGTAAGCGAAAGCGATTAGTCTTGTTCATAAACTTTGTGCCACACAAACCATACTTAATCTTTATTTTTCCAGACCTTGGTGGTGATTCAACTAGGGAAGCGTAGTCCCAAATGTTTGTCGATGGGTCAGATGACGACATATCTACACTCAATTTTTAATATAAAAAAAAATCAGAATATTGATAAATAATTTAAACTTGATATAGGAACAAAAGAAAACAATATAAATGTATCAAAATTTAAAATCAAAATCAAATGAACAGGCATATGTAAATAAATATCAAAGATTCAAAGTCTTCCAAACCACATTCGAAAAGGACCAACACTTTCATGTTTGCAGTTGCAATAAAATAATATTACAGATCATTCAACTATCAACCAAAAAGAATTGAAAAACTGAAAATATTTACTGATCTGCAGGTAAAGAATCTACACAAATCTCAATCTCCTCTTCTTCATCATCATCATTCATATCTCCCCCCCATATCAGGCGTAACCAATCTTACGTACAAATCAATGCTTCAACTGTATTTGGCGAAAGTGATCTTCGATACTTGCTCACACTAAATGCGGATTCTGATGCCACTGTTGAAATTGGTATTGATAATATGTCCCGTGTCATCACAGATAATGTAGGGTATTTTGATTCACTAACCCTCATCTTCTACCATTCCAACACATCAAATTCGGATCGCACTACGATTGGCTCCTTAAGGTACATTTCTAGCTCTGCTTCCTTAGTATCAACTCTCATTCGTGCTTGTGCCAAGTATGATATGTATTCATTTAGCACATCTGTATTACCAGGTACAAAAATATTCGTATCTCTACTTTCTTCAACACTCGCTGCAGGTAAAGTATTAACATACGATTTGTACAAATCTTCAAGAGCTTGACGAACCTTAGACGTCTCTACTGCCGCTCTTTTAGTAGGATAAAGCTTCATGAAAATAAAGCTAACCAACCCATATTACAACGAGGATCAAGAACAACTGCCAAGGACATCAACAAATGACATTCGTCCTAGTATTTATTGAACTTCGTTTTCATACCAACTGTCATCTGGCGTATGAAAGCTGGACCCGCACTGACATTTTTCTGTAAAGCATCCTTAATCTTCCAAAGAGACGGAAGAAACAAATTCGCGGTTGGATACTGATTCCCAGAAAAAATCTTCGTGCAATCGTAGAAAACTTTGAGAAATGTGTGAACTTGTTTTGCTTTGGTCCAATCATCTGTGCTCGGCAACTAAGAATACGTTCTGTCAAGCGCCGCGTATTCAGAAAATGCAAGCTGTAATTCCATTGTCGTATCTAACATTTCATGGGTCGAGTTTCAACGCGTACAGACATCCAACTTCAACGTTTTTTTAGTGGCACATTCAAACGTTGGATGATGTCATTCCATACACTCAGTCTCGATGGCACCCCCTTATATATTTCACACTTTCTCTTATGTTCTCTATAGTGTTGTCAATTTCTTTCAGCCCTTCTTGTACAATCAAATTTACAATATGGGCACAACAGCTGACCTGGAATATTTTTCCTTCAAAAAATAAATTTCTTATAGCCCTAAACTGGTTACGTAAGCATGAAATGACACTGTCATTTGCTAAAACATTATTTAAAGTTATTGCTGAAATTTTCTTTTCAATGCCCCAGCCTTCTAGACAACTGTAGATGCAATCTGAAATAAGTAAACCAGTATGTGGAGGAGGAAGGTTGCGGAAGTTCAAAATTCTCTTGTATAGTTTCCAATCCTTATCGACATATTGAGCGGTTAATGAAATGTATCTTTTTCTTTAATTAGACGCCATCCATAAATCAGAAGCCAAAGCTATTCTGGATACTGAAGCCAAAACTTCTTTCAGTTTCATCTTCTCATTTGCGTACATCTTCATGCACTCTTTCTACACTGTGACGAGGGAGACATTCTCGGCCCGAGGGTTAAGGAATTGATAGAAAGCCCTAAACCATTTACTTCCTATCATTCTGAAATATTTTTCTTCCAGAATAACTAATCTAGCATATCACTCATTTAGCTTCTCTTTGTCAAACTTATGAGTGAACACTACGCCTTGGGAGTCGTCCCCTTCTGACTTTGTAAATGACAACAACTGTTGGCCAGGAGGAGGGAGTCTTGGTCTCTTAGGACACGTCTTCAAATGTCTATTTAGATGTGTTGTAGATCCTCCTAGAATTTTGTCGAATAACCCTTTGTAGTGATTACACTTTATCTTCCGTACACCGTTAACTGTCACATCTTCGAAATCATCCCACACTGCTTATCTTTTCTTCTTTTCTTTGCATGCAGTTGACGTGTATGTGTCTCCCTCTACGATTAAAGGAGATGTGGCTGATGTACCCATTCCATGGGTATTTGGGCTTTCATCTTGACTAGTCATCTATAAAATAAAGTTCTTGATATGTTATACGGTTATACGCCTATACCTAAACGGCTAGACCGCTAAACAGGCATACTTACTTAACTGTCTAAATTAATCACTCATTTAAGGTTGGATAGATTGTAATGTCTTCATTTTTCAATTTAAATGCTACGCCGAAATTCCGGCAGCATCTCCCCTTATCTCTCCAGAATATATTAATCTTGTATATGATTCTCATATCAATCATCAACACAAAGTATGAACATTTGATGACGGAAATAAATACATGAAATATATCCAGAAAGAAAAAGGAGAGATAAAACTAGAATAGGTATATGCATTTAAATTGGAATAAATGAAGACATTACAATCTATCTAACCCTGAACTGTCCAAAAAAGGACAATTTGAAAATTTCTATGTATCCAAGAGCACACTGACTCTATGTCTGGTAACATAGAAATTCTCAAATGGGCAACTGATTATCCTATACTACAACTAGAACAATACAAATAATTTATATCTATGCAAACAAAGGAGCATGCTGAAATTGACATTCATCATCTAGCAAACTAATAACAAAATGAAAATGAAAAACTAAAGGCATCTTAAAGTGGTAGAATTCAACACTAACAAAGTAACATATATTATTAGCTATAGCCTATATTAACATATTTCTATATAAACATATTAACAATTTCTATATTAACATATATTAACAATATTAACATATGTTAGCTATATTAACATATACTAACAATTTTAACATATATTAGCTAATAGTTATATTAACATATACTAACAATTTTAACATATATTAGCTAATAGCTATATTAACATATATTATTAGCTATACTAACATATTAACATATTAACATATTTTTATATTAATAATTTCTATATAAGCATATTAACAATTTCTATATTAACATATATTAACAATTTTAACATATATTAGCTATATTAACATATTTCTATATTAACAATTTCTGACATATATTAACATATATTAACAATTTATAAAAATAAAAAATAAAAAATCAACACCACACATTACCAAGCGAGCTGGGCAGGAACGACCGGCACCATGCGTGCAGGGCAGGGATGACGTACGAGTGGCAGGGACGAGCTGCGGCACCGGACAGGGGCACCAGGCAGGCCACAAGGACGAGCGGAAAGGTCTAGCACCGCCGGACAGGGGAGAGAGAGAGAGAGGGAAGAAGAGGGAAGAAGAGGGACGGGCGCTGGCCGCTGTGTGTGTGAGAGAGAGAGAGAGAGATTTTTTTCGAACGGGGGAGAATAAGGTTTTGGCGGGTTGCTTGAAAGTTGAAAACGACTGGAGAGAGTAGGGTTTATTTTTTCGGGCGAGTTATATATACGGGTACACGAGTCGGGTACAAGTCGAGTATCGAGTCGAATACCGAGTCGAGTACCGCCCTACTCGTACTCTACTCGAAATCAAAACGAGTCTTAAAAAACCGACCGTACTCGGCTCTAACTCATGACGAGTCGAGTCGAGTCGAGCGAGTAACCGAGCATACTCTGCTTGTGTACAGCTCTAGTCATATGATCGTGTTGTATATTTGTACAAGTTCTCTAAGAACTTCATAGCTGAATTGGTGTACTCTGTGCACCGTCAGAACGGGATCCTGCTGTGTTTCTGTTTACTCATTCTGTTCTTTCCATAATCGGTCCAATCTTAGACCGACCATTCTTAACCCTAGTTTCCTGTGATTCTTCCTTAGTTGGCATATCATCCTCAAGTATCAACTCAGGACTAACAGATTGAAAATTTCATCTCTCTTTGACAATTGTAAGTGCGACTTGAGTCACACATCGTGAGACCCTCTCTCTTGCTTGAAACTCTTGATGACAGAAATTCATTTGGTTGAACAAGCTGCACTTTACAATTCTGTGCAAAGTGCCCTCTTTCCACAATGAGAAAACCTTTTTGTTGTTTTTCTGTCTTCTTATCACAATCTTCTTCATCATCAAAATCTCTTTTGTTATTTTAACTTTTTTTTTTTTTTTTTTGTGAGGTTTTAATTTGCAAGGTTATACACGGAGGCAGAGTTTGATTGCGCAACATAAGTTAATGATTATCAATATTTACATTAAGAGATGAAAGAAAGAGAATGAAATTAATAGTTGCCCAAAAACTAAATGGTGAAAATTACAAGTAGAAAACAATGTTATTTAGAAATAATTTTTTGCAAAAAGGAAAGTTGAATGTCAAGGAAGCACTAAATGGTACGTGAATGAGATGGCCGAGTGTCACGACCCCAAATCCGAAACCGTGTTTAAGGCTAACCCCAACCTTGGTTTAGAGGAAAAGTAAACATTCACACCACAAAATTTATATCCAAATCACGCATACTGAATAAGAACTACTGTACTATATTTAAATTATTCCAAAGCATCCAATCATCTATCCAATTTATAACATCCCAAAATGAAATAACCATATAGCAAAATTCCAAAATCTAAAATATTCTAAATTCAACATCCATGAAGAGTAAGTGATCCATGTTGTCAGTCTCGTCTGAATATCTCCTGAGTATCACAACCTGTTCTTAGTCTGCGGATTTTCCATCAATAAAAAGAATGAGAAAGACTGCCCAACAAGTGGTTCTGAATGCAAGAGGCGGCAAAGTTTTGCAAATGTAACATTTAAGAAAACACTTGAAAACAAGAGTTATATGCATGATTTAGCAACAAGTATAGTTCATCACTCAACGCAATGACCAATTTCCACTCATAGCTCAATGCATTCAACTCCACTCATAAATCACTATAAATCAACACTCAATAGAACCATCACTCAGCATAAATCATCTCCCATATAGACTCATTTTTCTAATTAGATAGACATGTGCCTTCATCTTGGCTACACTAAATTCCAAAAGGAGTTATTCACTCATAGGACATAATTTATTTACTCAAATTCATACCTCACGACCACTCAAATTCATATCTCATAGTCACTCAAAGAAGTCACTCATATTAATCTCACCAACACTCATGGAAATCTCTCGTGACCACCATCACTCATAGTATGGCCTCATAATCATTCTTTGAATGTCGCTCTCATATAACCTCTTCACTCATATGCCTTTCTCTATCTGAAGTTATAATGAATGAAATAAGCTTTACAAAACTAACTTATTTTTCTAAAACTTTCCAATAATAAAACAACTAGCACTTTTCCATAAATAACAATATTGCAATAATTTTCAAATATAAAACTTTTTAAAAATAATTATACATAGCACAATAATTTCCAACTATAAAGAAAAATAGTACATGTTATAGAATTTTCCAAATATCGATCTTTTAAAAAATAACACAGAAACGTCCTGGACTTAGAACCGCTTACCAATACATTTCCATAAGTGTATAGAGGATGCCCATCGGGGTCACTCGTGTACACCTCATGATATATTTACTTTTTGATAGTCTTTTTCTAAACAACTATCTTAGTTCTCTTAACTATTCGATCCTTGCCTTCATACTATTTCAGAAAACTTACTACAAATAATCTTCATAATCGGAATCATTTCCTAGTATCATCAACAACCTTGGCTTGCCTTTCAACGTCTCTAACTTAGCCTAGGTTTACTTAAGTGCGTCAATGATGCATGGAGTTTGACCCTAAGGTTTATGTCGTAACCTATGTTTTATTTGATTTACACATATGAACCATTTTACAACTTTGGCTTACTTAGGTTTGGGTAAAGCCGATTAGTGTCAGCCAGGTCAGCAAGAAGTCGGTCGAGCCAACGCTTTAATGTCGCAGCATATTTCGATTGAACTCGTGCTCACGAGGCTAGCGCAACCTATTCTTCTAAGCTACTTCAGAACAAGTTGGCAGGGCCCTACACTCAATACTAAGGGCCGACAGGCGGTTTAGGGCAGCAATGCAGTGTTCGATTTCTGCGTTCGCCACAACATATTCATCTCTAAGTCATCTAAGCTCAGAGAGAGTGTTCAAAATCGCCTGAGGAGGCTGTTCCTTCTCAGGTAAATTGTCAACATCCTTGAGGAAGGGGAATGGGTCACCTACGAAGGAGGAATACGAGAAAGACTCTATGCCTTCCTCAAGAATTTCTTCCATAATCTTTAAGGATAGAGCAAAAAGGTTCATTGATGTTAAAGTCTCTCTGATGGGAATGTTGGTTAAAATTGCTCCGCTTAAAGCCAAAATACCACTTTTATAGATTAAAGTTCAGCATTTAATGTGCACAAGGAGCAGAGCGGAGCGATGATTGGTTACTCGATACTGAAGGGGTTATTCCCATGATCGCGGGGATATGGCGGATAAGTGGAACTTATTTAGGAAGTGTGACTTAGGTATGGCGCATGTTGCATAATGATTAAATGTTGTATTCACATTCTGAAGGATAATGCCTAATTTAAATGCAAAGGTGTCCTCGACAGGTCAAATTATATTCATCATTGAAATTTGTTCATCACTTTGCTTGTCATCAACTGTACCATCCTGAAAAATCGAGGGTCGAGTAGTAACTCAACTCTCGAGTTTCCAGAACATCACTTATGCAACATAGATAATGATGATTGAATGTTGTCTGTATTAGTGCATTGAACATGAGTGAGATTAAGCCAAAACAGAATATCATACTCCAGAGACTGAATTAGCAAGCGGAAGACTGTGATAGATATATAAAATATATAAAAACTGTGGTGAGTCTCCAGAGTGTGATAACATTACCAGGTTAATAAATTTCAAGTACATTTCTAAAATATACCAAATGTGTAAGTGTAATGTCTTCTATTCCAAGTACCATAACCCCGTCAATACAATATCAGGTCTTCATAGACCTGTCAGAGAGCTACATGTAGGAGAGCTCCACCTCAACATCATAGTAGTCCGGCTCTGCTTCATAAGCATCGTTATCACCTGAAACTCAACAAATCTGGTTGGTGTATACAACACCGTCCCGTAACGTGGGAGTGAGTAGCTAACTCAGTGGAACAATAAAGCATAGGTTAACATGTTATCAATTCAGTCAAGCAATAATGATAAAGCAGTAAAATCAAACATTCTTAACTACTCTTATTAATACAAGTATGAATGTAGTCATGATGGATGCCCTCATCGACATACTCCCTCATGTGACACCCTCTTCGTTCGCGGCATGCTTTCATTCCTCAGTGCTCCACATCTTCCGGGCACATACAATGCATGATGAGCATGATTACCGAGTTGTTATTAGTCCATTTCAAATAGCAGGATTGGAAAACTAAGATACCTCCCTTGTATCATTCCCAAATATGATCCATTCTAGGGTCGTCAGTCCTAGACAATCTCATACGATGGTGTGTGTTTCTAGGTCGCTGCAAGGGCTGCCAGGGCTGTTACACGGAATCGTTGCACCACTCCCCCCATCACCTTATCAATACAGGCCTAGTTTATACTCTGTTACTACGGGAAGGCTCATCGCCTCACCGCAGATTCAGAGTATGCTCGAGGTCACTACAAAGGGCTGCCAGGGCTGTTACACGGAATCGTTGCACCACTCCCCCATCACCTTATCAATGTAGGCCGACAGCACGAATATAGTGTCCCATACCACCATAATCGGCTCACGAGTCTGGTTGCTCACTGGTCACCACGGGGAGGCACGTGGCCCCAGCATAGGCCGACAGCTCGACCACGGTGTCCCATACCACCATGCCCGACTCATGAGTCTTAGCAGATCAAGGTACCATGGTTAACGGGATTCCACTGGTAAGTTTGGTACCCTAGGTTTAAGCAGTAGCGACCAAACATGGTGAACATACATTAGACATATCGGGTTACTTAACGAGCCTGACTAGCTCGAGCGCACAATCAATTGGACGACATGAAGTGCATAAGCACTTCGCGTGGCCTAACCACTGTCGCCAACTGACGTACAACTCGGGTTCGTCAAACACATCTACGTGGCGACATGAAACTCAGCCACTATCTCAAGTCTGGTACCGATTGTCTGGACTATAAACAGTCCCAATCGTAATTTATCCATATTCGAAGCATGTGGAGTAAAGCATAATAAACAAAGTAATTCAAGTATGCTAACAAACATGTCATAAGCATGTATAAAGCATGTTATAAAGCATATCATAAGCACCATATGAACAAGAATACAAACACATATATTTCACAAGTAAGCGGTTTAAGTAAACAACCACATGGAGGAAATCATGCAGGTCTCTAAGGTAGTTGAGAATCCCATCTTAACACCTACCTAAGGCACTAACATCCAAGAACTTACTCTCACAAGCATTTTCACAAACACTTAGAATACACTATTTCAACATACATGGTGTATGTTAGTAAAACATGTATTAGGGCTATCCTTTCGCCAAACGAGTATTTTATCTATGTATAATATATTCATACAACAAATAATCACGACAAATACATCTCCAAAATTTATACGTATACGGTATTTTCTAGAATACACAATTTCAACATACATAGTGTATATAAGCAAAACATGTACTAGGGCGAGTCCTTTCACCAAACACGTAATTTATCCACATATAATATATTTATACAACATATAATCATGTCAAACACATTTCCAAAATTTGTACGTATACGGTACTTTCTACAAATACCTAGAGTATGTAGAATTTCATATTTTTCATCTTTAATCGAAACGGAAAACAGACAGCACTTTGTACATGTGCAATTACATGCAGATCATGAATATATCATTATCTGACATTGAAAGCGTTGAAAACCATAACCTATACACCTAAAGTCCGCACCTTTTGTCGTAGAATCGCAACGGAGTTGATAGGTTTGCTAAGCTTCCGTATACGGCAGTTTGGCCACCTAGAGAACAAAGTAGGTTAGCTATTTCATAACCTACAACCATCAACACTCCAAATCAGATTAGGGTTAGGGTTTCTTACCTAAAAACGGAGTTGGAATCGCCGGGAAAATGATTAGAACGGAGTGGTTGTGCTTGCATAACGGCAGGGAGGCATGACAGGGAGATCCTCCCACAACTCCCACACTTTCTCTCTTTTTCTCTCTCTTTTCTCTCTCTCAAATCTCAAATTCGTATGGCTGTGAGAGAGGGGGTTCAAAGGCCCTTATATAGCCTAAAAAGTCTCCAAATTAGACTTCAAGTCAAGGTATACTTAGGTTATAACCAAAGCGGTCCCGTTTCAGCTCAACGGAGGACTTCTGGCGGGTCTCCTTAAGCCAAAGGTCGGACTTAAGCTCACTGACACTGGATCTAGGTGGAGTTAAGTTTTCGTTTCGGTCGGGATTCCAGATCACGCGTGGCGGACCAGTTTCAGTTCAACGGTCAGCGGATCTCGATCGGAGATTCCGAGTACATGTAAATGTGTATGAAATTTCTCCTGATCCGAGAGTGTAATTTGGTCTGATTCTGAGGGTCTGGTTGCTTAAAACTGATCCGCAAGCAACACGTGCCAGATTATTATTCAAGATATTTATTTTGTAAATAAAACAAGTGTTTTCACACTCTCTCGCTCCAGACTCAAGCGAACAGCCGTGGGACAGTGTCTAGGTTTGATTTTCGAGATGGTTGTCAAGCCCAGCAAGGCGGTCCTAATTCCTTAACTTCGTGTTAATCAGACTTCCGATGTGCGGTCCAGAGCTGATACGGTGTTTAGAGATGCTCCCGAGAGCAGCCGGGTAATGAGATTGATCCTAGATTTTAAGGTAACCTAGCGTCAATGATTCTACAAGTTTTGGGTCTTACAGATCGTATTTAAAGTGATTGGTGCTAATTTCACAGGTACTCTAGTTTCACACTAGCTAATTCTTGCCTAATTTCTAAAGGATTTAGTCCTTTATGATTTCTGTCTGAGGTGGTACCTGGGCCTTTGTAGTTTGAATATAAAGTGACCCAAGTTATACTACTTAGCTAGTTTAGGATAGTGTCTAGGATGAAAGTGATTAGAAAAATTGAAAGAACAAGGTAGTGAAGGGTGGGATTTGTGAAGAAAATGGTTTGAAAAGGGATTTGAGGCTTTAATTGAGTGTTTGAGAAGTTAAACCGGTGTTAGGATTGACTCATTGCCTAAGGACGTCTAATTCTAGGTTGGGAAAAATTCGGGCTGTTACATCAACCACATGGTTACATAAAGTAAAGATAAAATCAAGGGACATTAATTATGAAACGATAAGGTTGATTCATTACAAGCCGCAGGGATAGAGAAGAACAGGATGAGGAAGAGGACGAAGGGGACATGCTGCCGATGAAGAAGATGGTCAAGATTAGATTATGACTGGGCTCACCTAAGTTCTTTGAATCTCCTCTCAGCCACAGCTTTCGCCTCTCTAGCTGCATGTTGTCTTCTCACCCATGAGGAATACTGACTCACAAGCATGGCAGAAGAACATTCGACATCAACGAGACACTGGCCGAGAGTCGCGTGCCCCTACTCGGTTGTTCTCTTCTCAGTCTCACTGGAGATTAAGCGGTCCCGATAAAATGTTATCTAGGATGTGATGAATGCTGCTAGCCCCTCACTTTTTAGTTGAACTCGGTCTGGGTAAAGCTGACGATCCGAGCCAAGTCAGTGGCCAAGGTGTTAAGGGAAAGCCTCATCGATCGTAACATCTCATTATTAAAGTTGCACTCGTTGGTTCAACACATTATGTTCTGCCAAGCCATCTCCTAACGAACTAATAGAGTCCTGCATTCAGTGATGAGGGATGACAGGCGCGAGAGAAAAGTATTAGAGCGGTCGAGTTCTTAATCTGCTGCTACATATTCTTCTCCAAGTTGTCAGAGTTCTGAGAGAACCTCCAGGACCGTTTGAGTAGACTGGAAATCTACAGAAAGGTCAACGACACCTTGGATGAGAAGGGAAGGATCGGGCGAGAAAGAGTTTGAGAATGAGTCTAACCCTTCTGAAAAATTTTCTCAATGATGTTGGTTGCTTGAGAAAAGAGATCCATCATAGATGGAGACTGATATGGTGAAGGTTTTTGGGCTAAGTGGGTTTGTGAGAACTTAGAACCCAAGTTTCCTTTTATAGACAAGGTGCAGTAAAGTAGCAATTAATACAAATAGGGAAATGACGACATTTGAGTTTCTCGAGATAAATCCAGCTGTTCCCAGGGTCGTCGGGATACAATGAAATTAATGGAAATTTTCAGGAGGTGATATATCACCATAGGGAAGACGCGACAATCATGGCCGAAAATAGCTAAGTATTGGGTACCCGTATTGCTACATAGTGGATAGGTGGATTGTGAAATGACCACTCAGTCCATGCATTACGGCCGAGACAGAGGATGTGTGACATTTGGATATTTGATTGAAAAGTAGAATTGGTTCATTATCGTGTTGGTCATCAGCTGCATGATTACAAGAAAGAGAAAGAGAGAGAGAGAAAAATGCTAAAGATGAATAAACAAGTCATATCTTCAGACTTTCAAATTCTGCTAAGAGAGCCTGCATCTTTGCTTCATTTTTCTCCTTGGCAGGACTCCAACAATTCTCTTCCTCGATGAAGCATGGTAAGAAGTGATCGACATGAACAACAATTGAGTGAACTTCACTCTCGGCTACTTTTTTAGCAGCATGACTTGCCATTGACCAAGTTCGATATAGGTGAATTTGCTCATCTATGAATTCCAGATCTGCTAGAACTGTCATCTCTTTCGCATAAAAGGCACTGCCTCGTTCCCATAATTCGTCCATCAGGCCAAAGCGATGAGATTACAATATTTTGAGCATCGATCAATTGAACTGATGTGCTTGAACACAACGTAACTTGTCATACCAAGCTTGTTCATATTTACCACTTATATCGGCCGAGTCCTTCATAGCCGCATCTTGCTGTTCCAGGTAACACATATTCACCCCCATGGAGATAGTACAATCTTTCGTAATGGTCTCCCGTAACAACTAATCGTTTCAGCTTTATGAGTAGTCTTTTGAGTCTATCATTCAACTCGGTCGAAGGATGAAGGTCGAGCGAACAGAAAGCATCAGTAACAAATCTCCTTACATTGGACGGTAAAAAGGAGAAAGAAAAATCCTTCAACCCATCATCGAAGATCTCTTTAAAGAATGATTCAAAGCCCAACAATGAGAGAAGGTAACTCGATAGCCATTGGGAAAGATTGAATATGAAAGGATAATGGTGAAGTCAGGAGTTTAATGTCGTTTAAGTAGTCGGCTTTAGAAGCCCACTATCTGTAAAAAGGCGTGGTTAGAGGGAGTTACATGTCTCAGTTTGTTTGGGACATGGGTAGTTAAGGCATGACATTTGGAAGCAGCCCACGTTTAACTAAAATTTAGGAAATGGCCTAGGGGGGTAATTGCAAATGGTTACTCAAAGAAACAGAAGTCTCAAAAGAGGCTTAATGGTCATTCATTTATGTAAGAAATATTACAAATCAGAATAGAAAAAATTCTGTAAGAATGTCTCAACCATCTCCATCTGTCTTTCAGCGGTCCACAACAATGCTTCCCCTTTTGTTGTTGATCAAGACAATCGGTTGACATCTTCTGCTTAAGAACGTGCTGTAACAACCAGCCGAGAAATTTCATCTGTGGTATTGAGGCGTTCTGTGTGCTTGTCTGTTAGATGTTGTCTCACTGTAATCAGCTCGGCCTCCAAGGCCACGATCCTGACCTCTAAGTTCTCAATTTCCATCTCGGAATCTTTATTGCAGCATCTTTGGCTGTAAGTTCTCTGACAACCTCTTGTACACTATCTTTCTTAAGATCGGCTGCTTGTTTTTCAACTTCGAGACGAGTGACAACTACCTCAGCTTGATAATTCATGTCAAGTATTCCTTGAAGCTCTAGGAGAGGTGGTATCCTAGTCACTAAAGTTGGATATGAACGAGACAACACGTATGCCAAATCAACCAATCAACCGATCTTATCTATCAACTCAGCATCAAAGGATTCATATAACCCTTTTCGGAGGAGCTCGTGTAACTTGACTTGTAAGCTTTGAAGATTGCCATGGGGGAGAGGAGATTTTGCAGTAGACATCTCTCCGACGAGGGCCTTCTCAAGCACAAAAATAATGTCGTCGACAGGAAAAAAAGTGGCAGAAGCTGATGCATCATCTCCATGAATAGTTGTTGAAGAAGAAGAGAGAGGAGTTGCACCAACCATTTCCATTTCAGCTGGTGATACAGGTATCTCGACCGAGATAAGTTCAACTGGTTGCCCAGCATTGACCGATTATTGTTCCACAGTCGTAGACAACACTTGTTCAATCACTTCCGTAGAAGTGTCGACGATTGTTTCCTTCTCAGATACAACTCTCTCAATCTCGACTGATCGTTCAGGTATTGCTATCATGTCGGCTACTGTAGACTCAACCAAAGCCGAGATTTCCTCAACCGCTGTAGGTGATGAAGTGATGGAATCATAACCAGTTTGAAAGGACGAGTGGGGGAGATTAGAATTCTCTGTTGTGTGATTGACGCATGCGGGGAAGTAGTTTGTTGTGTATGCTTCGAGTCAGCAGCAATCGTACTAACCTCGGGCGGACTGTTGCAGGGAATATCCCCTGTACCGGTCGTGGTCTCTGAATCCAGAGACATCACTTCTGTTGTTACTGGGATGGGATCCTTAAGGATCACATGAGTGATCACCGTCGTGGCTGCTATGTCCATAAATGTTGAGATTGTTGGAGGAATTGAAGCCAATGAGATCACTGGTATGAGCTGCATGTCCTATTTTTAAGCCACCACCGTTTTGGGCAATTCCCAAATCATTGAAAGAAATCAAAACAAAAATAACTAGTGTGTGAGTAAGAACACGAATTCAAACAAAAGCATAAGTAAATGATCTCCACCTAAGTCAGATCGAATCGCGTGTCTGACTGGTAGACCCTTGACAGATTCAAGATTTCTTATTATAGTCACTAACGGCTGAGCAGAAGTAGGGAATGGTGGCGGCTGAGGATGATAAGGTTTGAGATATTTTTCAAATGGAAGGTCAGGATTATTTAATATTTCCTTATCTTGAGTCCATTTGTTCCAGCATTTATTAAAATGAGCTTCTTCATGTCGTTTTATGACTTCGGCCATTTCTTAGGAATAATATGTCATATTAAGGTAAGGCCAGTATTTTATTATAAAATATTTTTCGAATGTTGTTATGGCCTCATTAAAGAAGTATTCGATGACTTTTTAGGTCTTGACAATGACCGATGTTGTATTGTCGGAGGAGGTTTGGAAGGAGCTGTGCGTTGAAAAGAAACAACAGGTAGTTTTAGGGGAGGACTGATACCTCCCAAGTCAGAAATTTTCTTTAGAGACATCCATTATGGTCGAGTGGCTGCAAGAATATTGAGATGCTCCTGAGTGATTTACGAGACTTCTAGGTAGGGAGCTTCAGCCGTCGAAATGGGAGGAGCGATGGCTAACCTCATCCTCACTCTCACTGTTCTCTTCGCAGTAGTGGTTGGGGATGCAAGGGCACTTCTTTTCTTGCTCTCCACCAGACCTAGTTGATAGCAGAATCGGGATGAAAGCTCTGTGGTACTTTGACCACCCAAGAACTTAATATTCTGGTGATCCCACCACGCTATGAAGCTGCTCATCGCCTCGGGAGACTCTTAATAGGTTAGAATTTGTAGAGAGACTGTTTCTTTACGATAAGATTTGCCAAGAGAATTATAAAGCTCCTCATCGGTCACTATCACTCGATCGTAAGGATGTTGGTTGTATGTTGTGTGAGTGAGAGGAAAGGGGATGTACTGCGCCAGGCCTAATTGACGAGCAAATAGAGAAGGGTGATATTGTTCGATCCCTGCCTTCGCGTTCTTGCCTTTCTCGATCGTGTCGCCAAAAGCCAAATCGTGGCCGATGACGTAACAGGTCCAAGCTTGATGCAGTTGACCAGCAGAGTGCTCATCTTCAGGATCAAATTATCCTGTAAGCCATTCAGGTCTGTAAGCCTTTTTCTCCGCAAAGGGTATAAAGGACTGATTGTTATCGGATTTGTCGAGAGAGAAGAACCCTAAGAGGTATTCACTGACCGTATTGTTCTCCAGGGGAGTGTGGAGAATTCAGTCACCATAGGAGGAAAACGATCGGTCGATGTGCTCCTGACTGCAGAGATGAGGTCGAAAGTATGCTACAAAGTACATCTGTATAAGCCATATAGGCCCTCTTGCTGAGTATAATCCTTTGACATTGACTTTATATAGACCTCTGTACAGATGACGGAGAACGAACGGTGCTGATACTACTCGATGTCATTGAACAAGGTACTCAGTCAAAGCAGCATATTCAGTCATAACTTGTTGGGCATTGACGCACAATAAGTGACGACAGATCCAGAAGAGAGTGAAGGCGAGGTGTTCAATTTCTTCGACCGATTCTCGAATTTGTGGTAGACATTCATGAAATTTGTGTATCCTTTGGAGGTCTTGTTGGGGAAGTTCTTGCGTTGCCCTGTTTTGACCTTTGCATGATACACCATCCCAAAGGGCAAAAGTTCAATCAGATGGCAGATGTCATTAATGATGATGCTCATCGGACCACAGCCAAACATAAAAGTGTTGGTGTAAGTGCTCCAAAACAACGATAGAGCAAGAATGAGAGATGTGTTAGGTAAGTATTCCGAAAGTGATAGTTTAATGCACTCGTATATATAAAGGTCTCTCCACAGATCTTTTCGTTGGGTCAATATTCTGTTAAACCAATCTTCTCACCCTGGAAGTGGTTTCGGCCACAATCTTGGTGTTTTAATGCGTTGACCACTTCAGGAATAGTTCCGGACCTGATGAGAATGTTATTTCCCGAGCAGATCGGAAAGAATGGATTCAAGGGTTGCAGTGCTTCGGCCGAGATTTCTGGAGAAAATGAAGGGCTAAGGCAGAAGGCGTCTTCATGTGTCAGAGATTTTAAGATTATCCCCTCGGTACACTTTCCACCAAATAGATCCATTATTGTCATTATGTCTTTTTGATCAAAGGAAGGTTCAAATGATGGAAAAGCCATTTTCAAGAGATGAAAGTAGCAGAGATTTCGGGAGAGATGAGTTGCAAAGAGACAATGATTCTGGAAGCATAGTGAATTCGAATGCGAGATTGGGTATATATAGGCAAATGGAAAGCAACATTTATTGTGAAATCATGCCTATTTCGACAAAACGGCTCTTTGAAACACGTATTGGCTCAAGACTCATTCGACGCATCGAATCAATGCGGCTGGGACAGACAATGTGGGCATTTATGATAGCATTATTAAAACCTCAAACGTCGCTGTCACTTTCTTTGAAAGGACAACGACGAGGGGGGTAATGTTTGTACCTTATCCGGTCGATGTCTGTTTTGTACTAACCAGGGTAGAGTACATATACGGAGTGCATATTGCGGTAAGAAGATTTCCTACAGATATGTACGGTTGCGTCTCGAGGAAGGAATTACAATGTATCAATTATATTAAATTGCTTGATGCATATATGACCGAGTCCAAGTAACTAAGCAACGGATGGTTAACGGTCAAAATATGTACAATTGTCGGCTAATTGGTTATAGAAAAATTTGAATGAAACAGATCGTGGGAAACATCTAGAAATAGAGTAATGAAGAAACGATTATGATAACCGTCAGAACGTGGGAAGGATCCAGAATGTCTAGATTAGAGCTATAAATAGAAGATCAAAGCGAGCATGAAAAGTCGTCTCACACCAACCAAACCAATCAAAACCAAAATTTATCTTTCAATTATTTTTCAATTGTCTTTCAAATTATCTTGTCAGATTTACATTTTATAGTGTAACTATCTACTCTCCTTATCAAGTAAATTACTTTTCCTAGTATAATCATTTATTTTCTGCACTTGCCATTTACATTCCTTAGGGCCTGTTTGGCCAGGCAGATTGGATGGAATTTGATGGTATTAGAGTGGATTGCATGGATTTCAAGGTAATGATAGTTGTGTCAGTGGATTGGTGCAAGATCTATGGGATTGCTATATCCGGTCTGTTTGGTACGCCCGGCTAATCCCGAGATTAAACCTTCCAGTCCCTTTCAATCCCTTAAACCAAACACGTCACAAGCAATTTTGAAGGGATTAGGGTGGATTGGATGGGATTTAAAGTTAATAATGGTGATGTCAGTGGATTATCTTAAGATCCATGGGATTGCTATATCCCGGGATCAGGATCCCGTGTCTGTTTGGCACGCCTAGCCAATCCCGGGATCTATCTTCCAATCCCTTCTAATCCCATCCAATCTGCCAGGCCAAACAGGCCCTTAGTGTAATTGTAGTGTTAATGCAGTAGTTGATAATTATAGCTGAAATTGAAACTTCATCCCATCACTGGCAAAGCATCCTTCAGAAACTAATAGCAACCAACTATAAGGAACTCTCTCCTATTCCGTTTAATTTATATTGGAAAGTCCTTTCGTACGAAAGGCAATCGAGTAACCCATCATCAGAGGATGAACCCCACCCTCTGAATATCACCTGATTGATTTACACATTGACCGAGTAGCTGAAAAAGATGACCGATCTCCTCAGATCTTGGTCATACTGTGTCTGCCTACTTCGGCGCTCGGGGTCATTGTTGTTCCATTTGAATTGGAACCACAATACCAATTTTGGCACGCCTGCACACCACTCGTGTCGGAAGGGGTCACAGGAGCGACGAACATATGTTAGGCACATGTAGAACATTATTTAGTGCAAGGGTCTTTCCATAAATGAACCTTAAGATCGTTTTTCCTTTTCAGACTATTGAGATGGTTCGAGTATTTCCCATGAACACTTGTTCATCCCCTACAACTTGGTAGGAGGCAAACATGTTTCGATCCTTACAGATGTGACGTGTAGCCCCAGTGTCTAGTACTCAATGCATTGTGTTAACAATGTTCACTTCATATACTTTAGCAAGTATTTCATCTTGTCTATTTTGTTTAGTTAGATTGGTCTGAGCTTGAGAATACTTTTTCTTATGCATGCACTCTCCAATATACTGCCCGAGTTTGCCACAATGGAAATATTTTTTTCTTTTTTTAATGGGTTTTTCTTTCTTATTTTTGAGCTTATATTGTTCAAGACCATGGTCTGATTTTTCACAGTGAAAATATATTCCTTTTAAGTATCGGTATTGATCAATAGATGTCATGCATTTCCATATTAAGAACATGATCATTTGATCATTTTATTCTCCTGATTTGTTTTATTCAAGTTACCATTTGAAGCAGTGCCATTAACATTTTACTTTTGATCCCTTATACGATTGGCTTTCTCTATTCGAATATGTACGATAATGTTTTACATGGAAATTTCATTTTTCTTGTATTTCATCTTATTTTTGTATACTTTCCAAGAATGTGGGAGTTTTTCAATTAAAACACATTCGAGGAAAACATCATCTATTTTTAATCCTTCAGATATAAGCCCATGCACTAAACTTTGATATTCAAGTATCTAATCAGATACGAGTTTATTATCTAACATAGAAAAATTCATAAATAAATAAATATCGTGCTTTTTTGGCACTAGTTTCTTCTAACACACATGTTTCTTAGCTAATGCCAACTAGATATCTTTGGCTCTTTCATATGTAGTGTATACATCATATAGTTCATTAGAAAGGGAATTCATAATATAATTTTTTCAGTTATGGTCATCTTTTACAACATTTTCTTATTGGTTTCATATTGGAAGTATCAGATAACACATATGATACTTTTGATGTATCTAAAGTAAATATAACTTTCTATTTCTACCTTTCAAAGAGTTGATTTTGTTAGATACTTGCATTGCATAGGGTTGCTTTTGTTGTCTCTTGTATTTAATGCTTCCTTTGACATTCATCTTGACTACGTGGTGTACATGAATGCCATGTGTCATCTTTTGGACCATCTAATCTAGCCATGTTAGGTCGGGTGTAAATGTGGTCGATCTACTATGGGCCCCACATCCCATATGAACGTATTTGGGATACTCAACATAATAGGAATATTTGGATACATGCTCCACATGTGTAATTAGGTGAGGTTCGAATGATTATATCATGTAAGACATTGCTACACACGTGCCATCACGTGTAGACACAATTGGTTAGCTCATCAAGTCGGCTACGCATGTATAAAAATGGATGGTTGAAAAAATGGCTAACAATCCACACCTCAGTACATGTATTCCACACTACCAATGGATCATGCACCAATAAATCCTACATTTGAAAATCTAATCTACCAGCATTGGGTCTTCTTCTTGTTGAACATGGACCTTCTACTCTATTCATTTCTTAAACATCCATTCATGGGGCAAGAATTGAAATGCGATTATTGTGGGGAAGATTTTTGGACACGGTTGATATGTGGCTCCAACAGATCAATGGTCATGATTACTAAACTATGGGTTGCATGTTCACTTACAACAGGTCTGTTTTGGCTTTTATCCTGGTACTATGAAGGAAATGTATTATTATTAGGATTAGGATTTTATCACTGTTAAACAAAACACCTAGATCAGTTGTTAAATGTTAATGTTGTTAATGAAATAAATAAAGGAATTTGTAATCATTGTACTTTTTCATGATATTATTATGAAAACTTTCAATATAAAAAGCAACATCGGTTTATTTTTGTGATGATTTAACATTTAAATAATATAAAAAAGTAATTATTACAATTTTTGAATATACCAAATGTGAAATATGTGATGAAATATAACTGTTGTCAGTTGATAAGTAAAGTTATAATATAATAATTATTATTATTACATTAATGTGATAATTGATCAAACAAATAGCACAATAATACATTATTGTGCAGCCTCATCTTTTCTCATTTGCTAATATACTAGTAACTGTTGTCGGGAAATAAGTAAAGTAATTTATAATTATTAATCATTTCTTTTATATTAATGTGATAATTGATTAAACAAATATCTAATTTTTACATTATCGTGTAGCCTCATCTTTTCTCATCGGCTAACATACTACTTACGTAATACATTCAAGCCATGTAAACAGCTGACCACACCATCAAGTTTATTATTTTCAAAAATCAAGTCAAGGGCCACACCTATATGCTGAATTGGACTATTGGTCATCCTTTGATGTTGATGGTAGGGCTTACCTAACAAAGGGATCCGTTTGATTTTGGCGATAGGCCATATCAATAGTGAGGCCCACCATTTACATGGATCAGATGCCTATAGAAGTGTCACATTTGTTGGAAAGATGGGACTGCATGCTAATATAGCATACACCATCTACTCGTTTTCGGGGAATTTTTCTCTAAGATTTTCAATTTTTGTGGTTTTCTTGGGAATATTATAAAAAAATTATGCTAAAAACAAATTTTAAAATAGTTATTATAAATTAATTAAAATTTTTAAAATTTAAGTATGCAATTATATAGTGAATTATATTGATTTAATAAAAATCATGGTATTATCTTCATAACATTGGGTAGCTAGTATTTTCATGAAAATATCATGATAGTTAAGGAAACATTTGCGACATTTACCACAATACTTAGAGCCAAACCATTATCCACAATCCTACAGTTGGACCTACATGCAGGGTCCGTTCCAGAGTTTTAATGGCTGGGGCCCAGTGGATAGGGATGGCCCAAAAACCTCTTAGACTTGGAAGATTTTGGTCATCTAATTTTCGGCCTTCTTTTAGTTGAATATGGACCTCAGTCTACGGTGCATTCGATCAAACCAATGGTTCAAATCACTGAACCATTAGTCCTACTTGTACAGACTAAAAAACCAATGGTACTCTGCACATGTTCTGGATCATATTCCTTATCCACCTTTACATGGGGCACACAAGATCAACTGTGTAAATTATCAAACTACGGACCCACTTGTGTTGATATGCATTCCTTGCCTTGATACTGACACAGGGATTGACATAATGAGGTCGATCACTATCTTCCTCAAGGGATATTGGAGGATCATGTTGTTAGCCTCCTCGTCGCTAGATCCCTCTTCTTCAGGAATGATCATTTGGTGCACCGTCAGCACCATCCTGCAATCAGAGTTATTACGAGTTCCAACACCTGTTGGTGGCGGATCACCACCATAAACACGTAGTGCTAGGGGTGCACATTTAACCGGTAGAACCGTGGAACCGATCAAACGGTCCGGTTTGGTCCGGTTCTAGAGTGCACCGTTTTCGGTTCTGGTTCCAAAAATCAAAGAACCAGTTACATAGGTTCGGTTCTCGGTTTGGGGGTATGTAGAACCGAACCGAATCGTGAACCGATCCATAGAACCAAACCGTGGATCCTATCCGTAGAACCGAATTGTGGAACCAAACCTGGAACCGAACTTGGAACCGAATCAAGAACCCTTTGTTGTTTCCATATTTGACTCATGATTTATGGTTTATAATGCACAATTTAATTATTTTCATAAATGTATTTTTGTACACCTTATACAATATCTAAACCATTCATCAAAAGGACCACAACATGGATGGACATGGGCTTGCAATTGGGTTGGATTATAAAAAGCCCAGAACCGTAGAACCGATCCGGAACCGAACCGGTTTTAACGCTTCGGTTCCGGTTCAGTTCTAGGGTGCCAACAGTCCGGTTCCGGTTCCAAATATCCTAGAACCGTTGGGAATGGTTCGGTTCCGGTTTCACCCCAGAACCGGACCAAACCGACCCGTGTGCACCCCTACGTAGTGGCCCTAGGGCTTCCGTCAAACGATCGATGGCAGCCTGTAACCCTTGCATGACTCACCGATTCTCTCGCTGCGCTGCTTCGAAAGCCACCACAGTTAAAGGTAAATTCCCTGGAGCATTGTCCATGGAATTGTTGTTCGACCCGTTGTTAGAAGCCATAGATCCGAGGAGAAAGTCTCGCTTTAATACCAAACTGACGCAGGGAAGGACGTGTAGAGGTTGAGCACCGTCTTCCTCAAGGATAACTACTTTGAATCCACGGAGCTTCTCTGGACTCCTCACAAAGATGCCTCGAATCCACAAGGAAAAATAGAAAGTAATTCTAAAAAATTAGAAATAACTTTGTTGATGATGAAAAATGAGCTTACAACTCTTTAAATAAAGCTACAACCCTAGGGAGAAGTTTCAAATTCATACTATAACTAAAACTCCTGGAAATTGGAACTTACTATAAATAGTAAACTTACTATTTATAGACGGTTGTGATTCCTACTAGTGTGCATGGTTTTCAGAAAAAAATAGTAAGTGTCCTATTTGGCCGAACCATGATGTTCCCCTAATTTTTCTAAGCACTTTTCGTGTTGGACACAACTCCTAAAGCCCAACGTAGGAAGAGTTACAATCAAATTAAAACACACTAAAAATAGTAAAAATGAAAATAAACAGGGATTTCAACTATCGATCTGATAGAATCTCGCAAATTCGGTGTGGGCAACCCGGCATAACAGGGTTGGGTGTAGCTAAAGTATCTCGTCCTACTCCAAAATCATATATGGTACGTCTGATAACTCATTTTGGTTTGCGAGATACGTCCGTTTTAAGTTCTGACGGTCCGGGTCACCTCGGTCTCCGATCCGCCCTTTTCTGGTCCATCTTGGCCATAAAATTATCCGTGACCCGCTGTACATCAGATATGAATAGTGTGGGATACCAGGTGCTCATTTGCTTCAGACGAGTGTGACAAAAAAAACTTGACACCATATCCCAAAAAATACACTAAATGATATTATTATGAGATTTTTATAAACGTGACAGAATTTAAAATACTGCATTTTTATCACAGTATTATCTTCAAAAGTATTAAAGGAATCTTAAATTTTTGTCATATAAATATTTATTTGAATTTTAAATTTATTATTACTTTATAATAAATATTTTTATTTTTGGCGAGATTTTGCCATAATATTCCAAGAAAACCCTTAAAATTTGAATATCTCCCGGGACATTTCTTTGCCAGGAAGTGGCCGAGAATGAGATTTGTCACTATGCTTCTGACGCAGGGCTACATGTGATGTTGAAGTTAGGCACGTCCCCGCTCAGGTGTCTTGCTTGAAAAATCAAGCGAATCTAATCACCAGGTTTCCTCCCACGGGAGTTATTTTGATACTCTGGCAGAGTACCATGCTCGATATGCAGGCACTAAAAAATTATACATGCAGAGTACATGAACTTAATTAAACCAGCTACAAGATGTGGTTTCACATCTTGATCTACGATCAGTGCACACTTGTTTAGTGAAATAGAACCATCAAATTTCTTGTCTAACCATCCAATAAATGTCCACCAATTCCATAGTTAGATAATTAAATAACAGAAAATTTTATTTCGTGATACATCTGTCCTTGAACTCATATTTTGGACAGTTTAATTTGAATTACTTTTATGTCAGGTTTAAAAGCCGACTGTGTATCATGCATCACATTTTTCCAAAGAATCAAAGTATGTATATATATATATATATATATATATATATATATATATATATTATATATATATTGCTTTGATCATGCATGCACTAATAGCCTTGTTGGTTGTAATAAACTATTAGATAGCACTTGCTTGTAATCAATCTATATAATAAGTGGTAGTATTCATATAACCGATCCGAGAAGATTTTGGCTAGACCGTACTTCGAAAGCGTAACTGTGAGATGTCATGGCCTCTGATAAGGTAGAATAGAGCATTAGTATTCATATAGCGAATCTGATTAATTGTGTGATGATGATGGTTTGCATTCAACATTTAATTACGGTCAACATGATGACTACATAAAACTAAATTTTCACTGATACAATCAAAACGCAAAGCTCAACCTAATGAACGGATCAGATCTTGCAATAATGTTGTGTGTGTCTATGTGTGAGGTGGAAGTATTAGAAATGTATACTCTCTGGAGTGCACTGAAGCGATCATCCATGCATAAAACGTGTGTTATGTTGACAGGCGCCATCCTTTCCTGGTGCTGATTATCTATATTATAATATTATAAATATATAATAAATAAAATCAAATTCACACAAAGGCCTACCTAAATAGGTGCAACCCTCTTTTCTGGTGTGATTGTGATGATTGGATCGGTTAACGGAGGTAGCTTATTTTTTGTGTTAAAGAGAATATGGACGGTTCACATCACAGTACCATCTCAGAATGTGAACTCTGTGGTGGCATAGGCAAAAGGACAATTTTACAAAAAATAAAATAAAAAATCTACTTAATATAAAATTTACAATTTGATACTTTTACGGAAAGGTTTACAACAATTCGAGTTCTTCCTTGGCCAGGTTGACTGTGAGAGTAAGGGGTTAGACCTGGAGGATTTGAAAGGTATTTTGACATTTAGATTTTCAAGGTTTGGTCTATGTTTATCTTAGGACCCGACTACTCATTCGTATTTAGTTTGGTATTGCTACCGCACATGATTTTAAGAGTCATGATGATATCGTATGAGTCACTAATGATTTGATACCAATAATGGTAGTCGTTTCAGTATATCAATGATACATATGTATCCACAAGTAAGAAAGGGTTTAATCCTTTACCCATCAATGCTATATTGGAGGAAGAATATACAATCTCGTGATTTGTGTTTATTAGAAATTGAACAACAAAATTAAACGGATTACGGAATCCGCAAAGCATATTTTGTTTTATATATTTTTGTTTTTGTTTTTGTTATTTTTTAAAAAAGTTGGATCAACCCTTTCAATTGAATGAGTATAAGCTATTCATGGAACTTGAGAAGCAAATGAATAATTATATGTTTATGGAAGAATTTGAAGATTTTTTTGGGAATCCTACAAGATCAATTCAAGGGCGGATCATACTATAATGTTTTTGTAAAATCCACCTCAATCATGCATCACCCCTTATTAGGCTTAGGGCCTGAAACTCAGCTCCATAGGTGATTTAGGTGTACCACACGATTGGAAATAGTATACTGAATAATGCTTACCCTTCAAATTATTTCCCTCGGTGTGGCTCACTTGAATCACGTATTGCCCTTATCTTTGGCCATATGCTTAAATTGTGGTGTGGCATCTGATAATTGTAGTGGATTTTATATAATCATCACGTGGGCCCTATAAAAATTAAGTGTGGACACCTCTCTCCCAACCTTTTTGCTTTGTTGGCACCCACTTGAATGATGGGTCAACTGATATTTTGGTCCTCAATGTAATGTACAGTAACACATGTAATGGTTGGAATGGATTTCATGTATACAACATGCTCCCATAGAAATCAAGTATGGCCTCTTTCTCCCAACTGTTCTAAGAAAACAAAGATTCCTAATATATATTTAAAAATAAATAAAATTTATTGCCTTGATTTTTTTATGGGCTTACCATGATGTGTATGTTAGATCCACTCCAGCCATTAGATATGTAATCCCACATTAAGCTTAAGGGAAAAAAAAAAAAAATCAAGCTAACTTGTGATTCAGGTGGGGCCTAACAAAGAAAACATCGTGGAGAGACATCCTCACTTAACTTTTACAGGGCCCACTGTGATTATTATCTGAAATCCACTCCAACCATTATATGCCACAGCAAAATGTTGGGTTAAGGCCTAAATATCAAGCCCAACTCTCATTTTACACTGTTTCTAATCTTCGCGTCCATCTAAATGATGAATGGGGAAATTTCTGGGCACTGGGCCTAACATGAGGTGACTTTTGGTGGACCAGGTGTATTTTAGATGAACATTGTGGTGGGCCCACCAAAGCTGCCAACCAATTTTCTGCACCTGCAGATTTGAATCAGATCTAGGGGAAGCTAGTGTAGTGATTTGCACTCAGAAGGTAGCGGAAATCCTACTTGAGAAAGGTATAAAGTATATATATATATATATATATTATATATATATATATATATATATATATATATATTATATATATATATATATATATATATATATCTATATATGGGAAATGGTACTGTGAGGTCGACCTCATGGGAACTTCCCATGAGGTTTAGTTGTGTGGGCCCCACCGTGATGTGTGTCGAACATCAACACCGTGCACTTGATGGGTCCCCTTTAGTTTATGTGATATCACAAAACTCAGTTGTATATGGAATTCAGTTGGGTCATAACATCTAAAACCATATGAATGTTGCGCAGCACGCCAACGACGCAGTGAGCCTAGATCCAATCTTAGGCCTTATCCACAAACGATAAACATGAAGAAATATAAACTAGAAAGGAATAAAAGCATTCAAACAAATCACAAGACAAGATATACGTGGAAAAATTCCAAACTAGGGTAAAAAACCACGGATGCAAAATTCTACTATGAAGAGAAACGAAGATTACAAGGCAATATACTAACCTCTCCCTTGGAAGTACAGAGAAAATCCTTTGCCCACACCTTAGAAATATTTCCCAATATTCACCTTAACCCTAGAATAGCCCTAGGGACCCCAATTTATAGTTTTGGTAACTTCCCTTTCGCATCCCAGTTGCGAAAGGACTTGCGACACGAAATCCGCGAAACTCCTTTCGCATCCCAGTTGCGAAAGGACTTGCGACACAAAGTCCGCGCATGTGGCACCACTTCTCAACAATCTCCCACTTGGAGACACATCGCCATAAGCCTTTGTCTTCTTCATCCAGAGTACACCACCTCCCCGTCTTTAAGCCTGAATACCAATCAAAGCTGAACAGAGCTTCAGCTTCTCCCTTGTGACCGCCTTGGTCAGCATATCCGCAGGATTCTCACTTGTATGAATCTTCTCCAGAGCAATCGATCCATCTTCCAGTAACGAATGTATGAAGTGATATCTGATGACAATTGTTTGGTCCTTGAATGAAAGGCTAAATTCTTAGCCAAGTGTATTGCACTCTGACTGTCACTATACAACTTGCAATCTTCTTGCTTCTTACCCAACTCTTCCATAAAACCTTGCATCCACACCATCTCATTGCATGCTTATGTAGCCGCAACATATTCTGCTTCTGTCGTACTGATAGATACTATCTTTTGTAACTGAGAGACCCAACTGACTGCAGCACTACCCAAAGTAAAAACATAACCTCCAGTGCTTCTTCTGCTGTCGATATCTCATGCCAAATCTGAATCCACGTAGCCTTGTAACTTGATTTCCGATCCACCATAACACAGCCCTACGTTCTTAGTACCACCAAGTACCTAAGGATCCACTTCACAGCTTCCCAATGTTCCTTCCCGAGGTTGTTCATGAACCTGCTAACAACTCCCACTGCTTGAGCAATGTCTGGCCTCGTGCTCACCATAGCATACATGAGACTCCTAATAGCTGACGCGTATGGGACTTTAGCCATGTAGTCCTGTTCCTCCTGCGTCTTTGCACCTTGCTCCTTAGATAGCTTGAAGTGGTTGGCTAATGGAGTGCTAACCGGCTTAGCACCTTCCATATTGAATCGATCAAGTACCTTGGCTATGTACTCTGCCTGTGACAAAACTAATTTCTTGTTTTCCCTGTCACGCTTTATCCTCATGCCTAGAATTTGTTTTGCAGCTCCTAAATCTTTTATGGCAAATTCTCTAGACAGTTGTCTTTTGAGATCTGAGATGTCCTTCATGCTTGAACCGACCACAAGCATATCATCAATGTACAGAAGAAGGATGATGTAAGACGTATCAAACTTCTTCAAATAACAACAGTGGTCTGCATGACATCTCCTAAAACAGTTTCCCGACATGAAACTGTCGAACTTCTTATACCACTGCCTTGGGGCTTACTTCAAGCCATATAGACTCTTCTTCAGTCTGCACACCTTATTCTCATTACCTGGTGCCACGTATCCTGTCGGCTGATGCATATATATCTCTTCTTCAAGGTCCCCATGAAGAAAGGCTGTCTTACAATCTAGCTGTTCTAGATGTAAGTCCTCTGAAGCCACTATACTCAAGACCATGCGAATCGTAAACATTTTCACTACCGGTGAAAATATTTCAGTGAAATCGATACTTACCTTTTGTTGAAACCCCTTCACAACCAATTTGGCCTTATACCGTTTCGAACCATCGTGCTCCTCCTTCAGTCTGTAAACCCACTTGTTATGAAGAGCTTTCTTACCCTTGGGTAGAGTGACTAGCTCCCATGTACGATTAGACTCAAGAGAGTCCATCTCATCATCCACGACCTGCTCCCACTTAACTCGTATATCTGACTGTAACGCCTCTTCAAAACACTCTGGCTCACCATTAGCCGTCAGTAGTAGATAATGTAAGGAGGGTGAGTATCGGACCGTGGGTCTCCTCTTCCGAGTAGACCTCCTCAAAACCGGTGTATGCGGTTCTGCCTCATCCTGTGGCGCTGTAACACCCATGTCCAGTAACTCTTCCAACTCTACGAATTCCTTTTTCTCGGCCTTATTTTCTTGCACATTGTCCTTATGCATAACTTTTTCATTGAAGACTACGTCCTTACTTCTGATGATTTTCCTGTTTTCTGCATCCTAGAACCTGTAGCCAAAATCATGTTGCCCATAGCTTATAAACGTGCACCTCCTAAACTTCGCATCCAGCTTGTTTCTGTGTTCTGTCCTTATGCATCACTTTTTTATTGAAGATTACGTCCTTGCTTCTGATGATTTTTCTGTTTTCTGCATCCCAGAACCTGTAGCCAAAATCATGTTGCCCATAGCCTATAAACGTGCACCTTCTGGACTTCGCATCCAGCTTGTTTCTGTGTTCTGCATCAATGTGAACATATGAAGTGCAACCGAACACTCTGAGATGTGCAAGGTTCACTTCCTTCCCAGTCCACGCTTCTTCTGGTAGCCCACCATCCAATGGTGCTGAGGGACTTCTATTGATGAGATATGCAGCAGTATTCATAGCATCTGCCCAAAAGGTCTTGGGCAACCCTGCATGTAACCTCATGCTCCTGGCGCGCTCAAGGATGGTCCTGTTAATGCGCTCAGCCATACCATTCTGTTGTGGTGTCCTTGGAATCGTTTTTCGATGTTTGATTCCATTTGCTACACAATACTCCTCAAACCTCTTATCACAATACTCTCCTCCATTGTCAGATCTGAGACACTTTATTGTTTTACCTGTCTCATTTTCTACCATAACTTTTCACTTCTTAAATACATCAAACATCAGATTTATGTTTTAAGAAGTAGACCTACAGTTTTCTACTAGCATCATCAATAAAGGTAACAAAATAACGTGAGCCACCAAGAGATAATACATGTGCCGGTCCCACACATCAGTGTGTACAAGCTTCAACAGATTGTCTTTGGAGCGCGTCCCGTCTTCTTGAAGCTTACCCTCTTCTGCTTGCCATACACGCAGTCCTCGCAGAATTCCAAGTCAATAGACTTCAGCCCTGGTAGCTTCCCTTTTGATAATAGCACTTTCATCCCTTTCTCACTCATATGTCCCAACCTCTGATGCCATAACTGCCCATTCACTCCAGTTGATGCGACTGCGAGTGAACTATACGATCCTGAAGTCACGTACAAAGTACCTTCCTTTTTGCCTCGAGATATTACCAAGGCACCTTTTGTGATCTTCCAGGAGTCACTAGTGAATGTCGTCACATAACCGGTATCGGCCAACTGTCCCACTGAGATCAAATTACGTTTCAAACTCGGTACATGTCTGACATCCTTCAATTTCAAGACCGTTTCGTCTTCTGATTTACATGAACATCCCCCTTCCAACAATATTGTACGGCTCATTATCACCCAGGTAGACTCTCCAAAGTCACCTGACACATAATCACGCAGAACTTCCTTACACGAAGTAGCATGAAACGAAGCACCCGAGTTTATAACCCAAGACTCATTCCTTGCATCAAGAGACAAGATCAATGCCTCTGTGTCGCTCTCCTCAGACAGATTCACTGAATCCTTCCTGTCTTGAGAGCTTTCTTCTTATTTCTTGAGCGCCTTGCAATCACGTTTCATGTGCCCCTTCTTGCCGCAATGCCAACACCCGTCTTTGTCTTTCGGTCCATTAGACTTCTTCCTCGACTTAGAACGTTCGTGTTTATTGCCTCATTTGTTCAGCGATCTTCCTCTTCCTTCAACATTTAGAGCATTCCCTGAATCCCCTGAAACTCCTGATGCCTTCCTTCTAGATTCTTCACTGAGAATTAGACCGCCCACATCATCAAATTTCAGCTTTATCGATCCTGAAGAATTGCTCACAGCAATCACCAAACCATCCCAACTGTCTGACAAATTGGATAAGATTAATAATGCCCTGACCTCATCCTCAAAAGCAATGCCAACGGATTCCAACTGGCTCGTGACTGTATTGAACTCGTTTAGATGTTCTGCCACGCTCCCACCATCTGACATCTTCATGTTGAATAATTGTTTCATAAGATGAACCTTGTTGGATACTGAGGGCTTTTCATACATGGTGGCTAGGGCTTCCATTAATTCTTTTGTCGTTTTTACTTTGGATATATTGAAGGCGACGCTCTTAGATAAAGAGAGTCGGATCGTTCCTAAAGCCTTCCTATCCAGTAAAAACCATTCATCATCTGTCATCTTTTCTGGTTTCTTCTCTTTTTCTCCGAATATAGAGGTCCTTCTAATACAGATAATCCTCCATCTGCATCTTCCAGAAGGCAAAGTTTGAACCATCAAACTTCTCAATTCTAGTTTTTCCATCTTCTGCCATCGCTCCTAATAGAACTAAACCAATAGCTCTGATACCAGTTGTTGCGTAGCACGCCAACGACGCAGTGAGCCTAGATTCAATCTCAGGCCTCACCCACAAATGATAAACAGGAAGAAATATAAACTAGAAAGGTATAAAAGCATTCAAACAAACCACAAGACAAGATATACGTGGAAAAATCTCAAACTAGGGTAAAAAACCACGGATGCAAAATTCCACTATGAAGAGAAACGAAAATTACAAGGCAATATACTAACCTCTCTCCCTTGGAAGTACAGAGAAAATCCCTTGCCCACACCTTAGAAATATTTCCCAATATTCACCTTAACCCTAGAATAGCCCTAGAGACCCCAATTTATAGTTTTGGCAACTTCCCTTTCGCATCCTAGTTGCGAAAGGACTTGCGACACGAAATCCGCG